>JAPEIP010000013.1:63390212-63456750 GCA_026120095.1 Capsicum chinense | reverse complement strand
GCTAAATTAGGAATGACCCCATAATAGTTGTTTTTACCCGTGGCATAATACTAAAACCCTTTTAGCTGGGGTTACAGGTTGGACCCCACTTGTTCAGATTTGGGGCATGTCGGTTAGATGACTACCTCCTACAGTCTCAGTTTTAGAAATAGTCTCAGTAAAGAACTCAGCTTAGTAGCTCAGATTCAGGACTATTAGATACAGTCACTCATTAGCAGTATCAGTGGATTCATAGATCACCCACTAAATAGGACTGATCTCAAATACAGTCAATTAGTATCAAGTACCAATAGATTCAGAGATCACCCATTAGATAGGACTGATCTCAGATACAATTAATCTATTTCAGTAACCTCAGATATCAATATTAATTGATTCAATTATTTAGTATGCCAGTACTAGTAAACTCAGATGTCAGAAAATCAGTAATCGAGACTCGTAGTCAGTGTCACTATGATTTCAGTTATAGTTTATGCATTCAGGCATGTATCGTTATTCAACATACTCAGATTATTTAGTCAGTATAGTTCATGCATATGATCCCTTGCATTAAATTTTACCCCATCTAGCATGCCCTTACATTCTCACGTACTGACGTATACTTTTCTCTTACGCTATGGTACCTTATACCATAGGTTCAAAAGAACGAGATCTCGAGTACCTTTAGCAGTTCAGTCTCAGTCAGTAGCAGTAAACATAGTAGTGAGTCCTTATTATTCGATGATGGTTCTATTATTTCATTATATTAAATTAGATTCAGTATTCTTCAGTAAATGGAGTTACTTAGGTGATTGTCCCATCGACTCCATAGTTCAGACAGTTTAGATTCTTTAAGACTAGTTGTTTAGACAGTTGTTTTAGTTTTGATATTGTTAAACTTTATTCAATTTTATTTTAGTATTGAACCTTATGGCAAGTTTTCGCCAGGTTTCTGCATTTTTCTGTATATTATGCAGTGCTCAGTTATAGGTATCATTTAAGGGTGAGCTTGTGTTCCTTTGGTATTATGAGCACCGTGTACCATCCAGGGTACTAGACTCAGGGTGTTACATAATAGTTCTCATATTAGGCATCCTTTGAGTCCATCTTTTCAGCCTCAGAATCAGAATAGTCGACCAGTTCTGGCATTTTTTTTGTAATACCCCAAGAACTCTAACCAATAGTGCCACTAGGAATCAAGCTCATAAGAAATAAATAATAGTACTTGGGTCCTTTTCTTATCAAGGGTGATGTGTATTAAGGCCTTAAATATGTCCTAGCAATTAGGTGAATCAAAACATCTCTTACAAGATGAATTCTTGAGAAGGATTTTGTCATAGTCAACTTCAAACAAGCATATCTATTGTTACACTAAGAATTTTTGACCTCATATCCCTCCAACAAATATATAATTGAATTATCTTTTCGACGGTAGCAATTTCACCAAAATCTGATATCGGAGCAAAACGTTATGCCTATTTTATTCCAGCATGGCAACCTGGAAACTGTGTGACGACATTTTGTGATGGCTTGTCATAAGTCTGATTGATTGTCACAAAATATCGTCACCTTAAGCAGAATGTCACAATTTCAACATTTTGTGATGACATTTTGTGACGACTTGTCACAAAATATCGTCACCCTTAAGCAAAAAGTCATAAATTCTACCCTTTTGTGATGACATTTCAAGACGACTTGTCACAAGTCAGATGACTTATCACAAATGTCATTAGTTATTTTTTTTAGCAATTAAAGGATGTTTATTCAAAGGTATTTTGGTCTTTTCCCATCTTTTGGAGGCCCATATATATATATGAGAATCCTCATCCAAACCCTAATTTCTTCATTTTGTCTTCCAATTCTCTTAAGAAAATATATCTAGGGTTTCATTCAAGAACATTAATCTTCCAAAATCATCCATAAATCTTCAAAATTTCTCCAAGAACCAAGTTCATCATAGTGTGGGCTTCGAGAATCATTTATTACAAGTGCGGATAGAGTCTCAAGCACTAGAATTCATCCAATTTCAAAGATTAAGGAATGTGAGGTTTTGAACAAGAGCAACCCTTTCGTTCTTGTGTCCAAATCTTTGATTTCTATTATGGATTTATATGATTTTGCAAGTGGGTTTATACCCAAATTACTTCATTATGAGACTATGAGAATATAAATTGTTCAAGCTTTGTTATACATGATTATTTTACTATTCCCAAGTTATGACTTGATATTTCATATTGTGAATTTCATATTTCTACCATGATTTAATATTTCAAGTGCTTTCAAGATATGTGTCAAGCTTTAAGCTTCCTTATGAAAAATTGGATTATTGAGTATATTGATTCATGAGATTGAGTTGTTATAATGAGTCTCGATATTTCCTCAAAGTCATTGATGTTTCCATGATTTAATGAATTGATATATTTTGATATTGAGAAAGATTGATTTGATTTGAGTCAAGTTAGGAATCCACAAATTGATTATGATTTGATAAATGAGAAAGAGATTTGATTTGATCTTCATGATAAACCCTTATGATGTTTATGGTAGATTTCCTAATCCATTCTAAGCTTGTCTCTAGGAGTACTATTAAGCACCGAACGGGAAATATGGTATTTCCCCCGAAACTACGTGCCACAATAGGATTGGTATTGATATTTATGGGCCAGATGCCGAGTATCAGATTGTGATCACTAAATTGATGTTGTACTCCCTGGCAAGAGTACGACGCTCCCGTAAATATGGAGTTCTCTCCTTAGAAGGGAAAAATATTGGACTCCATATAGCTCACATGGTTTATGTCGATTATAAGAACCTCCCATGTCCATAAGAGTTGAGTGTCTAGAATTACCGAGTCACTCTGAGTCTTGAGGTAAAGAGTTGAGTTGTTTATGATGATTATGAGGTTTTTATCATATGATTTATTTACTATGATATCATAAAAAGTATGCTTCAATCTAACTCAAGCCAAGTAAGCCATCATTGTACATATGCATATTTTCATGAAATTGATGATGATATTTACATTGTTGCATGCACCCCACATACTGAGTACATTCCAAAGTGCTGACCTACATATTTTTCCTATGGGCTATATTTTCTCATAATATAGGTTCAGGTACTCAGCCGCAACCGCGTTAGAGATATTTGGGTGCCTCACTACATTTTCTCAGTGGTGAGTCCTCATAGTTTGAGGACCATGTCTATATTTTTGTGATATCATTTTGTTATTATGGCATTCACTACAGTTGAGTGAGTTATGGGTTTGTCCCAAAGGCTGCTTGATTTTGATGTATAGAGGCTTTGTCAGACTATAGGGATGGTATGTACAGACATTCAATAAATATTTTTATTGTACAATTTATTATTCTCTAGTATCTCTCTTGAACTCGATATGATACATCTCTTTATTATGCATGACTATTGTTAAATTGAGTTCCTTGAGGTAATTTCTGGCTTTAAGGGTTATCTTGGGGCTATGTGTAGCCTTAAGAATCATGTGACATCTCGGGATGAAAATTTTGGGGCATTACAAAGTTTGGTACCAGATCTTAAGGTTTAAGGAGTCCTAGGTCCTAGGGAGTCTGACAAGACACGTTACGTAGAGTCTTGATCATTGGTGTGTAGCGTGCCGCATCTATGAGCAAGAGGCTATGGGATGTTTAAGGAAAAGTCATTTCTTTCTTTCTAAAGTTTATCATGCCTACAACTGTCTCATTATTTGTGATTAAATCATGCTCTCTTATAACAGAAAATCCCTTCTTATCGAGCTTATTGAAACAACGAGCAACCTCAACCTGTTGATCCTTTGAATAAGCATGTGTCTCATGCAGAATTCTAGGCAGCTTTTTAGGCGCTAGCCCAGGCAGTTACCGCCAATGCTTAAGTTAACACCCAGGCGAATGTTTCACCTCAACAAGAGAATAATTCTGCTACAGCTCAAGTTTTTGACTTTATGCGGATGAATCCAATTGAGTTTTATGGGTGAAAGGTAGGTGAAGAGCCACAGATGTACTTGGATGAAGTGATAAAGATCACCCAAATTATGCACGTGACTAAGCATGAGAGTGTTAAATTAGCTTTCTATCGAATGAAAAATGTTGTATATGATTGAGTGGAGATATGGAGAAAGAGTAGAGGGGAGGATGCGATTCTCATTAGGTCATGGATTCTGGGTATGGACTATTTATCCCACTCTCAGTCGGTCATGGATTATTTTTCCTAGACCGTTACCTTATCCATGCCCGACATACCCTCAGTCATATGGTAGAGAGTGGTTAGCTGCGAGCTAAAGGAGATTGTTTCTTATATTTGATCTAGTACACTTATATCGATAGGCTGCAAGTCTTATCTTTCTTATGTATGTGATACTTATGTAGAGAGTCATCGCTTGACACTATTCCTATTATTTGTGAGTTTCCTGATGTGTTTCCTACTGGTTTTTCTGGTATTCCACCTTATTGTAAGATTGAGTTTAATATTGATAGCGAGTTTGGCACCTGACCTAGTTCTATGGCACCTTACCATATAGCTCTTACTGAGTTGAAGAAGCTGAATTCTTTACTTTAGGAATTTTTTTGTAAGGGTTTCATTAGACCTAGTGTATCTCTGTGGGGAGCTCCTATATTGTTTATGAGGATGAAAGATGGTTCCATGCATATGTGTATCGATTATAGGCAGCTTAATTCGGTAACAGTCAAAAAAGGTTATCCTATGCCTCACATCAATGATTTATTCGATCAACTTCAGGGTGCATCCATGTTTTCTAAGATTGATTTTGAGGTATAGTTATCATCAGTGGAGGATTCAGGATGATGATATCCCAAAGATAGCTTTGGACCCGCTATAGTCATTTTGAGTTATTGGTGATGTCTTTCGAGTTGACTGATGCCCTGGTCAAGTTCATGGACTGGATGAACCATGTGTTTAGAACCTACCTAGACTCCTTCATCATTGTGTTTATTGATTATATTTTTATGTATTTTAGAAATAGTGAGGAGTGCGTGCAACACTTGAGGATTGTACTTCAAAATTTGCGAGATCATATGTTTTTTGCCAAGTTCTCTAAGTGGTAATTTTGGATTGAGTTAATTTCGTTCCTTGGTCATGTGGTATCTAAATCTACTATTATGGTAGACCCAACTATGATTTTGGTAATTCATGATTGGGCTAGGCCAATATCTGTGACTGATATTTACATTTTCATTAGCCTTACTGGTTATTACAGGAACTTTGTTGAGAGCTTTGCTATAATTTTTTCCCCTATGTTTGGGTTGGCTAGGAAGGAAGTTCTATTTTAATGGTTCGAGGAGTATGAGTTTAGCTTTGGAAAGCTGAAGGATTGTCTTACTTTAGCCCAGTGTTAGATCTTCTAGTTGAGGGTGAGGGATTCACTATATTCTGATATGATTCGAGTATTGGTCTTGGTTATGTTTTTATGCAGCAGGGTCGAGTTATTGCTTATGCTTCTAGATAGCTTAGAGTGCACGATCGTAACTACCCTACTTATAAATCAAAGTTCGCGGTGGTAGTTTTTGTGCTCAAGAGTTAGAGGCATTATATTCATGGTGTGCATTATGAGATTTTCACCGATCACCACAGCCTTTAACATTTTATGACCTAGGAAGATCCTAATACTTGCTAGCATAGATGGATGGAATTTTTAAAGGACTATGACATTTCCATCTTTTAACATCCGAGTATGGAAAAGGTGGTAGCTATTTCCTTGAGTCGCAAGGCAGTGAGCATGGGTAGCTTGGCATGCATATCAGTTTCTATGAGACCCATGATGGGATATTCAGTTCTTAGCTAATTTGATGGTTTGCCATGATATTTTGGATCAAGCAAAGATTTCAGCTTGTGTGGAGGTGAGATCCTTCTTATTTGAGAAAATTCTTAATTGCCAGTACGAGGATAGCAAGCTATGCTTCCTCCATAATCAGGTAGTGAGGGGTGATGTGGAAGGCACGCCATAGACTCTGAGGGTATTTTGAGATTTCAAGGTCGTATTTGTGTTCCCCTACTTGATAATTTTGTTCAATCTATTTTTCATGAGGCTCATAGATCTAGATATTATATTCATCCCGATACATTAAAGATTTATACATATTTAAGGAAGTATTATAGGTGGGTCAGTATGAAGAGAGATACAACAGAATTTTTGGATCATTTCTAATGTTGTCACAAGTGAAGGTTGTGTATCAGTGTCTATGAGGTTTGACTTAGAGGTTGCCCATTCCTAAGTTGAAATGAGAACAGATTACTATAGACTTCATTAGTTTCTTGACTTGTAATTGCCGTGGTCTTGGTGGTATTTAGGATATTATGGATCATTTGACCAAGTTGGTACATTTTATTCCTATTCAGATGACCTTCAGTGTTGAGAGATTGGCCCATATTTATTTTTGGGAGATAGTTTGTTAGCATGGAGTACCCATTTCTATCATATCAGAATGTGGTTCTATATTTACTTCTCAATTTTAAAGAGCCTTCCAGGAGGAGTTGGGTACTCTAGTGGAATTGACTATAGCTTTTCATTCGTAGACAAATGGTCAGTTTGAGCAGACCATTTAGGTGCTCGAGAATATGCTTTGAGTTTGTGTGATGGATTTTAGAGGACAGTGGGATCAACACTTAGCATTGGTAGAGTTCGCCTACAACAACAACTAATATTTGAGTATTAAGATGATGCCTTATGAGGCTTTGTATGAGAGAAGATGTAATTCTCTAACTAGATGGTTTGAGACCTCAAAGGTGAGACCTCGAGGTATGAATTTGCTTCAGGACTCATTAGATAGGGTCAGGGTGATTTTGGATAGGCTCTGAGTAGCCTAGAGTAGGCAGAAGGCCTATGCTAATCGTAGGATCCTTGCCTTGATCTTCAAAGATAGTAATCATGTTTTTCTTTATGTTTTACCCATGAGGGGTGTGATGAGATTCGGGAGAAAGGATAATCTTAACCCTAGATATATTGGTACTTTTGATATTCTCCACGCAGTTGGTGAAGTGGTCTCTCAGTTAGCCTTGCCTCTTGATTTTAGTGTTGTTCTTCCAGTTTTTCATGTCTGTATGTTGCAGAAGTATATTTCAGACTCCTCTCATATTCTTAGATGGGACTCTATCCAGTTAGATAAGAGTTAACCTTTGTGAAGGAAACCATGCTTATTTTTACTTGTGAAGTAAGGCAGTTGCATACTAGAGAGATTTATGTAGTTAAGATTAAGTGTAAGCATCTTCCAATGAAGGAGGAAAATTGGGAGATCGAGGGTGAGATGTGAGCACAGTATTCTCACTTGTTTGATACTTTAGTTATTTTCTTCATCTTTAACTTTCAGGGCCGAAAGTTCCATGGTAGTGGATGTTGTAATGACCCTTTAGGTCATTTATTGTGATTTCACTTATTTTCTCTGTTAAAGCTTTCTCATAGTTGCCCTAAGTCATTTATGACTTGCTGGAACTAATAGTACGGTTACTGGGAAGTTCATTTAGTTATTTGAACCATTTCTCTGTTAGAAGAATTCTTTGGTTCGAAATAGACATCAAGCAAAAACTTTAGTAAGATGATATTAGATGCAAATTCTTACTGCGCCAGTAGTTCCAAAATATTTATGTTAGGTTGGGTAGACCTTTGGCTCGAGTCCCGCTACATCCAAACTCATTTTGACTTGTTGGTCGAAAAGTTGAAAATTTTGAAATTTAGGTATGGGGCCCATATTTTGTCAAAACAACCTCAGATGGGAAATCCTACTTTGTCAACACTTCCAAAATGACAAAATCAATGTGGTTGTATATCTTGTTTACTCATATTGGACTCTGGGTACATCCCGAGGTATTAGCCAAATATTGGAAGTAAATTCCAAGTTTCAGTTGTCATTGAGTGAAGTAAAGTACCGCGATCATAGAGGCTTCATAGTGATCACGAAACCGCAATTATGGCACACGTGTGTGCATGATCGCTCCATTTGAGGGACTGGGAAGGGTCCTTTAAATGCACTTCTTGGCCAAGAATTGGCCATTTCTCTATTTTTTTAGACCATAAAACCCGTTGAGTGTGTAGTCCTTAAATTGAGACTTGGATGTTGATTGGGAGCTTGAATTACTTGAATATTTGTTATTATCACAGAATCTAAGGTATGAATTCTTCATTATTAATGTTTAATTTTTTATTATTTGACCCAAAACCCCAAAATCTCTTGAGGCTTGATTTTTATCCCAAATATAATTAATTGTCATCAATTTCTTGAGGGTTATAACTACCTAATAGTGTTTGAAAAATTTGTTGGTCACAGAAACTCATTTTCCATATATGGCACCCACTTGGGGATTTTTGGTGTCTTTTTGGACCCGGGCACATTGGTGTGATATGGCTATTTATATTCTCATAATAATGCAAAGATTATATTTTTGATAGCTTGGAGCATTGAAGAAGATTTGAGGAAAGAAAAAGCAAAGGTTGTTGGTTCGTGAGCTATATTGGGATTTGAGGTAGGTTAGGCTTACTTATTATTAGGTTGAGCTTTATTATAATATTACTTTGATATCTTGATAATATTGGGTGAGGTTTTAGGTGTTGAAGTTGTTGATGGTACTTTTGAAGTTAGTTGTGCCACATAGGCTATTGAACCCATAAAATGTGATGCTTGACTTATAACCTAGAACCTTGGTTAGTTGGACTTTTATCTCATGTATATCATGAGAATGATCTAGTTTCTCTAGTTAGATGGGAGTTACCACGTTAAATCGTGTTAAGAGTAAGTTGACCAAGATATGAATAGTTGTGAAATTGGCCTTAGATGCTTTGGATGACTTAATAGTAATACATGAGGAGGAATTTTCCTATAGAACTAGTGTGGATTGATAAACCTTTAATATATGATTTAGATGACTTAGTCTAGTTTCGGGTAGAAGTTAGACTTGAAGATATAATTTGGGATATTAGAAACAGAACTTGACCTGCCTTAAGCTTGAACTATGTAGCTTCATTAGTGACATGGATACTTGCTAAGAACCTAGAATATGCTTTTGGTAATATGGTGGATAAATCCGTTAAAGGGTTTATTCATGATGTTGATTTTTGAAATAATGTGCATACTTTATTGTTATCTTATTGTCATTTCATGGATTGTAATGGAAAGTCTTGTAAATTGATCCTATAACTATACTATTAGTTAACCTATTGTCTAGTTTACTATGTGAGCCCTGGATCAAGTATTTACTCATGTTATGTTCAAGCCTAGTGACTAAAATTATGTTTGTGTCGAAGAATCATTTTTTTGCTAGTATTATGAATCAAGCCTAACTAGAGAGATTTTAGAAAACATAACCATGGCTTGTAATTGACCATGTTCATAATCATGTCAAGCCTGATAATGCATTGAGTGTTCATACCATATAGATATGCATGTTCATGCACTTACTATTTCAATGTATTGAAAATAAATAGTGAGGTACCATATTAGGTCTTTCTTTATTTCTCTTACACTTTATTATTTGTGGGGCTTGTACTTGTTATTGATTTGGTTACATATATCTATTGATTTCATGATGAATATTGTTGATATGATGATGCGCCATGAGTTCAGAGATATATTGATGTTATGGTAATGCTCGGTGTATTCGAATGATATATTCATCATATTATAATGCTTGGTACATCCAGAGGATATATTGATGTTATGATGATGCCCAGTATATCCGGAGGGTTTATTGATGATAGGATGATGCCTGATAAATCCGAAGAATATATAGATGATATGATGATGCCTAGTAAGTCTGGAGGACATATTAATGTTATGATGATGCCCAGTACATCTGGAGGGTACAATGATGATATTATATTTCCTCGTAACTCCGAAGGACAACTTGATGATATGATGATGTCTGTTAATTTTGAAGAATATATATTGATGTTATGTATGGTAAACATGTGTATATATGATTATGTGTGATATGCTTTTATATGATAACATTCATATGTACTTTGAAGACTTGATATTATTCTTGGGATGTAAGTTATAATCCATCAGTACTAATCACTTGTTAAGCGGTGTAGTCCTTTCTAGTGACGAATAGTAAGTAGAAGTATAATATGGCGAATAAAGAGTTAAAACTAATTAGTAAGTGGAATCTTGTGTAGAAATAAGAATTCACCTACTGGTATATATGTCTTGAATAAAGGGATTAACTAAGGGCTATTTCCTATTAAAATGAGTTATTTTGTATCTAGTTATCTCTTGAATGGTTGTACTACTTGATGACTAGAAGTATAGAATGTTAGTTGGTGCACCTTTCTATGTTGAAATGTGGTCATTAGCAATTTCGGTTGTCGAATGGCTAATGACGATAATAGTTCAACATTTTTGATGATTGGTGATATTAATACCTAGGGTATAATGTTGTTTGATTGTTAAATGAGGATTTGTAGAATTATGATGCTAGGCAGTATTAGGTGTTGGTTGAAAGATATCTGTATTTGAAGATGTGTAACCTTTTTATGACTAGGACTCCTATGATACCTAGAAATAACCTTTGGTCAAATGGCGTATATGGTTTAGTAGTGCATCATGACTATATGTGGATGTTGACTATTTAGTGAATAATAGTTAGTGTTATCTCGTAAATAAAGATTAATTTAAAAATCGGCTAGGCTATAATTGGGGTTCTATGATGACTAGTGAATTAATAGTCTAATGATGATATAATGATGAGTAGATAGAGTTTATTAATGTCATAGATATCTAAATCTCTAGATGATTAAATTATGAGTACTAGTAAACCATGGATAATTACAAGTTGATTACCTATCTATATACGTTGGTGATTTGATCTTTGATGTACTCTCCGGTGGTATGGGGCGCCTTAATGTGTTTTGTACTTTATGTTCTTTTGGGTGTACTCCCCGGTGGTATGGGACTTCGTGGTGAGTTCTTTTACTTTATGTTCTAATGTATGTGTGTGCGTTGAACTTGGCACTTATGGGGGTTGTAATTATACAAGTGTCACTTTACATTTCTGGATGGATTATCCATTCAATGTGATGGTATTGGTATGTATTATTATGAGATGTCATATTATTGTTCTTGTTGATTACTTATTTTGTACAGTGATGATTAAGAGGATTCAGGTTTGATTCTGTACCTTGACTTAGATATATTGTGTTACTTTCTATCATGTTAATATCATAATCTAGCTAAGTCGGTCGATCATGCCTAATGAGTATCCGTTGTTTTGGTACTGATACTACACATCTGTTCTCTTTTGGTGTAGACTTGAGTAATAGTTTCCGCTGCTGAGTTGAGATCATACAGTGTTGATCTTTCTGAGACAGGGTGAGTTCTTGGAGTTTTGAGTAATTCATTTCCCTCCTATCTTTACTCAGTCATTTGTATTCAAGATGAATGTATATACTATTTAGACTTTGGGTTGTAATTACTATTATCATACTTAGGTTCTCTTGTACTAATATTACTAGGTCGTGGGGTTGGTATTCATATTTTGACTATCCTATTTTGTAGAACATTATTGATTACATTGTGTTCGTGTATGTTGGACCTTGTTGGATGTTTCTATTGTAGTAACCCATTGCCTTAGCTCAGGGTTACGATGTTGGTTATTGACTTTTGGGTTTAGTAGGTGCCTTGCCGACTCGTGAATTAGGCCGTGACAAAAACTTCACCTTCTTTTAAGTCAACCTAGTCAATGGGGAAACAATAGAAGAAAGGATTTCTAAAAACCTACTATAATACCCCGCTAAGCCCATGAAGCTCCGAATATCATTTGGAGCCGTGGGTCAAGTCCATTTCTTAAACACCATAAATTTCTTTGGATCCTCCATGATCCGTTCACTGGAAACAACATGACCCAAAAAAGTAACAACATTCAACAAAAGCTCACAATTCAAAAACTTAACATACAAATGCTGATTCTTAAGGGTCTGCAAAACTATACGAAGGTTATCAACATGAGCTTCCTCGCTCTTAGAATAAACCAGGATTTCATCTATAAACACAATGGTGAATAAGTCAAGAATAGAAGGAAAACCCATTTCATAATATCCATGAATGCTGCCGGTGTATTAGTCAAATAAAAGGACATCACCAAAACTTAAAATGGCCATACCGAGTTCAAAAATCAGTCTTAGGATATCCACCTCCCTAATCTTCAACTGATGAAAACCCGATTGAAGGTCAATCTTTGAAAAGTAATTTACACCATGTAGATGTTTAAACAAGTCATCAATCCTAGGAAGAGGATACTTATTCTTCAATGTCACCTTATTCAACTGGTGGTAAACTTTACACCGCCGAAGGGACCCATCCTTTTTACATACAAAGAGTACCGACACGCCCAATAGGGAAACACTAGGACGAATAAAACCATTATCAATATCTTTAAATTGCTTTTTAAGTTCTTTTAACGCAGCCATAGCTATTCTATAAAGAGGGTAGAGATAGGACAGCTATCTGGTAAAAGATCAATCCCAAAGTCTATTTCCCTATTTGAAGGAACACTGGTAAGATCATCAGGAAACACTTCAGGAAACACACAAACCATAAGGATATATTTCAAAGGACCCTAAATCTTAGAATCCTTAACGTGAACTGGATAGTATAGAAACCCCTTGGAAATTAATTTCTTGGCTATTAAATAAGAAATGAACTTCTCTTAGTCACTTGGAAACAACCTTCTACTCAATTAATGGTTTATTCGGTAATTAGAAATGACACTTCAGGTTCTACCATCAAGAGTTGCATAGAAAAAGTGGTGGAGCCAATCCATCCCCAAGATAACATAAAAATCTAACTCGTCCAACTCAATAAAATCTACCAAGGTCTCTCTACCACATATAAATACCACATGAGTAAGCTATGAAGAACAAATAAAAAATGAAAGAAAACGAAATAAGAGAAAAATACACAAGAACAGATAAGAAAAAAATTGGACTCAAGAACTAAATTATCAACTAATAGATAAATTATTAGTATTAATTTGTGTTTAAGAATCAAAGATTAAGTGAATAATCAAGAAATGAATTTAGATTGCAAAAAACATTGCAAAGAAGTGAGTTGGATGGCTTATCTTGCGTTGGAACATGCTGAAGAGGATGTAGGTCATACCTATCACATATGGGGGGCAATCCCAATGCATAAGTTACTTATTTGAGGTGATTTTGTCCTACTGCACTTTCTTAAGTGCAGCTCCAAGTCATCCCAAAATGCAGATTTGCCGAACAACTTGAAAATGGGGCCAAAATTGTACCGTTTTGTCCTTCTAGTCGTCCCCCTTTGGCCTCTTCTTTGGCATATTCTTTTGTATCTTCAAAATGTCCTTTGTACCAACACCTCTTCACACCTTTTTATCCTCTCTTTGTTGATCAAACATCACCTTTTGAATAAAATTCAAGATGAATATTTGAATCTTCTTTAAGAACCCAAAAATCTCCAATTCTTCAACCCTTGCTTGGAATGCGATGAAATTGTTGAACCTAAGCTCTTTTCCACCTTCTAATCACATTCAAAGCATAATTTTTTCTCAAATTCTCAACAATATTTTAAGATTTTTAATCCAACATCACTTTTCTTCAAGTTCAAGCTCTTATTAATGGTATCTCACTTAATATAACTCCAATTAAGCTTAAATTTGAAATCTAGGCGCCTATAGTTTAGAGAACACAAATCTAACACAAGAAACACAAGAAAAACTCAAAATTTCACCGAAAGCGAAAAATGTGACTAGTCATTTTTTTGGGAGTTTTGATTTTTCAAAACAAATAGACCCAACATTGGCTTTGTGGAAGTGAAATCAAGCTTGGCGTTGAGACCAAATGATAGTAGAAGAAAACCACGAAGATGGAAACAATACTAAAACAAAGAATCAAGATAGAAAATAAAATGATAGAGAGATTCAGACAAACTGATAAAGAGAGGACAATTGAAAGGTATATTAAACCTTAAGACCTTCCTATCGGTTCCCAATAAACACCAACCTCTTTCGAGGACCTCATAGAAATGGACTATTGAGCAACACACATTCCTCAACAATCCATAAGCTCACAACAAGCTTAAAATAAACATTCATAAGTGTATCTCGAACCATCATTCATCAACTACCTAAAAATAAAAAGGGTCCTACCTATTTATAGGCCAATGGCCAATTATTACAACTTGGGCTCAAAAGTGACCCTAAATCTTAATTGGGCCAAAAAGTGTCCCAAGGCCTAAATTGCCGCATTACTATTCTCTTTGAGGTCCAAGCTATTGTCCAAATGCGATGTTGCTCCTTGATCCCTCAAATGGCATCATTAAATGTAGCTCCTTCACAAGTTATCGTTCAATTACGTATGTGCTTTCTTAGGATGATCAAGTCGTGGATCCTTAGGTTATGTCCTTGAAGCCTAGATCCCAAAAGAGTGGATCCAATTTGGTTTGCATCACCACACAACCCCTATAGACCTTTCATTCCATAGTAGAGTTATCCACAGAGGTAGACATAGAAAAGTGATTAAGAATACTCTCAGGACTAAAATCAAAATAAATAGCTACATAAGGGGTCACATAAAAAAGGGTAGACCCGAGATCAAGAAGACAATATACATCAACAGAGAAAAGTTTTAGCATACCAATAATGACATCCAGAGATGCCAGAGAATACTAACAGGTGGCAAGAATATACAAAATGATTTTGGCTAATGTCGGTACCTAAAAGAGAACCCTTTGGTGCTGGAGTTGATGAAGTAGAGATACGGAATTTATTAGCCCAGTAGAAACATCATCAGAAGGAAAGTTCCTCCGAATATTGCATGGCTGGCCTCATCTGAAACACTTATTTATCCCCTCATCACAAAAACCATGGTGTAAGTTACGCAAAAATCTACAAGGAGGATATGATGGAGCTGATTAGGCCCCACTTGCCTGAGATTAGGCACCTTGTACCTTAAACCCTCTGTTGCTCTAAGATTAGTGATCACTGGATGACTCAGGATAGGGATACTAGCCATAGAATAAGAACTAGAATTTCCATAGTTCTTCTCAGACTACTTCCTTCTATCTCTACCACTATTTTTCTGGCCTCCTCCCTACTTAAAATACTTTGATCTCTTACTTTGCCTCTCTCCTATTTTGGCTTGTTTCTTTTTTTCATCTTTAAACAACTGCATATACACCACCAGCATAGACATATCTATGTGTTTATCCAGTAATACAGCCTTACATTCCAGCACCAAGTCCCTAGGAAATACCAAAGCAAACTTCCTCATCTTATCCATTATTCTAGACACTAGTTCAGGAGCACAACGAGACAACTAATGATATTTCTAGGCATACTATTTTATAGTCATCCTACCCTATTTTAGAATCATGAACTCATCAAATTTAGCCTCCCTTAACTCCTAAGAAAAAAAATAATCCATGAAGGCACTAGAAAACTTATCCAATAATTCCAACTCCAGATCATCACCCCTTGACTGATCCTACTCCTCTTATCACTGATATGCAAAAAATTCCAGATCCTCAGAGTCAAAAGCATGTATCACTCTAAATATCTTCTTTATCTCATCCACAAAACCTTAAGCATACTCTTCCACCTTAGAGCCAATAAAGGTTAAAGGATTCATCCTTTTTATCTAGCCAACTCTAGTGACCTTAAAATAAGAAGGAACACAACTAACACGATAAGGTTGATAAAACTAAGAAGTCACCAATTAAGTCAGCAGATGAACAAATTAATGAAATAAAGCATTATAAAAGTCTTCTTAGGGGGTGGGGTATGAACTCATCGGCCCAAGGATCCTGAGGAGAAACAATAGGGAATGCGAGCATACAAGGTTAGAAGAAATTTCAAGACTTTATACTCTACACCTCAACATTAGATCATAAGAAAGGGAAATATTCCTAAATTCCTCGTAGCCTCCATCTTATAAGTATGTCATTCTACACACCCATAAAAGAGACTCTACTTGACACGACTTTATAAGAACCCAATGACACCAAACCTAGGTTCTCAAATCTATATCCGTCACGAGCATATCAAGTCTACTGATGATCCAAGACCACCCCCTTTTACTACCCAAATAGAACATATCAACCTGATAATGGTTTAGCTTTAAACATATAACAAGATAAAAATTAATAAGTTTAAAGACATCTAAGTGTATTAACATTAATACCAAATCCCTAGTAATATCCACATATCCTATATACCAGAAAACAAAGTATGTCAGGACATGCCCCCAACCCTGACAATGACAATGACAATGTAACTATAAAGTCTTCAATTCTAATTTATAAAAGAAAAAACTAATGGATTGATCATATCCTATAGAGAATAAAATCTCACCACTTCACTGCAATGACCGACTCTAAGATTATCTATCAATGATAAAAAAAAGTTGAAGTTCTTTCAAACCATGGATTGAATGGGATACAACATCCAGAGATGATTAGTGGGGTAAACACTAGCATGTAACTCAGGAATAAGGGTAAAATAATGTAAATTCAAAGTTGCATTTCAAACTTACTGTACATGTTCACATACATGTATACATGTATATATAATAGATTTTGGGGTAGGAAATAATATTTATCCTGATAGTAAAATATTATCCTTGAGTATGTACCCCAACCATTATAAATTAGGACTCACAGGCTATAAGGGTTTAGCTCCCTCTACTAAAAAAACATAAGTGGGTGTTAGCCGCACAAATTAGAGGTATAAAAAAAGACCAAGGAATGCCCTGACCCCACATAATCATAAATACAAAATATATCATTAGTGTGAACCATGAACACGATCATCTAGACCAACCCTCATGTCAGATAAGTCATTCAAGACCTACACCTTCATGGATTAGCTAAATAACCCCCATTAATCCCAACTAATACAAGTTTCACATAACCCATTCATTAACTAAGTAATTACTTACTAAAGCACACCTCACATGTCATTAAAATATTTAGCTTTCAAGCTCGTTGTTATACCATTACAGTTCTATTAACTCAAAATTAAGTCGTGAGTCACTATTAGGGAAAAAGGTAAATATCCCAAGTGCCCTTAATAAAGCATTGAAAAATTATTACCTAGTCTTTACAGGCGACCTTACTACTCGTAGAGTCACCTTATAACTTATGAAGCATCAATAGGCACCCATACTGAAAAATTATTACCTAGTCTATAAAGCACCAATGGTCACCCACACTGGTCTAAATATGAGTCGTAGCATACAACTCATACTAAGACATTACAACTTATTAGGTTTAATAACTGTTAAGGCAGAATCAATTAGGCACAACAGTTGTTTGGCTATGGATAGGGACAGTATAACTCGTAGTGAGTCTAAATGACTCGTATTTTCTCATTCATTATCAAAATAGGAACTTTGTCAAAATACATTGGTTAGCCTAAGATTAGGGTCTTATGATCTATAAAAATACCCTACGACTTGTAGGGAGAGTCATAATCTAAGTAGTAAGCCCATAAGTCAAGAAAATTTTAAGGGACAAAAAATAGGTGGTGTTATAGAGAAATAGTTAATTTAAGGCATAGGGTACCCAATCTTAAGCCGGTTGAACTCAGTCAGTATCATCTTATACCCTTTGTTAGTTCAATGTCCAGGTGCATCATGGGGTATGTTATGAGGAGAGGAATAAGTGCTTTAAGTGCAGTCAGCTTGGCTACATACAGTAGGATTTTCCTTCAAAGATCAATTCTAGATCAAATAAGGTCCCTGTTGCTACTTCTTTAGCTCCTGCACCAAAGGGTGCTGCTTCTAGTACTAGTTTTAGCTGAAATCATTTTATGCTCTTAGCACCCTTCAGGAATCTAAAGATTCTCTTGATATTATTATTGGTATGTTACAACTCTTTCTCATAATGTGTATTAATTGTTTAACTTGAGGTTTAATCTTTCTTCTGTGACCCCTTATGTGGCTATTTATTTTAATTTTAATCCTAAGTATATTTCTTATCATATTTCTATGTCTACCCCAGTGCGTGACTCTTTAGTTGCTAGAAACATTTATATAGTCTTTATGCTATCTATATATGGTAGAGAGACCTTGGTAGATTTGACAGAGTTTGATATGCTAGATTTTCATGTTATATTAGGGATGGATTGGCTCCATTTATGCTTGCCTCTCAAGATTGTTGGGCCCATAAAGCAAGTTTAAAATTTCCTAATGAGCCAGTTATAGAATGGGAAGGGAGTTCCCTAGTGCCTAAGAGAAGATTTATTTCTTATGTTAGAGCTAGAAATTTTATTTCCAAGGGGTGTTTATTTCATCTAGTTTGGGTTAAGGATTCTAATTTATAATGTACTTTTTTATAGTGTGTCCACGTGGTTAGTAAGTTTCTCAAAGTATTTCCTAATAATTATCTTGTTATTGCTCTCGATATGGAAATTGATTTTAGGATTGACTTTATTCTAGATACTGGTCCTATGTCTTTTCCTCCTAACAGAATGGCTCCAACTAAGTTGAAAGAAATTAAGAAGCATTGAAAGATCTTCTAGACCAGGGTTTTATTCTCTCGAGTGTTTCCTCGTGGAGTACTTCAATTATTTTTGTATGTAAGAAGGATAAGTCCTAGACATGACCCAAACTAGGGCCTAGTTATATTGGTCATCTAAAGTCTAACCAGGACCAGAGATGAAGCACCCTGGTTTATGGACCTTAGAAAATTTCCTGGAATTCATCTTTGGACCCAATATGACTAATGGGTATGAGCTATATGTTGGGGTATGAATGGTATGGTCCAGTCATATGCTGACCAGTATTGGTTGGTGAAATAGATTTTGGTCACGCAATGGGTACGACTTGGTGGTATGAGTCATATAATTGGATATAGATTGTTTGGTTGCTTCACTTAACCTTATACTTGGTAACTTAAGTTGGATCTGAGTATTAGTGTCTAACCAGAAGCCTTACGCTAAGGTAGGAGTTGTACCCAAGGACTCATATGGTGGTCAGTGTTCAAACCTCCTAGATTCTATTTATGGGTACCTGTCGTACACTTGAATATAACATTGGTTATGGTGTGTCATAACTTGGATAGTGTTTTATCCATGGGGGAAAGTCTTGATTATGAGTGGTGGGTACCACTTATATAGGGAGGATACGACTCGTAAGGGTCAGTCGTATCCCTATAACGGGAATTTTTTGCAATTTATGTAGGGGGATTTTGGATATTTCCTTACTCACCATGATAAGGCCCCATGACTTCTAACTCACTTGGGATGCTATTTACCCTATTATTCTTTTCATTAACACATAAAAACTCTTCCTAAATACTCCATAATTCTCTCAAAAAATTTTGGGAAAGAAAGCTAGGGTTTCAATTAGAGGACTAAATTAGGGATCTTGTTAGTGATTTCTCTCAGTCTACTTTGTCAATTAAGGAATTTTCTCTTCCCTCATTTTTAGTTCTAATTGACAAGATATTTTTAGATAATATTTTCATAATTTGAATGTTGTATGATTTTGGGTCATAAATTCCTTGTTATGGTTTTTCTATGTTTTAATTATGTTTTTATATGGATTAATTGCGATTTTGGATAATTGATTGCATGGGGATGGTTCTTTGGAGATGGACTTTGGTTTTTGAGATACTCTACCCCTAATGTGTTTGATAAAATGCCTTCAACAATGTTTCTACGATAATATTGGCTTTTTAATGGAACATTATGATAAGTTTAAACATGGTAATGGAACTCTAAATGATATTAATAGTTTAAATAGATTGGAAAAGCCTTTGTAGCTATGGTTTTCATTAATTTGAAATTGTGAAGGGAACATGGAATCCCTTAAATCAAGATATGGTCGGCTATGGACAAAACTTACGAGTATAGTTGGTATGACGATACCACTTCTAATGACCTCGGTTAATAAATAGTTAATGGATTGATTAGTTTCTTGGTAGTTGTTTTAATTAGGCAATAATAGCAGGGTGTGTTGCAAAGTTGTAGAAGGTAGAGGTCCCGAGGGGACCAAAATAGGAAGCTCATATTTGCTGATGTGAGGTTTGGTCCAAGTGTTCATGTGCATTATGTCACGCTTTATATTTGGGGGATGTACTAGTCACCCCAAGTTTTTATTCCCTGGTCGCACAGCTTCATGCGCTGGAGCCCTTTTAGTATGGGGAGCTGAACCCATATAGCCCAGTTCTCTTTCTCTTTCCATCTTACCAAAAAACTCTATTTCATATTATGGATATTTTTAGAAATTTTAATTTATTTATGCATAATGGTTTGGGCTATGGTTGGGGACATATCCCAATAGAATTTTGGTATTATTTTGGTTAAAGGCTTTGTGGTACTTCTATAGGTTGGAATGGATGGGGTCGATATTGGTGTTAGCCTTAACATTGGTATTGGTATTGTTATTGTAATTGAGGTTGATACCAGCTGACGATATTGTTATTTGTTTCATCCTCTTTGATTTTAGGATTAATCATATTATTTTTTGAAACATATTTAGTTATGGCCTGGTTTATGGCCCTTTGTTCGGTATTGGTTTGTCTTGGTGGTTTGGCCGGTACTATTTGGTGGACGCAAAAACTTAGTAGGGATGGTCTAGGAATAGACGTACACTAATGTTAGTCAACTTCCAGTTATGTTATCTTGGTATATGTTTGGAATTTGGCCAACTCAAAGTACGTTAATGTCGGTTGGGTTAGGTAATAGGGGGTTGTCCGCAATCCTAGTTAGACTTGGGATGCCCATTATGAAAAGGCCCCTGGTCGGGTCATGTGAAGTTGGTATCAGAGCTTTAGGTTCATGGTCATTTAGGAGTCCAAAAAGCCATGTCTAGTAGAGTCTCCTTAAGGGGTGTGTAGCGCGCCACACTCATAAAAGGGAGGCTAAAAGGCATTTAGGAATGTTTAACTTACTTGAGATTCTATTTCAAGCTTAGAGTCTAAGTCATGGAATTCTTCCTAATCCTTTGTTGTTTAGTTTTTAGATCATGCCTCAACGATCTGGAATATAATTAAACTCTTCAGTCCAATCTGTAGACAATGTTGATAAGGTACGTCTTATAGCTGGCGTTCATCTTCGATCTTAGGGTCCTATGCCTGATAGTTCTAGAGTTCTTCTAGTTGCTATTACTCCTCCTCAAGGTAAGGTAACTAATACAAAATTTCACCAGTCAATTCATTGTTATTGATCAGGCTGAGTGGGTGTGTCTGGTGTTTTATCTATTGAGGCCACAAGGGTCGGCCAATTTATCAATATGGGTTCTCCTACTACTTTGTTGGAGTAGGAGTGGAATCCACAACCTTCTTAGGATGAAATGGAGAAGATATTTTGGGTGATGTAGGCTACGAAAATGGAGGGGATAAACTTTGAAGCTTATCAGCTCAAAGACGTTGCATACCAATGGTATGAAGAGTGGGATATAGATAGGGGTGATATGGAAGAGTAAGTCTTGTGGGATACTTTTTCTAAGTCCTTCTTAGATAATGTATTTCCTCAAGAGCTAAGGGAAGAAAAGATGGAGGAGTTTGTGAATCTTAAACAAGGGAAAATGTCTTCCAAGGAATATACCTTGAAGTTTCATCAGCTGTCAAGGTATGATCCTGATTTGGTAGATGACATAAGAGCAAGAATAAGATAGTTTACTTTTGGGTTGTATCTGGATTTTATCTTTGTAAGAAAGACTGCCTTGTTGATTAAAAACATAGACATTTCTAGGTTGATTGTTCATATGCAACAGGTAGAGGATGAGATGAGAAAATAGGCAGAGTTCAAAGATCGACAGGGTAAGAGGACTAAGTTTTCTAATTTGAGAGGTGCTCAGTCTCAGGGTATTGCAATGCCCTCCTTGTGGGTTCTGTGGTCATCCTCATTAGGGCTATTGCAATGAAGTAAGGGGAAAATGCCTCAAGTTTGGCTAGGCAGGCCATTGGTTCACTGATTTTCTTGTTAATAAGATCGGTATAGGAGAAAATAAGGTACCAGTGGCTTTCTTTTCTGCTCCTGCACCCTGTGATGCCGTGTATACACCTATTACTTCTCCTGGTTCTAGTTTTGGTCAAAATAGGTTTTATGCTTTGGCATCCCGACAAGAATCTAAGGCATCACCTGATGTCGTTACTAGTATGTTACAACTCTTTTCTCATGATGTGTATTATCTGCTTGATTCAGGGTCCACTATTTCTTATGTAGTCCTATTTATGGCTCTACATATTGGTTTTGATCCTGATATTGTTTTGAATCCTTTTTCTATTTCTACCACGGTAGGTGACACGGTTATTATTGAGAGTATCTATAGGGAGGTGTGGTATTTATTGGTGGTAGGAAGACTTTGGTGGATTTGTTTGAACTTTATATGATGGATTTTGATGTTATTCTGGGGATGGAATTGTTACAGTCTTGTTATGCGACTTTGGATTTTTGAACCCATAGGGTTGTCTTTAGGTTCCCTGGCGAACCGGTTATAGAGTGGGAGGGTAGTTCCCTAGACCCTAGGGGAGGTTGTAATACCCCAAAATTCCCAACCGATAATAGAACCATGCTTCAAGCTTATGAGAAATAAATTGTAGTGATTTGTTATTTTTATGATAATGGTTGATGTATGTTATGGTCTCAAATACGTCCTAGCTATTAGACGACTCAAAACATTCCTTACTGATTGAATTCTTGGGAAGGATATTGCCATAGTCAACTTCAAATGAGCATATCTCCCTTTATAATACGAATTTTTGAGCTTATAACCCACCAACAGATAGATAATTGAATTAGCTTTCCAGCGATACAAATTTCTCCCAAATCCAATATCGAAATAAAAAGTTATACCGATTTTACTACATCATGTCAGCCTGAAAATAGAGTGACGACCTGTCTGATGGCTTATCACATTTCTGACGACCTGTCTAACTTCTTAACACATTTTTGATGACCTTTCTAATGGCTTATCACATTTCTGATGACTTATCAGCCATGTCGTCAAGCTTAGACAGCAACCCATCAATTCTAGCTCCTAGGTGACGACCTAGGCTGACGGGCTATCACAGATCTGATGGCTTATCAGCCTTGGTCATCAGCCGAGAATTTTAGCAACTGGGAAGTGGCTTTGTAGAGGTATTTTGTAAGTTTCCTTCACATTCATTGACTTAAATCATCAAAACCATTACTATCATAAATCAGTTTTAAAATCCCTTAAATCCTCTCCACGCTCAAGAATAAGAAAATTAGGGTTTCCTCTCAAGATCATCTCCCAAGAACAAAATCCAAGCTCTCCTTCATGGAAACGAAGAAATTATCATTCCCAGTTCAAGAACTTTCAAGAAAAGACATTCTCTTTCAAGATTCAAGCCTTTGAGGTATGTTAGATGTTGATTCTTGGGTTCCTTTCACCCAAGAAGTTCAAGAAACCTTTTTTAAATTCAAGATTATATATTTATGACGTTGTCATAATTTTTGTAAATAGAAAATGAAGTTCATGTCATTGATGAGTTTTAATTTATGAATTGATTTCAAAGATCGAAGTTTTGATCCTACTATATGATTTTCATGATAGAAATCCCTTCAAGTTGCATGATATTTATGTATTCATGATAATTAAGTTTAGAATCTGTGGTATAACTAAAGTATGCTCCCCATGTGTTTGATAGAATGCTTAAGTAAAGAGAATAGTTCCTTTTTAGTATGTTAAGCATGAAATCCCCAATTATTTGATAACAAGTGCATGCTAAGCATTTGTTGAAATGCCTTAGGGAATGTATTATCAAAAGTTGAATGCATTCTTATCCATGGCTATTCCTTATTGAACAACTATGAGTTATTAGTATGCATACCTTATACATATACGTATTTATGACATTCAAGTGATTGATGGGATATCGTATGGATTGTGTTGTGAATGAAAGTCTATTGTCATGATATTCAGGTGTAGTCTTATCTTATTTACTTATGCTGAGTCCTGGGGGTATTTATACCCGAAACTTAGCTGTTTGTCTAGAGCCGAGTCAGTCTCAAGATAATCTCAGTCGTGCTATGATCTATAGAATTTAGTCAGTGATAGAACATTAAGGAAATTCAGTAATCTCAGTACTAGATCAATCCAGTCTCAGTATTCAGTCTAATCAAGCTCGGTACTCAGTTCAAATTTTAGTAAACCTTAGTAAGTCACAGGACTCAGTCACATTAAGATAGAAAATAAAATTCATAAGTATTCAGTCAGATAACAGAACCAAGTGAACTCAGTTAGATCAGTTAAGAAATATGAATAGTAATAGATTTAGCTCAGTCTAAGTTCAGTTAAGAATTAGTTCAGAGTCCTTCAGTTGGGAGTAAGAACTAGCAATGAATGAGTGCAGGGATGACGGTTTCCCTGTTAGAGAGGTAGTCGCTAGTAATAGTCCTTAAACTCCAGAACTGCATAGGCAGCACAGGACCAGGAGTGACCCGTTAGATTAAGGCTTAACTATGATACTACCTTAGGCTTGACTTCCTGTTCAGGGTCACCTGTTAGAGAGGCTTCACCATAGTAGAGGTCTTTACCCATGGCACGGTACTGATACCCTTCCAGCTGGGGTTATAGGTTGGGACCCACTAGATCAGATTTGGGGTATGTCGGTTAAGTAAGAACTCCCACAGTTATAGCCACAGATTCAATCTCAATCTTTAGTATCAAAATTCAGAAATTCAAGACTATTAGATACAGTCACTCAACTCAGTAAGAAACTTAGATAGTTCAATAGATTCATAGACCACCTACTAGATAGGCCTGGTCTCAAATAAAGTAAGCAAGTATCAGTACTAACAGATCCAGAGATCACCTGTTAGATAGGCATGATTTATCATTTAATCATTATCACTATCAGTAGATTTAGAGATCACCCACTAGATAGGCTTAATCTCAAATTTCTTCAATCATTGTACTTATCAGTATGCTCAGAGATTACCCACTACATAGGCCTAATCTCTGATATAGTTAGCTTCAGATACTCAGAATCTCAGTATGTTCAGAAATCTCAAATTGTCAGTATATTCAGTATCAGTTATCAGATTTAGTCCCAGCATGCTCAGTCACAGTATGCACAGTATGATCTGTAGTTACATATTCTCTATGTATGCTAATCTAGCTCTTGCATATTATTTAGTTAGTTATTAATCATGCATATAGCCCTTACATTTATAATTACCTAATCTAGCATGCCAGTATATTCTCATGTACTGATCGCATACCCATTTCTTGTGATATGATGTTTGGTATCACGGGTTCAGGCGCACAAGATCCAGAGCATCCATAGCAGTTAAGTTTCAGTCAGTTGCAGTAGATCCAGTAGCGAGTCCTCTTTATTCAAGGATTATCTCTATCTTATTATTATATTAGATTTAGTTTATTTTAGTAGATGGAGTAAGTTAGGGATATGTCCCATCAACTCCAGAGCTCATACAGTTAGAGGCTTTTCGAACAGATATATATGTATTCAGTTTTCAAATTTGTGTATTTTAGATTTTTTAAACCTTATGGAAAGTTTTCACCAGTTTTCTGCATTTATTATATTATATTATAAAGTGCTTAGGTATAGATACTAGCAGAGGGTTAGCTTGAGGTCTTTCAGGATCATGAGCACCGTGTGGCATTCCGGTTATAGAATGTCGGGGTGTTACAAACTTGGTATCAGAGCCTAAGGTTCAATAGAGTTCTAGAAAATTCTGAAAGTCGCATCTAGTAGAGTATTGTACATGGGTGTGTTGCATGACACATTTATGTATAGGAGGCTATAAGATGTTTTTAGGAACAGTCTCCCTTCTTTCAGTATTTATGTCGTGTGAGTGAGCATGAGCTAAAGTTAATCCTCAGTCTAATCCATCTCTTTCTTCTATTTACAGAGTATGCCTTCTCTAAAGCCAATGCCCGTAGGGATAATAACCAGCCACCTCAGCCCGTAGATCCTTTGAGTGAGAATGTGTAATATCTAGAGTTCTGGGAAGTTTTTTATACGCTAGCCTAAGCTGTGCCAACTAATGTTCAAGGGAATCATCAGGTTTCAACCCCACCTCAGTATGATGGGGATTCAACCTCAGCTAAGATTAGAAATTTCATGAGAATGAACCCTGTAGAATTCTTTGGGTCAGTAGCAGGTGAGGATCCACAACTTTATCTTAAGGAGGTAAAGAAAATCACCCAGATTATGCATATTTCTGAGGAGGAGAGTGTAGATTTAGCATCCTATAGGCTGAAGGATATTGCTCTTAATTGGTTAGTGATATAGAAGAAGAGTAGAGGGGAGGATGCAGCCCCCATGACATGGCAAGTATTTCAGGATGCCTTTTTAGATAAGTTTTTCCTGCTAGAGATGAGAGAAGCTAAGGTAGAAGATTTTATGAACCTAATACGAGGCTTCATGATAGAAAAGAAGTATTGCTTTAAGTTCAACCAGTTAGCTAAGTATGCTCCTAACTTGATAGCTGGCCCTAGAGCGAGTATAAGTAAGTTTGCGATTGGAGTATCCAGGTTGGTGTTAAAGGAGTGTAGAACTACTATGCTTAATAGAGACATGGATCTTTTATGTTAATGATCCATGCTCAGCAGATAGAGGCAGATAAATCAAAAGAGAGAGAGAGAGATCTAATAAGAGATCTAGAATAGATAGTTACAATTTTTAGTAAGCAGGGTCACAGGGTGGTTACCATTCTCTGCACAGCCAGAAGTTTTTAGTTCTAGCTCCATCCTCATCTAGTGTACCCATACCAAATTTTAGGGATGCCAGTCATGATTGGGCGCCAGGCTCCAAAACTCGGGGTAGTTCCAGCAGTGTTCGTACCTATCCTCTTTGTAAAGAGTGTGGAAAGAATTAGCTAGGTGTATGTAGATCAAATAGTTAGGTATGCTTTAGATGTGGTAAGCTAGGCCACAAGATGCAGAAGTATAGAGTGCTAGCTCAGAGGGTAGAGAATTGCATCAGCAGGGTGCCACTTCTGTTACCAATAGTGTCCAGTGTCTGAACAGACTTTATGCACTTCAGGCTTGCAATGATCAAGAAAGTTTCCCGAACATAGATTCGGGTATGTTATGAGTCTTGTATCTTCATAATATGCATTTTTTAGGTCCTCTGCTCCCGTTTGAGCTTAAGTTTTTAGCATGAGTTAGTCAGTAGAACCAGAAAGTCAGTTTAGCAGTCAGGCAGTCAGATTCGTATAGTTTGTTTTCTCATCTTTTCATCTAATCATGCTATCATAAATCTCAGGCATGTAACTATTCCAATATAGAATATTCTAGTATTTGTGAGTATAACTCAGTTCATGCATCGTACATTAGATTCAGATCCTAAACATTTAGCTATGAACCAGTTTAAAGGTGCCTTATGCATCGCCTCAGTTTTCTCAAGTACTTCGGTGAAGTAAGTGTTCTTAAAGGGACAGTGTTACAAGGGGGAGATACCCTATAAATCCTTAATGTTTTCAATTTCTAAAACCCATTTAGTTTTATGCTCCGATTCTCATTACAATCTTTGCATCAGTTATCATTGCATAGTTAGTCATGCTTTCAAGAGTTAGTTCATTCAAATATTCATGCATTAGCTATGTATGTTCAGTAGAAAAGTTTAGTTCATCAGTGTATTCAGCCATGCGTGCATGAGAGCAACTCAGTTAAGTATCCATGCATCCGATATGCATGTTCATTATGAGAATTCAACTTATCAATAGTTTCAGTCGTGCATCTCATACATCAGATATGCATGTTCAGAATAAGAACTTAGAATATCAGTAGTTCCAATTGCATATTCATGTTTTAGATGTTCTCATCCCTCAAGTAAGCTCATCCGATCATTACTCTTAGCCTAACAAGAGACATTCAAGGATGAATCTTCCCAAGAAGGAGATATTGTATTATCGCAAGATTCCCAACTGATAGTAGAACCATGAGTCAAGATCATGAGAAATAAATCCTAGTGATTTGGTAGTTTTATGATCCGGTTTGATATGTATTAAGGTCTCAAATACGTCCTAGCTATTAGACGACTCAAAATATTCCTTAACGATTGAATTCTTGGGAAGGATATTTCCATAGTCAACTTCAAAAAAGCATATCTATTGTTATACTACTAATATTTGAGCTCAAGACCCTCCAACAGATAGATAATTTAATTATCTTTCCAATGATACTAATTTTGCCAAAATCTAATACCGGAAAAAAAGTTATAACCAATTTACTACAACATATCAGCCTGGAAACTGAGTGATGACCTATCTGATGGTTTATCACATTTCTTATGACCTGTCTGATGGCTTATCATATTTATGTTTACCTGTCTGATGGGTTATCATATTTCTAATGATTTATCAGCCATGTCATCAAGCTTAGACAGTAACCCATTAATTTCAGCTCCTAGGTAATGACCTGGGCTGACGGGCTATGACAGATCTGACGGCTTATCAACCTTAGTCATCAGTCGAGAATTTTAGCAACTGGAAAGTGGTTTTGTAGGGGTATTTTGGACTTTTCCTTCACGTTCCATGACTTAAATCATCAAAACCTCATACATAACCATCATGACTAAGTTTTGAAAACCCTTAAATCCTTTTCACTCTCAAAAATAAGAAAATTAGGGTTTCCTCTCAAGATTATCTCCCAAGAACAAGATTCAAACTCTCCTTTAAGGAAACCAAGAAATTATCATTCTCAATTTAAGGACCTTCAAGATAAGACATTCTCTTTCAAGATTCAAGCCTTTGAGGTATGTTAAATGTTGATTCTTGGGTTCCTTTCACCCAAGTATTTCAAGAATCCTTTTCTAAATTAAAGATTATATATTTATGAGATTGTCATGATTTTTGTAAATAGAAATTAAAGTTCATGTTATTGATGAGTTTTAATTCATGACTTGATTTCAAAGATCCAGGATTTGATCCTACTACGTGATGTTCATGATAAAAATCCTTTCAAGTTGTATGATATTGATGTATTCATGAAAATTAAGTATGGAATCTGTGGTATAACCAAAGCATGCTCCCCGTATGTTTTATAGAATGCCTAAGTAAAGAGAATAGTTCCTTTTTAGTGTTAAGCATGAAATCCCAAATTATGTGATAACTAGTGCATGCTAAGCATTTGTTGAAATGCCTTAGTGAATGTATTATGATAAGTTGCATGCATTCTTATCCATGGGTATTACTTATTGAACAGCTATGAGATATTAGTATGCATACCCTACACATTTACATGTTTATGACATTCAAGTGATTGATGAGATATCGTATATATTGTGTTACGAATGAAAGTCCATTGTCATGATATTCAAGTGTGGTCCTGTCTTATTTATTTATGCTCTAGAGTCCTGGGGGTATTTATATCCGAAAACTTAGCTGCTTGTCCAGAGCCGAGTCAGTCTCAAGATAATATCAGTCGTGCTATGATCTATAGAATTTAGTCAGTGATAGAACATTAAGGAAATTCAGTAATCTCGGTACTAGTTTAATCCAGTCTCAGTATTCAGTCTAATCAAGCTCAGTACTCAATTCAAATTTTAGTAAAGCTTAGTAAGTTATAGGACTCAGTCACATTAAAAAAATAGTAGAATTCATAATTATTCCGTCAGATAATGGAACCAAGTGAACTCAGTCAGATCAGTAAAGAAATATTAATAGTAATATATTTAGCTCAGTCTAAGTTCAGTTAGGAATCAGTTCAGAGTCCTTCAGTTAGGAGTAAGAACTAGCACTGAGCAAGTATAGGAGTCACTGAGCGAGTACAGAATCATGCCTATCTAACGGGTGATATCTATTAGTAACAGTCCTTGAACTCTAGAACTGCGTAGCCAGCGCAGGACCAGGAGTCACCCGTTAGATTATGGCTTAACTATCATACTGCCTTAGGCTTGACTTCCTGTTTAGGGTTACTTGTTAAAGAGGCTTGACCATAGCATAGGTCTTTACCCGTTGTACGGTTTAGACACCCTTCCAGCTGGGGTTACATGTTAGACCCCACTAGATCAGATTCGGGACATGTCAATTAAGTGAGAACTCCTACAGTTACAGCCATAATTTCAGTCTCAATCTTCAGAATTAAAATTAAAAAATTTAGGACTGTCTGATACAGTCACTCAGCTCAGTAAAGAATTAGATAGTTCCACCGTTTCATAGACCACCTGTTAGATAGGCCTAGTCTCAAAAAATAAGTCAGTATAAGTACCAACGGATCAAGAGATCACCCATTAGATAGGCATGATCTCAATCTCAGTTAATCATTATCACTATCAGTACATTTAGAGATCACCCACTAGATAGGCTTGATCTCAAATTTCTGTAATCATTTCTATTATCAGTATGCTTAGAGATTACCCGCTAGATAGGCCTAATCTCTGATTCAGTCAGTTAGCATCAGTAAACTCATATTTTAGTTTCAGTAGCTTCAGATACTCTAAAACTCAATATGTTTAGAAATCTCAAATTAACAATATATTCAGTATCAATTATTAGATTTAGTCCCAGTATGCTCAGTCACACTATGCACAGTATATTGAGTAGTTATAGATTCTCTATGTATGCTAATCCAACTCTTACATATCATTCAGTTAGTTATTGATCATGCATATAGCCCTTGCATTTAGCCTTACCTCATCTAGCATGCCAATATATTCCCACATACTGATCAAATACCCGTTTCTTATGCTATGATGTTTAATATCATAGGTTCAGGCACACGAGATCTAGAGCATCCATAGCAGTTCAGTTTTAGCTAGTTGCAGTAGACCCAACAGTAAATCCTCTTCATTAGAGGATTATCTTTATTTCATTATTATATTAGATTCAGTTTATTTTAGTAGATGGAGTAAGTTGGGGACATGTCTCATAAAATCTAGAGTTCAGATAGTTTGAGGCTTTTCAGACAGATGTATAAGTATTAAGTTTTCAGATTTGTGTATTTTAGATATTTTGAACCTTATGCTAATTTTTTGCCAGTTTTCCATATTTATTATATTATATTATGAAGAGCTCAGGTAGAGATATCAGCATAGGGTTAGCTTGAGGTCCTTTGGGATCATGAGCCGCATGTTGTGTTCCGGTTATAGAATGTTGGGGTATTACAGAGGTTTATTTCTTATTTTAGATCTCGAATTTTAATATCAAAATCTTGTATTTATCACTTGATCCGGGTTAAAGATCCTAACTCAGAAGGTACTTCTTTACAGTTAGTTCTGGTGGTAAATGAGTTTCCTGAGGTCATTCCAGATGATCTTCCTGGTGTTTCTTCGAATTGGGAAATAGAGTGTGGTATTTATTTGGTTCCAGACACTCATCCAATATCTATTCCTTCTTGTAGAATTGCTCTGGATAAATTCAGGGAACTCAAGAAAAAATTTAAGGATCTTCTAGGTAAGGAATTTAATCGTCCTAGTGTATCCCCATGGGGTGCACCGGTGTTGTTCATGGGAAAGAAGGATGGTTCCCTTCGGATGTGCATTGACTAAAGGCAGCTGAATAAGGTGACTGTTGATAACTTTCAACTTACGCGTCAGCTTTGAGTTCAAGGCAGTCATTGTCAATGTATTAACACAACTAAGAGTCAGGGTCGAATCCACGAGAAATAATGTGAGTAGCGATTTAGTAAGTCCAAGATAATAGTTTCTTACTAAGATCAAACCTATTCGACAAAATGGATTTTAGGGTTTTCAGTCTTATCAAATGAGAGAGTGATTTTTTGTCTTCTAAAGGACTAACTCAAGACTACGAATAATTAGAGTATAATCAATTAAAATGGATCTTGGGATTATGCTTTCCTACCGGCAAATTATCTATGGGATCATGATGAGTCTGTGCAAATTTGAATCATTGATGATGTGGTAGACTAGGTTTAAGGTCTTTGAGGCTATTTTTTCAACAAAACCTCAAATATGTCACTCAGTGATCTTTTTGAGTACCTAACGAGTGTTTCAATTATAGCCACCCAATACCTCAATAGGGTATCCCTATTTGTAGGATGATACCTATGGTATGGTAAACCTCCTAATCACCTTTATGTCTAAGATAGTTAAAAATTGGCAAGACATACCCATGAATTGTCTATTTTTTTTTAATTACCACATCCCTCTTTCAAGGATGAGGTGGTTTCTTAAAGTGCACCCAAAGACCCTTTTTCAATGATGGTTTGATCTTTCAAAAGCTTTGGATTTTCATCCATCATATTTGGGCCTTTGGGGATTTCACCCACGAATCCAACCAATTTAATCAAGTAATAATAGAACTCATCATTACCAAACTAAAATATACATAAATAATTCACAACCCACACACAATTGCATCCTATTCTAGCATAATCCCAAGAAGTAGATATAGCAAATCATAATGATAACAAACACAAATAAATCAATATTTCCATCAAAGTTATCCATAAAAAAATAAAGAAACAACAAGCCACACTTTATAATCAAATGGATTTCAATGGGTGATGCCAAATCTACACTTAAAAGTCACTCTAATGCCTTCTTAGCTCAATATTTGTACATGTTTTACTCTAGCGTAAGAAAATTACAAAAACCCTAAACTAAGGATAGGTGGTAGGATTGTAGAATGATTGATTCTCAAGAATGAATAAATATTTACCATAAATGGGAGTTGGGGTCGGTTAGCCAATTGACGTTTTTACCCCTGAGTCATTTTACGCACTCATGCGATAGCGGAGCCTTGAGCGCAATCACAGAATCTACGAATGCTTTACGTTCACTACGATTGCGGTCCTTTGACCTGACTTGACTGGCCATGATCACAACTCTCAAAATGTGATCTCTGTAATTAAGACCCAGTTCCTACTCCTGCTTCAGCTTGTCCAGCTCTTGTACATCAATTCTTTTTTAGATATTTTTTAGCTCAAGGTTGCTTCTTTTCTTCTAAGAACTTGCACACCTACAAAATATGGGAGTTAGTGTATTTAGCCACAAATATGTCTCACTATTATATTCAAATCATAGTAGTGTGCACGGATGTTGAATACAAATGAATGGTAAACTCACCACTCATCAACACCCTCAACTTACAACTTTGCTTGTCCTCAAGAACACTACCTCTTACCAAGAGACAATACACATTTATTGCCAAATTAGATGATCAAAATGATCATGATGGATTCAACTTGGTTACTACCACAAAAGGCTCTTTGCTCATAGGAAAAGCTATTCTCATGGCACCCCTCAACATAGCTCATAATTTCTAAGAATGAAAAAGACTTCAAAGTGAAATCATGGAACAATCACTAATACTTAAGAAATGACTCCTCTTTGACCTCAAATACATTATACTCTTTTTGCCTCATGTTTAAGGAGATGACAAAATCACCCACCTCAACTTGTTTAAATGCCTCCTCACAAGAAAAAAATTCCTCACACCAAGTTATCAAATATGAAACAAGAAATTTTAATTACAAAACTCTCTCTCTCTCTCTCTTAAGAACTCTCAATGTTAATGAAAACCATGGCATAGGCTTGCTCATATTTTCAATCACAATTACAATGAATGCTCTTGGATGGAGATCTCCAAGGGCTTTTTGAGATTGTAATGTAGGTTCAGGATAGGGTTGGATACTATTTGGGAAAAACGTGACTATACCCTCCTTTAACATCTGCATTATACTTTTTCATCCAACTTTTTATGTTGGGCCACTACTTTTGTTTTCACTCTTTAAATATATGCCTACATTTACTACCTTGATTCACCTATCTTTCAGAAAGCATCTTCTTTACACCTCTTTCCCTTTTACATTTCATGTTTTTCTTCCTTTCTTGGATCCCTTCTTTTCCTATTCATTTTCTCTCAAAATTTAGCTATTAGTCACCCTATTACATTCTCGTGTCCCAAAGTTACCTCATCCAATATTCACCACCCCTAACTTAGGCTTTTAGTCTTAATTTGGATTTTTAAGTATAAGGAGGATAGGGTTCAAAAGAGGGATCAGAGTTGAAAGGCTCATGGCTTGCAATATATTTTCCAATGAAAGGTACAAAGGTTCAAAGTCAGTGATCTATAGGGATAACATTTATGCAAGGGTAGGCCTTTTAGGCTAAAGTTGACTTCCAAAGTCTAAAGGATGGCCTAAGATTATTTCCCCAACCAAATACAATAACAATTAGCTTTGAGAGACAAGTGGGGCAAGTTCTAGATAGTACAAGTATACATGAGATTCAAACAAATAAGCTCACCACATATGACATGTAAATTCATGAAAGAGGATCAATTTCCCTTCCTGCTAGAGAAAAAATAGAGTATCTACCAATTTTCACAAGTAAAAAATTTGGAGTCACAAAAAAAGAAAAAGAATTATTACAATGTCGCTCATGTCCATGCCCTTAATTTTTTGGAAAAATTTTGGATGGAGGAGGGTGTTTACTTTGTATTTGTACCATGCACAATTTTCTAACCATGGAAACAACCCAGGTCTCGATTTCATAGTTTGGATTCATAAGGGCAAACCAATCATATGGCTACTCAGACTTCGCCAATGGTATGAATGTAATCCCAAATCCACAGTGCCGCAGGTACTTAGACTTCCCCTCCATATGTTGATCAAAACCCAATCATAATCCTTTTTCCTTAAGAATATCGTCAATCAATCCATCATAGGGAAAGGCTCATCCATAATAATTATTAAATGTAAAATATAAATAAAATGAAGATAATCAATTTACAAAATTTCCATGCTTCGGATGAACTTAGTTCAAGTATTTCGAACCAATGAATAAACACAAGGTTAGGGCCACACCCCTAACTAAAAGACTTGTAGTGACCTCACTACATAACATAAAATAAAAAGAAGGGTAAAAGAACTTCGTGAAACCACAGTGATAACAAATATATAGGTTGGGTAAGCTACTGCGATCGCTATCCTCTAACTGTGATTGTGGTACCTGAGGCATTCTGCTCCCCTGGTTTGACTTATTTTTTGCAGGGCTTCCACACTTCTCAAGCTTGGTTTTCTCAGGTTTTTAGCTTCCAACCTATCCAAATCACCTACAAATATCAAAACTATTTGACTTATTCCAAAAACAAAGATATGCAAATATAAAAATGATTGGTTGCCTCCCATCAAGCATTTGATTTAACCTCGCAGAACAACAACTCTTTGACCATCATTTATGCCTCCACTTAGAGGTTTTGAATTTCCTGCTCAATTTTTAATCATTACATATTTGAGGGCATTGGCAAAATGCAACGGAATAATGACATATGTTCAATGACGCCACTTTAAATACTTAAACCGTTTGCTTAATTTTGCATCAAACTTTCATGTGGGCTCATTGGGAATGGTGAAAACATTAGAAGGACACTAATTGGAAATTGATCTTTAATATTCTTGGTCTTCAAGATTGGGGCCTTAGCATACCCTTTTGGAAAGACAAACTGTAGGATATAAGGAAATAGTTCATTCTTACCCTCATTCAACATTTGCTCTGGTAGATTGATTGTCATAAACTCTGTCGAGCTTAGTGTTGAGTAGTAGCTAGAATAAGGTCTTTTTCCTAATTTTAGAGTTGTCTCCATTTTGGTATCCTCACCCCTAAATGGATTAGAGTCTTCAAAAGGGATTTTCTTAGCTTTTTCTTCTGACTCTAGTACCATTTCTTTCTTTTTGGTATCATCTCTCATGTTTAGTTTGGTTAGATGGAAAATCAATGAAGGTTCTTAAATATCAAACTTATTTAGAAGAGTCGACATGGTTGTGGTTTTTGAATGATTATCTTCCATTCCCAAGTCTTCTATCTTGAAGATTTCCTCTCCAAATTCCTTGTTATATTAAAGTATAAGAGTTGCTTCCTCCTCCACAGTTGTTGTTAACTCCAAGATACATTGAATCATTTCTTTAATGTAACTATTCCAGTGCTTCATTCTTCCCTTTCATCATCAAAAGACCTATCAAATTAAAAAGAACAACTATCATTTGGGTAATATAAGAAGGAGAGGGGGCATTTAGACAATCACTCCAACGTTGTAAATCACCCTCTGTTTCTTTCTCTCCTTCCAAGATATGTTGAAGCAATGCTTCAACACCACTATTTTTGGTGCGATGTTCTTCCAATTTTTTCTCATAAAATCTATCAAAATCCTAAGAAAAACTAGAAATTGGGTTAGCTTAATGGTGGTTGGGGCATTTAGGAAATCACTCCAATGTCCATCTAGAGAAAAATTATACCCCCATAGGATTTAGATGGTGCACACATCTCTCTCCGGGGACTATATCTACAATCCTGCCAAAAGTAGGGTCCTCCACAATATAGACATGGATTGATAAGATAGGAATTTGAACAACCAAACTCACTTTCATTCCAAGATTCCATAGTAGGATATAAACAAAAATAAATAAAATCTACCTAACACAAAAAATAAAATAGAATAATAAGAAAATCTTTACAAGTTTTAATAAAATAGAGTAAGCTATAATTCTAAACTAACTTAATATGCCAACTTGTTCCCCGACAATGGCGTCATTTTTTATAACACTCAACTTACACTTCAACTTTGTGTGCAAGGAGGTCATGGTCAATATATTAACCCAACTAAGAGTCGGGGTCAAATCCATGTTGAACAATTTGAGTGGAGATTGAGTAAGTCCAAAATAATAGTTTCTTACTATGTTCAAACCTATGGTACAAAATAGTTTTGAGGGTTTTCAATCTTGTCAAAAGTGAGTAAATTTTGGGATTATAAAGGACTAACTCAATACTAAGAATAATTAAAGTATATTCAATTAAACTAGATCTTACGACTATGCTTTCCTAGGGGAAAATTATGCATGGGATAATGATAATTCTATGCAAATTCAAATCATTTATGATGTGGTAGGATAGTTTTAATCTATTTGTGGATAGTTTTCAATAAAACCTCAAACATGTCACTTATTGACCCTTTTAAGTTCCTAACAAGTTTGTCACCCACCTAATACCTCAATTGGGTATCCTTATATATAGGATGATACCCATGGTATGGTCAACCTCCTAATCATCCTTATGTCTAAGAAATTGAAAAATTAGCAAGACCTACCTATGAGTTGTCTGCTATTATTTTGGTTTCCACATCCCTTTTTCAAAGATGAGGTAGGTTCCTGAAGCCCCTTTTTCAAGGATTGTTTGAGCTTTCAAGATCTTGGAATTTTCATCCATAAAACCTATTTGGATATTTAGGGATTTCACCCACAAATCCTAACTAATTTAATTAAGCAATAATAGAACCCAACATCACCAAATAAAATATATAAAAATAAATCACAACCCACACACAATTGCTTCCTATTCTTGCATAATACCAAGTTGTAGATCTAGCAAAATCATAATGATAACAAACACAAATAAACCAACATTTCCATTAAAGTTATCCATAAGAAAATAAAAAGAGTTAAAACCATACTTTAGAATCCAATGAATCTTCAATGGGTGATGTCAAATCTACATACAAAATAGACTCTAATGTGTTCTTAGCTCAAGATTAGTACAAGTTTTATTCTAGGCTCTAAGAAATTACAAAAACCCTAAACTAAGAATGAGATTTAAGGTTGTAGAATGATTGATTCTATAGAATGAATGGGTATTTAGGCTTAAATAGGAGTTGGGGTTGGCTGGCCAATTGAAATTTTTGGCTCTAAGACATTTCCACTCTCACGCGATCGCAGAATCTTGAGCACGATCTTTCAAACTATAAACGCGTTAAGATCACTGTGATCGTGGTCCTTTGACTAGATTTGACTAGTCACGATCGTGATAATTGAGACCTAGTTCCTACTCTTGCTTTAGCTTATCTTTCTTTTGCACTTCTTTCTCTTTTAGATTTTTTTAGCTCAAGGTTGCTTCTTTTCTTCTCAGCACATGCACACCTACAAAATATGGGAATTAGTGTATTTAACCATAAACATCTCTCACTATAATATTAATATCATAGTATTATGTATGAATATTGAATACAAATGAGTGGTAAGATCACTACTCATCAACATTCAAGAACAAGTTTTCTCTCCCAAGGATAGATGATTTGTTTAATAAGTTGTAAGGTGCCAAGTTCTTTTCTAAGATAGATCTTTGTTCTGGGTATTATCAGCTAAAGATTAGAGAGATGGATATCCCTAAGGTGACTTTTTGTACTAGGTATGGGAACTTTAAGTTTTTAGTAATTTTATTTGGATTGACTAATACCTCGGCAACATATATGGACTTGATGAATAGGATTTTCATGCAGTTCTTTGATTTTTCCGTCATTGTTCATATTGATAACATTCTTGTTTATAATAAAAGTGAGGTGGGTCGTTCTAATCACCTCCGTGTTATATTACAGACCATAAAGGAACAATAGTTGTATGCCAAGTTCTCTAAGTATGAGTTTTGGTTGAACGCTATGAAATTTCTTTGTAGTATTATTTCTAGCTAGGGGATCATGGTAGATCCGTAAAAGGTTTTTGTGGTTAAGAGGTTGCCTAGACCCATAACTCAAACTGATATCCTAATATTCTTGGGCTTGGCTAGATATTATAGGTGGTTTGTTGATGGCTTTTCGTTGATAGCTTCCCCTTTGACTCAGATGACGGTTAAGTTTTCTTGGTCAGATGCTTATAAGGGAAGTTTTGAGAAGCTGAAGATAAGCTAACTTTGGCTCTACTTCTGACTTTGCTGGAAGGAAATGATGGGTTTGTGGTATATTTTGAGGCATCTCAGGTAGGTCTTAGTTGTGTTTTGATGCAGCATTGGAAGGCGATTTCCTCTTCTTCTAGGTAGTTAAAGGTACATGAGAGGAACTATCCTACTCATGATTTAGAGCAATTGGAGGTTGTGTTTGCTTTCAAAATATGGTGGCATTATTTGTATGTTCCACACGTAGACATCTTTCCTGATAATAAGAGTCTACAATATATGTTCACTGAGAAGGACCTTAATCACCAGTAGAGGATATGGCTTAAGCTTATCAAGGACTATGATATGAGTCTTAACTATCAACTAAGTAAGGCTAACATGGTTGCTGATGCTCTTAGCAGGTTTTCTATTGGGAGTTTGGCTTATATAAAGAAGGTAAAGAGGGAGTTGGTGAAAGATATTCATTGCTTAGCTAATCTTTGAGTTCTTCATTTGGACTCTAAGGATTGAGGTGTAATGGTACAAAAAGTTTTTCAACTATATTTTGGTGAAAAGATCAAGGAGAAGCAAGTGTTGGATCCTATTTTGATGATAATAAAGGGTGACATTGGTAGGCAAAAAGTGATGGTATTTAAGATCAATGGTTATGGTACTTTATGGTACCATAGGAGGCTGTGTGTTCCTGATGTCTATGATTTGAAATAGAGGATTTTGGCTGAGGCGCATGAGTCATGCTATGATGTTTATCTCGGTTCCAAAAAAGATGTATCATGATACAAAGGAGATGTATTAGTGGAATGGTATAAAGAGGGATATAGTTGATATTATGACCAAGTATTTGGTGTATCAATAGGTTAAAGTCGAGAATACGATACCTAGAGGGTTGTATCAAGAGATTATTTATCCCGAGTAGAAATAGGAGGTAATCACTATGATTAGATTTAGGTCATCGTGGATAGGATGATAAAGTCTGCTCACTTCTTCCTTGTGAGGACTGCCTTTTCGGTGGAGGATTATTCAAAGTTATATTCAAGAGTTTGTAAAAATGCATAAGGTACCTATTTTGGTTATTTCTGATCGTGGCACGTAGATTTTGTCTCATTTTTTGTGGTCTTTCCAGAAAGGGTTAGGTAATAAGGTAAGTCTGAGTACTGCTTTTCATCTCCTTGGTGTGTAAGCAGAAGCTAACAAATTTGAGGCTCTTCACTGAGAATAATTGCAAGGTCTTAAGCAACTTTTGTTGTTTTTGATTATTTTATCTCTGATTTTGCAGTAGAAGCCAAGATGCAAGAGAACTAACAGGAATGGAAGTAAAAGAGTTAAAATCTGAAGCAAATAGAAGAGAAATATGGCTGACGTCATTCCTGATAAGTCATCATCCCTGTGATATGTTATCAGATATACCATCAGCCTTAGTTAGAGAATGGACCTCAGCTGAAAGTTGTGATGACATTTCCTAATAAGTCATCAAAGAGTTGATAAGTCGTTAGAGTCGCCGTCAGCCTTAGGCAGAACATGCGAGTTGAGGTGGAGAAGTGATGACATTGTCTGATATGTAATCACATTTTTTATAAGTCGTCAGGATTCATCGTCAGCCTTAAGCAGAAAGTGCTAAAATTGATGAGGGAGCAGACGACATTTGTAATAAGTCATCAGACTCCAAATAAGGTGTCATGAATATCGTCTCCTAATATGAGGAATTATTAAACTCTGTGATTTTGTTTCCTTATTTAGGCTAAACTATAAAAAGTATTTTTTAGGGTTTTCAAAAAAAGTTCTAAACATAATTTTTGAACACACGTATTTTGTTATTTTTCTCTCTAGTTTCTTGGCTTGAAAAATCAATTAACTTTGAATAGATTTTCATCAATATTTTGAGATTTCTATTGTTATCTAATATGAGAATCACTAGTTATTATTAATCTTGTGGTAAGTTTATCTTTCAAATTATGAATATGTCTAGTTGTTTCGCTTATTACATTATGAGTAGCTAAATCCCTTTGACTCAAATTATGGGATCTATGGGTTAAGTCTTTGTAAGATGCTATGTGTTTTCAATTCTAAAAGTAATAGGACTCCTCGATAATTTTGAGATTTTAATTATTGTCTATTAGTTGCAAATGATAGATAGCACCTACTATGATTTTCTTGAGACAAGAAATCAAATATAGTAGGAAGTGAATTATTGATAGGGACTTGGAAACACTAAAATTCCATTTAATAATCGACGTTGTAACATGGTTGATTAACCTAAGGTAAAGTCTGGTTAGTAAATATAAATTCCCTAAGTCCAAGAGGACTAGGTAATTAAATGCTTAAATAGGTCAAGAGACATTTAGGTATAACTTCGATAGAGATAATCTGTTGTCCTACCTTCTGTGAGAATCTTGAATCACTATTAGCATTTTTCAAGTACTAAAACTCTGAGTGAATATAATTCTGGTTTTCCATAAACTCTTGATTAGAAACACTGAAACTAAAGTGACCAACAACTATTTCGTAATCTCCAAAACCCTCATTCCACGAAACATTCAACTATCAGTTGGTTAAATCATAAGCAACTTAAGTTGACACCATATTCCCTGTGGGATTCGACCCCAACATAGTTGGGTTATATATTGACAATGATCGCTTACATTCTTATTAGAGAGGTGTAGTTTGAGCGTTATCAAAAATGGTGTCGTTGCCAGTGAATGCAGTTGTAAATTGAAGTTTGTGTGTGCTAATTAACTATTAGTCAAGTTTCCTAGTTTTACATTTATTTGTTGTTTTTGTTTATTGCAGGACCTTTGTTGTGTATGCCAAGAACCAGATGTTTCGGAGAAATATTATTACCATTTAACTCAAAACCGCAATAAATTGGAAGAATGGCAGACCAGTAGGACACTGACAGGTTAGCAGCCTTTGCTAGAGCTCAGGTGAATGTGTAGAATGTCAGTCAATAGGTACGACATCCATATCCTGAGGATGAAGATTTGGGAGATGAGGAGTTGTTAAACCCTGGTAACACAAGGCGTGCAGAGCAAGAAGGTGCACCGGTAAAGCGTAATGCTAACATGAACCATCTGTTCCGAGGAATAGATGAACCAGTATGACCTCAATGATGATGATGATGGAATTGATGGAGAAGGTGCAATGGGTTCAATTATTCCTCCACCGTTGGCACCTGGGGCAAAATTCAACATTACAAGTACAATGATTCAACTCCTTAACCTGAAGGTGTTGTTTGGTGGCCTTCATGGGGATGACCCCAACTTGCATCTGGTGAAATTTGTCACCATCTGTAAATCTTTTGATAACCCAGGAGTGGGTCAGAATGCTATCCGATTGAGATTTTTTTTGTTGCCTCTGTCTGGGAATGCAAGAATATGGCTCAATGAGCTGACACCTGATTATATAACCAATTGGAGGCAGTTGAAAAGAGCTTTCCTAGAAAGGTTCTTTCCGTCTTCCCAGAGGGTAAAGTTGAGGAATGAGATCAGCAACTTTAGGTAGCTCCCAACTGAAGCCTTGCATGAAACCTGGGAGAGATTTAAGAAGAAGCTGACATAGTGTCCAAACCATAATATGATAGACATAGACTTTATGGAAACTTTGTACAAGGCTCTTAACACTGTAACAAAACCTATTGTAGATAATACTGCTGGTGGTTCATTTGTTGATCTTACATTCCCAGAGACTTTAGAAATGCTTGAGAGAATGACCAAATAGAGTAGAGCATGGCATACCAGAGACTCTGTGATAGAAATCCCCATTATTTTTATGAGTATGACTGTGTTACAATGAAGAACAGATGAGGAGCATGACCAAGACATAGCTCACCTAAAAATGCAGATGGACCTGCTAACCAAGCACTTGATATCAGGCAAAACTGAGAAGGTAAAAGATGTGGGTTCTCAAGATAGAGTTGATACTGATTCAGAAGAAAAGGTGAACTATGTTAATAATCAGGGGGTTTTCGAGGCTATAACCAAGGGAATCAAGGTCGGAACTATTATTATAAGCCTGGTTATAAAGATAGGGAGCATGGAAACTGGAGAAGCAATAATGATAGGAGCGGGCTATATGTCCCTCCTGTAAATCGTGAGGCTGCTACAACAAGTTCTCAAAAGGTGTCCATAGAGGACATGATGGCTAAGTTATTGAAAGGAGTAGAGGCTACCAACCTGGTGTGACTACTATAAAGACCACTCTATCATCTATTAATCAGTTGGTAAACGCACTCCATCACAATCAAATAGTTTGGAGCAGCAGATGAGCCAACTCTCCGCAGTACTTAACTAGAGGAAGAGCAGAACATTACCAAGTGATACAGTCCAAAATTCATGGAATGATGGATCATGTATGGCGATTACTACTAGGAGTGGTAAGATGTTACCTGGCCCTTCTGTGGGCAAAAGTTTGGTTAAAGATATGACTGAGGTAGAGGATGACCCCAAAGTAGAATGTCCTATGGAGTCTAAGAAGCTGGATAGTTCTGATGATGCTCTGGGAAAGAGAAAGAGAAGGAGAAGGAGGTCATGGTGAAAACCCTCCCAAGGTCACCACATCCCTTTTCTCAATGATTGAAGAAAAAAAGTGATGATGAAAAATTTAGCAAGTTCATGGCAACTCTCAAACAATGGACAGTGAATGTGCCATTGGTTGAGGCACTGGAGCAAACCTAAGATATGCCAAATTCATGAAGAACCCGGTAACAAAGAAGCGGGAAGCAAGCTATGAACCGGTGGATGATATCCACCATTGTAGTGCCATTTCTACACAATCCTTAGTGCATAAGAAGGCCGACCCTGGAGCTTTCACTATTCCATATGCAATCAGGTCTCTAAATTTTTCTAAGGCCCAATGTGATCTAGGGGCCAGTATAAACCTAATGCCACTCTCTGTGTACAAAAACCTGGGTGTAGGGGATCCTACCTCGATGAACAAGCGATTGGTGATGGCGGATAGGTCTGTAAAGTGGCCAGTGGGCATATTACATTATGTATTGGTAAAGGTGGCCGACTTTATAATGCCTGCTAATTTTGTAGTACTAGACTGTAAGGTGGACTTCAAAGTACCCATCGTCCTGGGTAGACCATTTCTTGCACCTAAGAGAGTAATAGTGGACTTGGAGATGAATGAGCTAAGTTCAGGCTCAATGACAAAGAAGCAAGATTCAAAATACACTCATCTATGACACAGTAAAAGAAGATGAGTGTTTTCTTAACTGTGGATGTATTCTACTAAAATGGTAAAAAGGTGTCAGTAGGTTGTCTTGACGAAGTCTGTAGTCATGATAACCAAGTCGTGCCGCGATATTATATTAGGCGCTATTGGGAGGCAACCAAAAATTTTTATTTTTTAATGCAAGTTACTTTCATTTATAGTTATATGGAAAATGTGAGTAACTGAAAAGGTTTGCTTTCGGGCCTAGTCGAATTTCTTTACGTGGGCCCAGAATATCCTGATAACCAATTTGGGTCTTTTTTGACAACATTTACTTACGACTTATCACAAGTGTGATAGCCCGTCAAAAATGTCATTATCCTTAACAAAACCTACCTCAGAGCTGATTTTTTTGGTGATATATCTGACAGCTTATCACAATTGTGATAGCTCATCACGGATGTTGTCAGCCTCAATTAATTCTCGTTAGATACTCTTAAGTGTTGCCTAATTGTTTTTGTCTTGCTAGAGGTCTTGTAATGGCACCCAAAGAAAAGAACCCCAACCCTACAAAGAAAGAGAAAAAGAGGAGTGTACCCCAGAAGCTCTTTAATGAGGAATCCGATTATGAGGAAGAAGAGCCACTGCTCAAAAACAAAAAAAAGAATAAAATTCCAAGAAATCCTTCACCACCCCCACCAGTTGAGGTGGAGGATAGTGAAGAGAGTGATACTGAGCCAATAATATCTGAACATACAGCTTTTGAGTAGACGGCCTCTGACCAACAAGAGTCTGAACATGCTGAATATGAAGAGCATGATTCAGATCAACCTAAATCCGAAGGACCATCATCTGAGTCCCCTTCTGCTGAGCAACAGGATAATGAAGAATCTCTGATTCAGAGAAGTATGTTTAAATGAAATAACCCTAAAGTCCAAGACAACACTAGGTGGCAAATCCCTAAAGCACAAAAAATCTTCTTTGATGGGCATTGCAGAACTAACAGAAGAGCTGTTAAAAGGCCAATCTTTGAAGAAAAAAAGATCATCACTAAAGGATTAAGTAGATGATATCCTGAAGTTAAGAAGAAATTTTATGAATACTACTTGGGATGGACAACAAGAGGAGAAAACTCATTTTTCCCTACACTAGTTAGGGAGTTCTATGCAAACTATCAGGCTCACTTGGAACACATATGTAAAGAAGGGGAGAAAGTAGTATATCAGCCTTTGTTGGATAAAGTTCCGACACGGGGTGTTATGGTGGATATTTCTGAAGCAACAATCAACAGATTTCTTCATGGCCCAAACTTCACTCCTCAAGCCACTTTACCCACGTTCTACGCTCAGTTGAAGCATCGGGGAAATCAACTATCTTAGTTAGCCATACTCATAGCTAATAGAGAACCTGAATGGCTGATCAACCCGAGTGAAAGGATCTTCAAGGCCTTCCTGAATCCAGAGAAAAGATTGTGGTAGGGTATTGTACGTATCTGGTTGATGCCCAAAGATAGAGATAATATCTTTGGGGATGATAGAGTGATATTAGTCACAAGTTTTGTGGCTAACCTCAAATTGAACTTTGGAGAGATTATCGTCAAAGAGATGAAAATTTAGGTCTCAAGGTCTGATACAGCATATCCTTTCCCTTGTCTAATTATAAGGTTGTGCAGGGCAGCCAATCTGCCTAAGGTTTTAGGGTTAGAAAAAGAACGTCTTTCCAAGAAGACCCATAATCCTATCTAAAATAATGAAAATCAGTCGAGGATGACACTTGATAGAGGAGCAGAGGTTCCAACAGATCACCCAGTTATAGGTACCAGCTCGGCACCTAATGTAGAAGTACAGGATTTTGAAGCTACACTATTGACATCTTCAGAACTAGCAGATTTAGTGCCTGGAAGTAAGACAAACCCTTCATCTGCAGTGCCTACAACATAATTTGCCTTCAACCCGATGAACTTTAGGAGAGTGAAAAACAAGCCAAATGGTGTGAAGCTCAGCTACAAATCTTTGCTAGACAATTTGTGGTTTCGATTGACAAGAGGGTTAAGGATGCACTTGAACCCTACAAGGCTCTTCCGGGTAGGATTGATGAATTGGAAAACCATTTAAATGCGTAAAAGTAGAGGTTGGAAAGCTACAGCAACACCAATTTATGGTGTCAACCAATCTGGCTGTTGAGGAGTCTGAGGGAGAAATCCTATTGCTTGATCTCATAGAGGAACCAGTTAAGAAAAATGAGAAAAATGGTAAGAAGAAAGGCAAGGGTAAGAGAGAGAGGCCTGATAGTAATGAAGAAAGAAAAGAAGAGAATAGGGTGAGAAAGAAGACTAAAAAGGAGGAAATAAAGAAGGCAAGGATCAAGTATCTAGTCGACAATGAGAAATGGGAGGCAGCCCTCCGAGTGAGAGTTGTAGGTGCCTCAACTAGTAGACCCCCAATAAATGATGGGCCTGATATGTCAGAAATGGGGGAGGCTCCTTATATAGGTATGGCAGCTAAGGATACTGAAGTAGGGTCAGAAACACATGATCCCCGTTCTTTATCTACTCCAGGTATACCCTAACCTTTACTTTAATTTTTCTATACTTTTAAGTTGAGGGTGTAGGTTAAACTATTGTTGTAAAATTTTGTAACTAACTGGGGGAAATATAAGTAACTAAGGTAGTTAACTTCTTTTTGTAATTTTTGAGCACCTCTCTAATGGTCTGAAGGTTTAAATGTGTGATTTGTATCTAAGTGTTACCACTGTGCATCTTTATATGGCATTAGTACTAGAGACACAATAATCATTGCTAAATAGCTACATTAATCAGATAAGTAGTAACTGGTGATATACGAGTATGCCATGTGCGTATGATATTTTATTTAGTTCCCTCTGTATATTGGATTCAGAACTTGGCTAGTTAGTCCTACCTAGGTTGAAGGATAGGGATTCAGAAAGGATTATAGGCCGTTTTGATATTAACCCACTTTTAGCCTAAATGACCTTCCCGGTATGTAAAATATCCCTTGATCCCTGCTTTGAGCCTGCTTAGCCTATTTATTTTTATGACACCTGTCACCTTCCCATTTATATCACAATGAACCTGTTTTGGCCCTGGTCCTCCTTGGACACTATCCACCTTAACTTAGATAAATAGCCTAAGTTGAGGGTGGCTATCATAGGGGTGCGTGATACAAAATAAGTATGAATAAAGGTATTATAAAAAGTGAGGTGCGGTGGAAAAGAGAAAGAAAAAGAAAAGTTGTGAAAAAGAATAAGTGATTGTGGAAAAGACCGTACCTATCCTAAATAAGCGTGATTAAGAAAAGAGAAGAATAGAAAAAGGATAATGAGTGAAACCCCAAAAGCTAGTGTAGTGTCAAGGAGGCTTAGTCACTTTAAATATCATCAAGTATCATACCAGCCCCTAGCCTAGATTACAAGCCAAAGAAAAGACCTATAGTGATCTTAGCTGACCTGTTTGAAGATCTTGGTAATGAAAATAAGGGCAAGCCTATGGTATTTGGCATACATTGATTGGAAATTTATTCTGAGAGTGAGTGTTTTCTTAGTGTCCCCATACTTACATATGTGATTACTGATATAATAAAATGGGTATTCCTTTGTCGTGAGGGCACACCAGATATGTTGCTAACTGCTAACTTGTTCGGATAGTGTAATACTGGTCAATGCATGGTTATTATAGCTGAATTAATGTCGTATCTTGATTCCTATTTGTTTCACTGTTGTTCTTCAATAACATACATATTTGTTCTTGAATTGACTGACCTTGGTGACGGTGAATATGTTTTGAGATAATATGGATGATTGACTACCAAATGTACTTTGTATCCTCTTGGTTGTGTTTGAGTTGCTTGAGGACAAGAAATTGTTTTAAGTTGAGGGTGTTGATGTGTGAGCAGACGCTAACACATTTGAGGCTTTTAACTGAGAATAATTGCAATGTATTAAGAAACTTTTGTAGTTTTTTATTGTTTTATCTGTGATTTTGCAGTAGAAGCCAAGATGTAAGAGAACCAACAGGGATGGAAGTAAAAGAGTTGAAATCTGAAGCAAATAGAAGAGAAGTGTCATTGATGACATTCCTGATAAGTCATCAGCCTTGTGATAAGTTATCAGATATACTGTCAGCCTTAGACAGAGAATGGACCTTAGCTGAAAATTGTGATGACATTTCCTGATAAGTTGTCAAACAGTTGATAAGTCATCAGAGTTGCCGTCAGCCTTAAGCAGAACATGCGAACTGAGGTAGAGAAGTGATGACATTTTTTTGATATGCCGTCACATTTCTGATAAGTCATTAGAATTCATCTCAGCCTTAAGCAGGAAGTGCTAAAGCTGAAGAGGGAGCAGATGACATTTGTGATAAGTCGTCAAACTCCAAATAAGGTGTCACTAATATCGTCTCCTAATTCGAGGAATTATTAAAATCTGTCATTTTGTTTCCTTATTTAGGATGAGCTATAAAAAGTATTGCTTAGGGTTTTCAAAAGAAGTTCTGAACATAATTTTAGAACACACGTATTTTGTTATTTTTCTCTCTAGTTTCTTGGCTTGAAAACATAATTAACTTTGAAGAGATTTTCATCAATATTTTGGGATTTCTATTATGATCTAATCTGAGAATCACTAGTTATTATTCATCTTGTGGTATGTTCACCTTTCAAATTACGAATACGTCTAGTTGTTTCGCTTATTACATTATGAGTGGCTAAATCCCTTTGAACCAAATTATGGGATCTATGGGTTAAGTTTTGGTAAGATTCTATGTGTTTTCGATTCTAAAAGTAATAGGACTCCTTGATAATTTCGAGATTTTAATTATTGTCTATTAGTTGCAAACTATAGATAGCACCTACTATGATTTTCTTGAGACAAGAAATCAAATATAGTAGGAAGCGAATTATTGACAGGGACTTGGAAACACTAAACTTCCATTTAATAATCGACGTTGTAACATGATTGATGAACCTGAGATAAAGTATGGTTAGTACATAGAAATTCCCTAAATCCAAGAGGATTATGTAATTAAATTCTTAAGTAGGTCGAGAGACATTTAGGCATAACTTCGATAGAGTAATCTGTTGTCCTACCTACTGTGAGAATCTTGAATTTCTATTAGCCTCTGTCAATTACTAAAACCCATAGTGAACAAAATTCTGGTTTTCCATAAACTCTTGATTACAAACACTAAAACTAAAGTGATGAACAATTATTTTCTAATCTCCAAAACGCCCATTCCAGGAAATATCTAACTATCAGTTGATTTAATTACAAACAACTTAAGTTCACACCATATTCCCTATGGGGTTCGACCCTAACCTAGTTGGGTTATATATTGACAACGATCACTTACATTCTATTAGAGAGGTGTAGTTTAAGCGTTATCACTCCCCCTGCTGATAGGGCCCAGTGCGTGTTAGTCGCACAACTAGAGAAAAGATCCTGAGATGACTAGTACTCCCAAAATATTTAGTGTGACATCATGCATACCATCACCATGACCAAACCTCAGATTGGAAAATATGAGTTTTCAGTATTGGTCCCCTGGGACCTCTACCTTACATGGATTTACTACACCCCCTCTCTTAAGCCCATATAAAAACCATTTGCATATTCCAACCATTTACTAATGAGTCTTTTATTTGGCATTAGTTATTGGTATTGTCATACCAAAAACTAGAGCTTGCAAATCTATTATTTTATGTCGTACCAAAACATCTAAACCAAGTTGACTCCCAAGATTCCAATTCAACCAAAACCATGGCCACTAAGGCCTTTCCAAACCATTTATTACCAACAAAACCAATTTAAGTTCCATTACCTTTTATGCAATGCAAAGATTTAAAGAATAGTCAAACTATGTGATAAAATGATCATCATTGGTATTTTAACAAAGAGGTTGAGGGCACATATGTTTACAAGACGAACCTAGGCCTTACCATAATGGGCATTCGAAGTTCGACCAATATGAGAGAGCACCCCCATTACCCAACCCAACCTTCACTCGCCTACCCTAAGTTGGCTGAATTTTGAGCATATAATAAGATAGTGCAACTATTTAATTTACTAGCTGAATTTTGAGCATATAATTAGATAGTGTAACTATTTAATTTACAAACTCTGGGATAGATCTATTACTTAAACATACCCAACCGAGTCCAACCAACCAAACCCGTCTAATAGCTAAAACCAAAAAAACTATAAAAATATGAGTTCCATACTAATTATATAATCCCAAAATAAAGAAGGATGAAACAACAAAAAATAAAGCTAACCGATATCTTCCCCAATACCAATACCAATGTCAAGGCTGACACCCCTTTCGATCCCACCCATTCTAACCCATAGTTGTTCCACAAAAGTCTGTTACCAAAAGAATGTTAAAATCTAGTTTGCACATGACCCTAACCATAGCCAAAACCAATATCCATAAATAAACCAAAGTACAAAATAAAATCCATGAAATAGAGACTTTTAGAAAGATTGAAGCTCACCACTTCAATCCAGTAGCTGATCTAGAATGTCCGATAGCTAAGTAAGAGAAAAATAATATCCGATTGTTGCATTGTGTGGGGGATACATCCACCCAAGGATGATTTAGCGGGTGAACGCTAGTACGAAATTAGGCTATGGGAAAATTTAGAAATAATATTTTCCTTCATGATTTATTGTGCTTATAGTTCTCCCTATCTTTCTTAAATGGTTGTTTTTCTTGATAGAATATGCCTTCTCATTAAGCTAATTCCAATTAGGACGGTGATCAACTACTACTCTATGCCGACCTTTTGAATGAGATTGTGTCTCATGCTAAATTTTAGGTTGCACTTCAAGCATTGGTCCAAGTTGTTAACGCCAATGTTCAGGAAAACTAATAGGCAGTATTTCCACTTTAGCAAATGGTAATTTAGTTTCAGATAGGATTTGGGACTTTATGAGGATGAATACACCTGAGTTTCATGGGTCAAAGATGGATGAGAATCCTTAACTCTTTATTGATAAGGTGAGAAAGTTTACTCAGATCATGTATGTTACTAAAGAGGAAAGTGTAGTGTCGGCATATTATATGTTAAAGTATGTTGCTTTTTATTGAGTTGTTATGTGTAAAGAAGGTAAGGGTAAGAATGCAGCTCCTCTGAGTTGATAGGTATTTTAGAATCCTTTTCTGATAGGTTCTCTCCATGTGATATAATGGAGGCTAAGGTGGAGGAGTACATGAATCTGAGGAAGGTATTTATGATATTGAAGGAGTACTTTCTTATGTACAGTCAATTGTCTAAATGTGCACTTAAGTTGTTATCTGACTCTTGAGCTCGATAAGTAAGTTTGTTACTAGGGTATCTGGTTTAGTGGTCTAGGTGCATAGGTCTCCCTTACTGACTAGGTATAATGATATTTATAGATTAATGACTCATGTTTAACAGATTGAGGTAGAAAAGTTCAAGAAAAGAGAGACGAGAAACAAGAGGGCTATGACTGGACAATTTTAGTATAGTCAACCAAGGTCATGAGGTGGGAGCCATTCTCTATTTAAGGGTCATTCATCAGTGTATGTGCCATCTTCAGCCAGTTCCTCTACACCCAAGAATAGGTAGGAATAGTGGGGAAGGCTATTGAATTCAATGTCTCAGAACATTGTATTTGGGAGGCCTAGTTACCTAATATGTTCAAAATATGGCAGGAAATATCTCGGTGAGTGTTTGATGGGAAAAGAGGCTTTCTATAGTTATGGCAAGTTGGCCACAGAATCAAGGAGTGTCCTTAGGACTAGCAGGTAAGTAGGTATGTTCATCTTCAAACTCAGGTTAGTAATGCACTATCTCAGGAGGGTCGCCCAATCTCTTCACAGGATGCATCATCCAGTACCGGTGGCGATCAGTGCCAAAATCGATGCTATGCTTTACCATCCCATCAGGAGTAGGAGAGCTCACCAGATGTTATCATTAGTATGCTTTGTTCCTATCACCGTAATATATATATGTTAATAGACCCGGTATTAAATCTCTCTTATGCAACTCTATTAGTTATTGTAAATTTTGGGGAAGGTCCTAAAAATCTCTCTAAGCCCTTCTCAGCTTCTACCCCAGCAGGTGAGTCAGTTATTGTAAGACGAGCCAATAAGAAGTATCCTAAAATCATCCTCTATAAATTCATACGAGTGGACCTAATAGAGTTAAAGATGGTAGATTTGATGTTATTTTAGGCATGGAATGGCTCTATTCATGCAATGCATCAATAGATTGTCACACCCGTGTGGTAAAGTTTCTATGTGGGGTGCTCCAGTCCTCTTTCTTTGCAAAAAAGGTGGCACTCTCAGAATGTGTATAGATTATAGACAGCTAAACAAGGTTACCATTAACAACAAGTATCCCTTCCCTTGAATCGATGATTTATTTAATCAGTTTCAGGGTGCCAGATAGTTCTCCAAGATTAATCTTAGGTCGGGATACCATCAATTGAATTTTAGGGAGTAAGACATTCCAAAAATAGCTTTAGAAATGAGGTATGGCCATTTTGAGTTTATTGTTATGTCGTTTGGACTAACAAATGCTCCTTCAGCCTTTATGGATTTGATGAACGGGGTCCTCAAACAATATTTAGATATATTTCTCATTATTCTTATATTGACATACTTGTGTACTCCTGGAGATAGAAAGAGCTTGCAGGACATTTAAGAATAGTACTGTAGACCCTCAAGGACCATCAATTATATGCAAAGTTTGGTAAATGTAAGTTTTGGTTGGAATTTGTTACCTTCTTAGGGTATGTCATTTCAGGGGTTGGTATTCATGTAGATCCTCAGAAGACTAATGCAGTGAAGCACCGACCTAGACCCATCACTCCATTTAATATTTGGAGCTTTTTGGTATTTGTTGGGTATTATAGAAGACTTGTTGAAGGGTTCTCTTATATAGTCGCATCATTGACAAAGCTGACCAAAAATAAAGTGAAGGTTATATGGTCGGATAAGTATGACAAGAGTTCCTAAGAGTTAAAAGATAGATTGACTTCTACACCAGTGTTAGCCTTACTAAAAGGGTTAGACAGATTCATAGTCTATTGTGATGCTTCCATAGTTTTGTTAGGTTGTGTTTTGATGCAAAATGAGAAAGTGATAGCTTGTGCCTCTAGTAAACTTAGGATCACAAAAAGAATTAACAAACTTATGATTTGGAGTTACCTATTGTGGTTTCTGCTTTGAAAATTTAGAGGCACTACCTTTATGGTGTGCATGTTGATGTTTTCACTGACCAAAAAATTATTCAGTATGTATTATCTTAATGGGAGTTGAATTTTTATTAGGGAAAGTGGTTGGAGTTGTTTAAAGAATACGATTTAAATGTACTCTATCATTTCGGTAAGGCCAACATTGTGGCAGATGCACTAAGTAGGTTGTCTAAGGGTAGTGTGTCTCATGTGAAGAAGGAAGAACATAAATTGGCTAAATAATTTCATGGGTTGGATCATTTGGGAGTATGTTTGCTCGACGGTGATGATGGGGGAGTAGTTGTTCAGAATGATTCAAAATCATCTGTAGTAGTGGTAGTGAAGGAGAAATAGTACAATGATCTCGTACTTAGCCAGATATTGGAGGGAGTGTAGCAGCAAAGGGTTAAGGTTTTCTCCCAAGGAGGAGATGGTGTACTTCACTATAAAGGAAGACTTTGTGTTTCGAATGTATAACGGGTTGAAGAAAAGGATACTAGTGGAGGCTCATGGTTTGAGGTATTCTATTCATCCAGGTGCTACTAAGATATACCACAATGTATGAGAATTTATTAGTGGAATGGTATTAAGAGAGTCATAGCCGAATTTATAGCGAAGTGTCCCAATTGTCAGCAAGTTAAGGTTAAACACCATAGACTGGGTGGTACATTGAAAGAGATCAGTATCCTCACTTAGAAGTGGGAAGTAGTTAATATGGATTTCATCATAGGATTGCCTCATAAAAGGCATCAGCATGCTTTAGTTTGGGTAATAGCAGATCGAATAACTAAGTCAGCCCACTTCCTACCAATTAACACTTCAGATACCATAGAGGATTATTCCAGAATATTTGTCCACGAGTTAGTAAGGCTTAATGGGATACCTTTATCCATCATTTCAAATAGAGGCACGTAGCTTACTTCACAGTTTTGGTAGTCTTTTCAAAAGGACCTTGGTACAAAAGTTAAGCTTAGTACTATTTTCCATCCACAGACTGAACGTACAATTCAGACATTAGAATACATGTTGAGGATATGTGTTCTTGACGTTAAAGGAAGTTGGGATGACCATCTATCTTTGATTGAGTTTGCATATAATAATAGTTATCTTACTAGTATTCAAATAGCTCCATTTGAAACGTTATACGGCATAGGTGCAGATCACTTATAGGATGGTTTGAGGTTGGTTAAGTTTCCATAGTTGGTCCAAATTCTATTCTTGATGCTATGGAAAAGGTTCAGTTTATTCGTAAGAGATTAAGAATTTCTCAGAGCTATCCTAAAGTTTATGCTAATGTACGGAGGATAGAGCTCAAGTTTGGAATAAGCGATTAGGTATTCTTGAAGGTGTCACCTATGAAGGGAATAATTATATTTGAAAAGAAAGAGAAGTTGAGTCCAAAATTAGTTGGTCCCTATGAGATAGTGAAGCGTGTAGGAGAGGTAGCGATCAAATTGAGTCTTCCAACATAGTTAGCTGCAGCAAACCCTATGTTCCATATCTCGATGTTTAAGAATTTTATGGGTATTCTATCCTCAGTAGTTCCCTTAAAGAGTATTGGGGTCAAAGATAACTTGACGTATGAAGAAATTCCTATTGAAATACTTGATAGGTAGGTTTAAAGGCTAAGAAATAAGGAAGTACCATCGGTGAAAGTTCTTTGGATGAACCAATACGTTAAAGGGGCCAATTGGGTAGTTGAAGCAGATATGATGGCTAAGCAACCTCATCTCTTTTCCTCTAGTTTTGTTCCTACATATGGTAAAGTGTTATTTCCAGTAAGTTCTTTCCCTTGAAGTCCATTTAAGTGCTCTTATATTAAATTTTATGTTTTCAGTAACTGAATCCTTATAATAGTGGTAAGCTTGGTTGTAAATATCAATGTGGATGTGTTGATTCTTGTCCAAATCCCAATCCTAAATGAATCACAATTGAGGATGAATGTTTTCAAGGGGGAGATATCGTAATACCCCGTGTGTAGAAGTTTTTGTACAATATATGAATTCTCCCTTGAGTTATACATACATTATATGAGTGGTATGTTGTAGTCATATGCAAGCAGTATTCCATGATGGACATTCTATTGTAGATACGACTTTACCTTATAAGTCATCAATTAGGGTACGATCCCTATGGAGGTAAGTAAATAGTCTATCAGTACAGACTCCCTGAGATTCTGACCAAGCTACGAGTGGGAGGTAAGAGTCATATAAAGATGGTACTAGTAAGAGGTGGGATTTGTATGTTAACCAGTGTGTGCCCTCCTAGATTATGCCAAGCTTGCGAGTTGAGGGGCATAGTAGTATCCTTCCATACAATTCATATGGTTGAGTTGTAAATACCGATAACTAATTTCAGTAAAGTTTAACTAAGGGTTTTTTCATCTTTTCCCCTCTTATAACATATCATCCACGACCTATAACCCTCAAAGAGACATTATTTTTCTCTATTCCTCAATCAAATAATGATACTTTCTCCTCCCATCATCAAGAATATCAATATTATGGTTCATCTCACATAAACTCATCCATCAAGTCTCAAGATTCAAACTCTCTTTACAAGTCAAGAAATTTATGTATCTGGGGCTTATGAAAAAGATTATTCTTTCATCCTTGTGACCAAAGTCCATGGTTTTAGAATTGAATTTTCTTATTTTGAATTAGGGTTCATACTCAAATAGCCATATTCTTGATATATGATATCACTATAAGATTGAAAGCTTAAAGTGCATCAAGATTTACATATATTCATGTTTTGACTTATAAGATTCATATTGTGATTTGAATTTCCTTATCTTGACTAAGATATTGTTGAAAGATTTTAAGATTATTATTTAGCATGATGTTTTGTTATGAATTTCTATAAACAAAAGCATGAATTCTAAGTCCTAAGTACAAGTACTGAGTTTACAAGAAGTTTATTCTTTTAATATCTATTGACATGTTCTATAACATGATTTAAACAAATGCTTGATCTTTTAATCTAAAGATAAGAAATGAAATCCACAACTGTTTATTTTGATTATGATTTAAAGCAAAGAGAAGAATAATAGGTTATTTAGTCTAAAGACCCTTATGCTATTTTAAAGTGGATTTTTTATATCTAAGCATACAAGTATTCTGTGAGTAGTATTTAACACCGAGAAGGAAATACAGTTGAGTGTATCCTAAATTCCTAAAAACTATAAGACACCATAGGTTGAGCTTTCTCCCAATAAGCATGAAGTTTAGTGATCACTTATGTTAAGGTTCTATCTTAATGGCAAAGGTAGAACAACACTCCCTAATGTGGGTAAGACGTTGAACTCTATGGGAGCTCACATGGTTTATGTTGGATAAAAGAATATCCCAAAGAAAGAATAAAAAAAAAGTAAAGTTTTAGAAATTAAGTGTTATGTCTCACAAAGTTTATTATTATGCTTTATTATCCATGTTCATGATTTTGCAGTCTTTGTTTTATTCAAGCTCAAGGTAAGTCATTTATACTTAGCATGTATCTTTCGAAAGTTTATATGAATATTCAGTTATCGTTTTACTTATAAATTCACTCCCACATACTTAGTACATTCTATAGGTATTGATCCACATATATATCTATGTGCTATAGGTACTGACCCACAAATATGTTTGTGTACTACATTGTCTTATTATGTAGGTTGTAGCACTCGTTTCCAGCAGCACGATTGACTAAGGCATCATCACCTACATCCTAACATTTGGTTAGTTCTCAGAGTCCAAGAACCCAGTTTATCAGACTTCTATTTATAGATGAATTTATTTAGTTATTTGACTTCAATTTATGTTCGGGTCAGCTAGGGTCTGTCCCTGTGGCTCTCTAGTAAGAATTAGAGGCTTGTCAGACTATTTATGTCTTAAGTTCAAAGTATTTGTGTAAGATTCCCAAGTTAAAGACTTTCAAATAAGTTATGAGTTAATTTACCTTCAGATTTTGATATGTTAGTTCACTTTTCACATGAGTTTCAAGATAAGTAGGCTTTATGGGTTAGCTTAGGACTACTCATATTCTTCAGCACCGTGTGACATCTAGGGAGTACTTTAAGGGCATTACACCATATCACCAACTTCATAAGGAATATCTTGCTTTTTCTCCAAAGGCAACTCCTTACGTTCTTCATCACGAGAAGTAATACCATAGAATAGTCTTTACAACTCCTCGGGTGCCATCACGATGACTAACTAACTGATCTTTTCAACGTTTCCTTGTATTGAAGAAATTAATTATTTCATCCTTAAAGCTCTAGGATCCTAAAGTTTTAGTGGTTCACTTGTAACTTCTTCTCTAGGAGGTGTTGAGGAAATTACAAACTTCCCCTTAAAGTCCATAATTATTTTTGTTTTCAAGAACTCATCTTTATGAAACATGCATTAATTGAAATATTGTGTTTACTTTACTTTCTTGTCCTATTGATCTTTCCATATTACTTCCAAAACTCAAAAAATAAGTTAGTAGTAAAATTCGTCATGTCTCTCCTATGTGGAAACTCTCAACCCACCTATAGTGTCATCCAAAAATTAGTAAGGAAATGTATTTATCCGATCAATTCATAAGGTCACTTATTTTGTATGGAAGAATGGATTTTTGTTCAAAGAAGTATATATCATTCCATTTAATCTAATAGAATTGAATCAATAAATTAACAATAAATACACTAGAAAGCACACAAAGTAAAGCACAATAAAATGTTAGACTCAAAGAACTTGAAAATATTTATTTGGATAATCTAATACTTAATATCATGTTATGAACCTAAAAAAGATAGAATAAATGAAGAGTATGCTAATTTATCAAGATTTGACTTAAAAATACATTTGGGAAGAATTTTGGTTGAAGTCCATGATAAAAATGCTCCAGAAAGTGGAGAAGTTAGCTAAAATCATCAAACTAATGTGGGGTCAGGTCTAGAGGGAGATATTTACAAATGGAGGGCCTTGTAATCGTTTAATGATGCAAAACAACATTCGGGGTTTCTGGAGCAGCGGATTCTGTGGGAGTCATTTATCTATCGGCTTAGCCATGTGGGAGATGATGTGGTTGATGGCTCAGACACAGAAGTCACGGTCAATTCAGCTCTGATGTGCTAGCCTTACACAGGTGTTGCGTCGCTTACTTATTGGGCCATGCAAGCTGAGCTAGATAGCTGAAGGCATGTGATAGGTCCACAGTTATTTTTTTTTCTTTTTGAATTTCAAAATTTTTTTCACACTTTTTCCTCTACTTTAGTTAAATTGGGACAAAAAAAAATACCTTTTTGGCCCCTTCTTTTTTAATTTGGATCAAATGTAATTTTTTTCTCCCACTTCCTTAAGAACACATACATGAGCACCATGAACATTCAAATTTCCAACTTTTTTTATTCTCACAAAATCATCAAAAACTTAGGACTAACCTCCCTTCATGATATAAAAAAATAGCCAATAATTTTTACGCTCAAAATCACACTAATAATCAAAACCCATTTACAAGTCCATGAACATCTTCAAACCATCATGAACTTCAAGAACACCCAAATTTTCCACACTATTCATATCAACTCGAAATTGCCTTAAGTTATAGGAGTAGATTTCTTTAAACCTTGGGAACAAAACTCAATAATTCTTCTTAGATCAAGTCGCTCATAATCACCAAAACCCATTTTCAAGTTTCAAATCATCAAACACCATTAATGGTGAATTTTTCTTCCCACTTCAAAATAACTTGAAATCTTGAATTAGACCCGAAAAACACTGGAAATGTGAATCTAGTGTTAGAAACATCAATAAAAACACAAAAGTTTGATATATTTGTATAGAATTTTCAATTAATTTATTTTGATTTCAAAATTTAAGGATGAAAGACTTATGAATTGATGGTATAACACTTACAAATTTAGGTCTGATACCAAAATGATAGCAATCTCAATCGAGTGATTAAAATAGATTTAAAAATACAAGATCTAGCAACACAATTGTAGATAGATAATAAATTACTGATAATTGGATGAGAATGGAGATGAGAAATAGAAAAAATAAATGCTCAATTTAATAGTAAAAAAAACAAAGGAAAGAGTAACTATTTCAATAGAAAATAGGTATTCAATTTGAATCCATAAAAAAGGGACTTGATATGATATCGAATGACAAGTTGGATCAACAATGGGATTCCATGCAACTAATTAACCCTATATAAAATATAGTTAATCCTAAGATAATGTAAGGATTTTTTACCAAAAATACTCTTAAGAGTAATATTCTCTCAAATCATCAAAAGTTCCTTAAAATTAATCTAAGAAAACTATTTATAGTATTGCCTATTATATACAAAACTGAAAAGCGGCCATTTAAAATTTATCACAAAAATTGCTATTTATCAAAGATGTTCGTCAAAATAAGAAACCTTTATTCCAGGCTATTACCCGTTTCTTAATTTGATCCACATGTGGGTCATCGGTCTCTTCTGTCCTTGTTATCTTTTATAGCTTGAGTGATCCAATATGTGTGGCTTCCATGGCCTCCAAGGACTCCACTTCTCATTCAAAGAGAGTATTTCTTAAAGATGTGCACTTGAGGTTCTTTGAAGTACCTTCCAAGATTCTCTTTGTATCATTATATTTGGTGTAGCTTCTGGAAAAAATCTAGCATAAATTAAGTTATCTGTGTTTATACCACTACAGTATAACATTCCATTCAAAGACCAATGGACAAGGAGAGTGCCCCATTTAGACTTTTCAAGATAATTCAAAGACCGATGGACAAACAGATTGCCCCATTCAGACTCTTCAAGATATTATAAGGTAATTCTTTATTGACTTCAAAGGTAATTGGGATGGTCATTTATCTCTTTTTGAATTTACCTACAATAAAGCTATCATTTCAGTATTCAAATGGTGTCATTTATGATATATCATAACAAGAGATGTATGTTTACTATTGAGTGGTTAAAAGTATGTGAAGATTCTTTGATTATAACCTAATTTATTACATCAATTTGTGAGGAAAGTAATATTGATTAGAGTGTATTTGAGGGATAATCAAAGCTGACAAAAGTCATATTCTTATGTGAGGTGTAGAGACTTAGAATTTCATGTTGATTATTGGGTCTTCATAAAAATTCTACCTATAAATGGGGTGATATGATTTGTTAGAAAGGGAAGTTTATCATCATTACATAGGTCCTTACAAAAATTTTAGTAGATATAACAATAACTTATGAGTTGGAGTTGCCTACAGAGTTAGCAACAGTTCATCCTGTGTTTCACGTGTCCATTCTTATGAGTTCATTAGAGATTCGTCTCTTATTATTCCATTATAACATGTTGGGATTATGAATTTCCTTTAATATGAAGATATTCCATTTCAAATCTTAGATTATTGGATTCATAGGTTGAGAGTGAAAGAAGTAGCATTAGTTAAGATGTTGTGGAGAAATCAAAAGGTTGTGGAAGCTATATTGGAGGTCAAAAAAGATATTGAGTATAATTTCCCTCACCTATTCACTTCTCTTGATGATAACATTTCAAGAAATGACATTTTGTCTGTACAAATTCATAATATATTTCTTGTCTAATGTTTCTATCTTGTTGTTCCACCATTATCTCCATTCCATGTACATCTAACTCTAAACTTATTCTTGATATGAATAATTTTACTTTAAGATTAGTAAGACAATTTTAATGATTAAAACAAGACTAGTCTCATCTATTATTTGCTTATGACTTTAGATATTATTTGCAGACAAACAATCCTAAGAGAGAATATTGTAACATCCCCAAAGTTTGTACATGTTAACAGTAGGTTTTCTATGGGTTTAGAGTCATAAAATAAGGTTATTTTACACTTAAGGTCAGAAATAGTTTAGATTGAGTATTCATAAAAAAACACCATAGAGCAAGAAATAGGACTGTGCACTACACATAGGAGACTCTGCTTTGGGCCTTACTTCTGGAGCACTTGTGGGAGCCAGCGATTGTCTTATGTAAAGGAGGTGTGTTGCATATGACACACCTCATTATTGGGGTGTGATGCATAGCTGGCCCTCCCAGGTATAAATTTTTTGCTTTTCCCTTGTAAGTTGAAGGAAATCTCATTTTTTCACCCAAATATAACCTCTCCAAACCCAATATTAATCCTAAATTCATTTCCAAAATTTAAAATTATATCTAATCCCTAATCATTTTTCTCTCCCAAAACTCAAGAACTAAAGTAAGGGTTTATTAATTCCCAAGCTCTAAAGGCTTCAAACTCAAGATTTTCTCCACGATCCCTCTATTCTAAGGTATGTAAGACTTCATCGAGGATTTGTTTCCATCCTTATATCCAAAAATCTATTCATTTAATGAATTAAAGTCCATAATTAGGATATATAAACCCACTACCAAATCCATTTTCATGAACCAAATTTCATGGTTTCTTGAAACTTTTATTATGATTAGGATTTTAAGTACATTACATTTAATTTTAAATGTAGAAAAGTTTTGTAGTATCTCCTTTTTATTCTTGATATGATTTGTATATATTGTTTCATGAAATTATTATCTCAAGCATGAATTTTATATTCTAATGACATTATGAACTTTCTAAAAAGTAGAATGGACCCAAAGAAGGGTGAATCCATGATAGTTTTGAAATACTAAATTAAGTAAAGATCAAAGATTTAAGCATGAATAGATATGATTTTGGTATGGTGTGAGCATATGATTACAAGGCCATTGTTGGAGTATTATTTAGCACTAAGACACTAATGGTTCAAATACACCCCAAATTCATAGATACATTATAATCATAGGTTATTGTCTCTTTATAGGCATAAATTTAGGATCCTTATGTATATAGTTCTAACTTTGGACAGTTAGAATAATCGTTTTTAGTATGGGTGTATGACATTAAATTTCATGGTATTGACAGAATTTATGTTAATTATAAGAAACTCTCACTTAAAAATTTAAATTCATTTTTATAGATTTTGATATCATCCTTATAATATTTCATATGGTATGGTTCTAAATATGCATTGTTTTGGAAATACTCAATTATTGCCCTTATCTGTTTTTACATGCAGTTGATACTTTCACTTATGAAATTCATATTTCTATCCTTTCCTTAAATTGTGATATAACCATGATTTAGGTAATCTAGTTTTGGTCCTATACACTCAATATCATCCATGTATTTATTGATATAGATACAAGCGTTCATACTCAAGCTCGTCGCTATATTTTAGCTTGTCCCTATACTTTAGATTTTATTTTTATGGGTAGTTGAGCCCTTGTCCCCTTTTATTGTTTTACTTAGATTCAGATATTTGATGAATATCTGAGTATGATTTATGCATGTACTTTGGACTTCAGTATTTTGTTCATTAAGTCTTTTAGTTATATTGTAGAGCTTATAAGTTATGTTTTAATTATAGCTTTTACTTTATATCATTAATGCTCTTAGATATCTATGCCAAATGCTAGCTTTAGTTCACTTGTGGTTCTAAGAACCAGGATTTAGACTAATGTTATGAATAATTCCTTATAACTGCCGATGGGTCCTATACTTTGCTATGTATTACCATTTTGTCTAATCGTAATCTTCTCTTCTCTATTTGATCATTCTTCTAAAAAAATCATAGTAATTTCTATGTTATGGCATTTTCCTCTATGCTCCACTTCTTGTAGATTAGCTAATCAGTAATATATCTAACATTTAAAATATACACCAAAGGCTTCCATAATATGCAAACATTCCTTCGGGGTGAGATGCATGATTAGTCACAAAAATACTTATCCATTTCATAGTATTGTTTTCTATTCATATTATATATGCTGCTCCATTATGCTATCCACTTCTTTCTTAAACGTTACAACAATAGGATACTCTTAATTTATTGGTACTTCTACAAGTACCCAAGAAAATGTCATCCTCCACAATGTTCTTCCTATTTGCAATACTTCACACCATAAATACCTCTTTACTCACTTTTGATACTTTATCAATTCACCTACTATTCCACATTTTCCTAAAAGACCCTCAATCAAACCATTAGGTAGATTCGAACCCATCACATAACACACCAAAGTAGTGGACTAATAATCTATTTTTTCCTAGATATAATCCAATATTAAGTTATTTAAATATTTGATTCGATTTTACCTTCATCATAAGTTTAGATCACTCTACACTTCTTGGTGATCCCACCACTACTCCAAGAAATTTTTTAAGTCGCAACTCTTCTATAGGACCCCAAGGATTAGTATATTACCTGTTAGAATACCTTAATCAGCACTCCAAGTATCTACTCATCATTTCTTCATCAAACTTTTGTTAGGACTTATTTCTGGTGTTTTTGGCTGATTCAGAGATGGACCTCCTTAGTACGTAATGTCAATTGGGGAAATCCTTTGTAGGAATTGCTTGAGTTTATACAACACTTCTTTTACCAAATCCTTATCTTTTTCCTAATCAATTTATGAAAAATTATATAGAGATGATTTTTACAATCCATAAATCATGAGATTTTTGAAAACCGCATGAACGTTACACCTTTATCGAGTTTTACACCCTCAATAGAGGAAAATAGTAATGCATGCTTGAACTTAAACTAAGAGTATGGAATTTAATGAATTCATCAACTTACGTTGAATATAAAATATTTAAATATTAAAGATGTTCTTCATACTTCAAAAACAAAAAACTAGAGAGAATTTGAAACTTGAACTCTACAAACTATACTAACAATATGACTAAAGTTGTTCTCCTAAAAAATAAACCTAAAAGGACTATTTATATTAGACCACAAAGTTGAAATCGTAAAACTAACAAATTGGTCTACTGCTAGGATGTACAACCATTCACGACTATAAACTGATATTGGTCGGTGAATTGCACTTGAAGTTTTTGTCAATGGAAAATAAGGGTTTCTAGACCTTACATCTTGTACTGGATAACATACAATATTTTGATCTATAGTTTGTAACTGTTGAAAATATGTCTTAGAAATAAAGTAGGAATAGATATTTTTAGTATTTTTAAATTATTAGTCCTATGTGACTTAGGATTTAGTTGTCCCTTTATTATTTGAATAGAAATTAGTTATCCCAATTTAAATTAATGTGTAGTTAGAAATTTAGCAATAAATATATATTTTCAGTTAATAATAAAAGAATTTCCTTTGACAATACAATTGCAGTATTTCTTTCTCCAACTTTTTCTCTTTTATTTCTCTAATTTCAAAGCTAAAAACTAATAATTGGTACCAGAGCCAGTTTCTTGAGGGATTTGTTAGAGAGATGAATTCTGAAAATAACTTTTCGCAAATAGCGCCTCCTGTCTTTGATGGTGAGAATTATCATCTTTGGGCAATAATAATAGAGACTTATTTTGAGGCTTTAGATCTTTGGGAGGATGTGGAGGAGGATGTCGATGTTCTTCCACTGCCCAATCATCCCACGGTAGCCCATATCAAAATTCATAAGGAAAAGAAAATCAAAAAATCAAAGGCAAAACCAACTTTGTTTGCTAGTATTTCTCCAACAATTTTCGCAAGAATTATGGCCTTTAAATCAACAAAAAAGAATTAGGATTATCTGAAGGAAGAATATATAGGAGATGAAAGAATAGGAGGCATGAAGGTGTTGAATCTAATAAGGGAATTCGAATTACAAAGGATGAAGAAATCTGAGACCGTCAAAGATTACTCAGACCGACTTCTTTGCATTGTTGACAAGGTAAGATTGTTTGGCAAAAACCTTAAAGATTTAAGAATTGTTGAAAAAAATCCTTTTACACTGCCTGAAAGATACGAAGTATCAATAACTACCTTGAAAACACACAAAAGAACTGTCTAAGATTACCTTGGCAGAATTGATACATACATTACAGACGCAAGAGCAAAGAAGGCTTATGAGGCAAGATGGTATGGTTGAAGGAACTTTGGCAGCCAACCACAAGACTTAAAACAAGAGCAATAATCCAAGGAAAAATTACTCACCTTGCCAGCACTGTGGAAAAAAAGATCATCCTTCATTTAAATATTGAAAGAGACCAGATGCACAATATAAGATCTGTAATTAACTTGGCCAAAAAGCTATGATTTGCCAAAACAAATCTAAAAAATATGAAGCAGATACCCAAGTCACTAAAGAAGAAGAAGAAGATCACTTATTTGTGGCAACATATTCTTCCATCAAGAAACCTGATTTTTGAATGAATGACAGTGGTTGTACAAACCACGTGACATATCAAAAAACTTTTTTTAAAAAGTTTCTGCATTTGAAAAATAAGAAAGTCAGAATTAGGAATGGTGACTATATTCCTGCAGAAGGAAAAGGAAATGTTGCAATCAAAACAATTTCAGAAGATGCACACAAATCTTGCAAGAATAAAGATGAAATGGCAGATTTATTCAAGAAATCAAATTATGCCGAAGTTGAGAGTACCATCTACAATTTTCGAAGCTGAGACTACAATCTGTAATTTCTGATTCAAGGAGGAGTGTTGAAAATATGTCTCAGAAATAAAGTAGGAATAGATGTTTTTAGTAGTTTTAAATTATTGAGTCTTATGTGACTTAGGGATTAGTTGTCCCTTTATTATTTGAATAGGAATTAGTTATTCCAATTTAAATTGAAGTGTAGTTAGAAATTTAGCTATAAATATATGTTTTGAATTATTAATAAAAGAATTCCTATGACAATACAATTGCATAATTTCTTTCTCCAACTCTTTCTCTGTTATTTCTCTAATTTCAAAGTTAAAAGCTAACAGTAACTTTAGTCATAAGTTATCCTGACTACTTGGATTTTTCTTTATAATAGGTCGTATACCAAATATGTGACCATATATTGCTTTATATTTCCCGGCTCTGCACTTTCCCTTTAACACTTTCTCTATGCATCTCTAAGGAATGACATACAATCCGTAATTTGATTTTCAATCATAAGCGGGATCACACACAATTTTTAGCAGTTTCTAAATTTATTTCGTTTTGACCTTTTGACTTTTAAAACCTATAAAGTAATATTTTAATATTAAAATATAGAGAAATAAGAATGGATCTATTTTACCACACAAGTTATCCGCACTCCCCTACAATTTTGTATTAGAGCCTATGCTATTTAAAGTTACGGAAGTAGTATATATTTGGATTTATTTGATTACTTATGACTGACTTATTTGATAAAACTAAATTTAGATATTCCCCAAAATATTATTTAGATGAATAAAGTACAAAAATTACCAAAATATAAAGAATTAAAGCAAATAATATCTAAAAAATGTAAAGAATTAAAAATGAGGATAGAAAGACTGCAATATAACATAATAGTCGAAGTTAGTAAAAACTTAATAAATGCACAAAAACAAAAAATATCAAATTTAGAATCGACAATAGATAGTCTAGAATATACATACCAACATGATCTATTAACAATTAAATATAAAATGAATAAAGAAGAATTTATAATAGATGAAAAAATATATGAAAACCATGAAAAATTAAAAATAAAAATAGTATTTTATAGTCTAGGAAGAAGGTATAAGAAAATAGGTGAACATTTATATTTAATGTTAGAAAAAGAATAATTAAAATTAGAAGATAAATTGACAGCTATGGTAAGAATAGAAAAATAAAATGAAGAAATAGATAGAAAAAAGGAAATAGAAAAAATAAAACAACAA
>JAPEIP010000013.1:63373247-63384357 GCA_026120095.1 Capsicum chinense | reverse complement strand
GAAAATCAAGATAGTCTAAATGAAGAAATTAATTATAGAAACCAAATTAGAAAAATAATGGAGAATCTAAAAGAAAAATTAATATGGATAGAAGAAACTCTAGAAAATTTAGGAAAAAGTACATGTGATAGATTATATAATTTAAAAAACTCGCTACGAGAAGAACAACATAATATAATAAATAACATTGAAAATCTAGAATTAGATATATATTACAGTACAATTAGGATAAATTATTATATAGAAATTTGTAACTCTGCAATTACTACAGGATAAAATGATAGTCTATGAATATTTAAAATATTGGAGACAAAATATGGAAGAAATAATATTATTAGAAAAACTTATGAAAGATAATCTAATTGGATATTTTGAAACAAAAGATATAGAATATTTATAATACCTTCAAAATAATATAGAAGAATTACAAAAACTAAGGGAAAAAAAATAAAGAATACTATAATAAAACATTTAACCAATTACCATATAATCACCTCCCAAGATATGAATATCGATAAAACTAACATAAATAAACTCAAAATAAAAATATTTAGAGAAGTTAAGAAATATCCACGCACAAAGTAAAATAGATCCATTCTACTTATAATAGATCTATTTTACCACACTAGTTATCCGCACCCCCTACAATTAGATCTATTTTACCATACAAGTTATCCGCACTCTCCTACAATTTTGTATTAGAGACTATGCTGTTTAGAGTTACGAAAGTAGTATATATTTGGATTTATTTGTCCACATTGGTTTTAATAAGTTGATACCATCATTCACTTTCAAAATAATATTTTGGCACCTTTTATTTAAGAACCTTGCAAAACTCATTTACTTACAGCTCATTTACAATACTAATCACCCATCGTCAATCTGTGATAGCATACTCTATCAACTACGTAATGCATATAAGATACATAATTCAGGGAGCGAATTTATTAGTTCTTTCTCATTGAAATGTCTTCACAAAGATCAAAGAAATATCACAAAATAACACACATATATATAATGATTACAAGTGATAGACACAAAAGAATCACTTAAACTCAAAAAGAATTCATATGTTACACATGCAAATACGATAGGCTTATTCTTATTTTCTATTGTTTATTATCAAGAGATTCTGTTAAGATCACATAAGGAATTTTTAATCTTCTAATGTAGACTCCGGGATAGATAGGATACACATTTTGGGAAATAGTGACTATGCCCTTCTTGAAATATTACACTTTTTTTTAATTTTTGTCCCTTTTTTTTTGCTTCTATTGGTCCTGGTGTGGTTTTTTTTTTACTTTTTATTTTCTTTAGAGTTTCTTTTACGTTTCTCTTTTTGTTTTTCCCATTCGAAATCAGACCAAGATCAAACATAACTGATTTTCCACCCTCAACTTAGGCTTGGTACTTCAATTTTCTTTGTTTTTTTCACCCTTCACCCCAACTTAAGATATTTGGGCCTCATATTTCGCTTTTAGTGTCAAGAAGAGATAGTTTCTAGAGCTAGATAATTTTTGCACAATTCATTTGGATTTTCAATTACGACTAGCCAACAAAAGGTTTAACAACTCAAAATGGGAGACTACATATATTGTCTTCTTATTTAGGAAGATTATTTAGGGCTATAGTGACTTTTGTTCCACAGAAATGGCATTAGTTTATCTCCCAACTAAGTTATATATCCTCAGACATGTGGCACGATTAGCTAGATAACTTCTTGATTTGCATGCAAAACTACAGAAATAAAAAAATTAATTCAGACAATAGTACTTGACTATAATAAGCTATTTATTTTAACACCCAATTAGTTCTCTAAGCATTTAGTAAATTTTTAATGTCACAAAAAAGATATATGCATGTCAATATATATGCAATAGGAGTTCAAACAATGAGAGAGGACCCTTTTTTCAATCAAAACCAGTTTCATGCCTTAAGCAAACAAACTATTGCTATATAAGTCAACCTACGTTATTTCATTGATACTAAATAGAATTTATTTCCTTAAGAATGCTGCCTGTCAATATATCATCGGGAAAGTCAGACACTATATTCGATTTACTAAACTGTGTCTTGGTTAAACATAAAAGTAAACTCCCCTAAAGAATCAAGAATAAGAAAACTAGGAGAAGACAACATTAAGACTAATGCCTAATTTTATAAAAGATAGGATAAAAAGCCTTACATTTGACAAAAAATATAGTCATTTACAATGAGAATACTATTCTCAACCCAGATAAAAACACATTGTCCCCAATGCATTAACAAATAAGGATGGCCATGGAGCGGGCGGCTGTGGGGCGGTGCGGGTTTAGGCTATATGGGGCGGTGCGGGTTTTAGACTATGTGGGTGCAGTGCTGGTGTGGGTCGGATTTAAGTAATTTTTTTTTTTAATGGAGCGGTGCGGGGCGGGTTGCGGGTATATGCGGGTTTAAATAAATAAAAAGTTAAAAATTAGTATTATTCTCGTAAATCTACCAATAATTACATGTGTTTTTCACTTAAAATTTTATCATATTTAAAACAACATGTATAACACTACAAATAAAGTATTTTATAACTTTTTTATTTCTTCATTCATCTTAATGAAAATTTGATATTTGATCATTACTTGTACATGTGATACTTTTATGGTTTTTAGTGGAGTTACAAATTTTTCAAAAAAGAAAAAAGCAAAAATGTGGCGGTGCAGAGAAGGTATGCGCGGGTTTGAGTGTGGGGCGCGGGGTTTATGGGGGTTTAAAGATGTGGCAGTGCAGTTTTAAAATTCGCGGTTAAGAGAAAACCCCACCATCGCAACCCCTAAATGTAAGAAACAAAAGGTGTGAGAACTTCTTGTGGTGCTGGAAGCACACAAGTCTATAATGGCTTCTTCAATATTTTCTGACTTGTAGTCTGTTGTTCTATGCGCTTAAAACCAATAGCTTGCACAGGTATTTTTATCCATATTTGAGCAAGTGCTACGAAGTCTGTCGGTTTGATTGGAACTTTCATGTCCTCTGGGGTTGCTATTGCTATTATTTCTATTTGATGTGATGGTTTAGAGGATAGAAGTGATGCCAATCAAGTCCATAGGAGTGCAACAATCATGAACAATATTTTCTCCCATCATAACAAAGTCTTTTTTTGAGATTGTTTTGCATTATATGTTTCATTCACTCTACTCTGTACATAGGCAATTGGTGCGTCAATAGAATTTTCCTCTTTCGGTTGGGGGAAGAGAGAGTCCATTGCCCTTAGCTCTACTGAATTTCCACTCTGCATCAGATCTTTCGGATTCATCTTGGATCCTGGATTTGTTTTGCAGAGTGGCCCTTTTTCCTTCTTCAAACATTATGCTCCATTCTTTATTTAGAACGTACTTTGAAGTCATCACCTATAATCATCCACTGTTGATACTTTGATGATCTGATATGGTGACAAATATTCAAACTCAAGTGTACCCATAAAAATTGTAACAGTCCATTAAATAGCATAGCCAAATTACTATCATCAGACTCAGTTGTCATGTATTCAGTGATAAAATCAACAAACTGTAAACGAGATCATGACTCATCGTGAATTAGAATTTCCGAAAGTTAGTTAGTGAGTCGAGTCAATTCCACGAGGTGATTTCCAGACTTCAAATGTGTATACGACCATGATTTACGTCATGAGATTCATAAAGCTCATGCGATTTGACATGTAAAACATGTTACATATGCATGTCACAGGATTTAACAACTAGGAGGCTTGCGTGTATTCGTTCCACCTTATAATAGTTTAATTGTCTACTTGTGCACATCAAAAGTTGAAGTACACTAAATGGCTAAGACTAGGTTAATGGACACGTTGATGTATTTTGTATTATTTTTAAATAAACTAGTATGACTAACAAATTAAAATGTAGGGAGTACATCTCATTGCCATTTGATTTATCTGTCACTAAAAAAAGAATTTTATTCGTATTTTTACAAATTCGCTAATTTTGATATGTTTTTAGAATGTATGAAATAGCAAAGCAAGGATAAAATGCTCTCTATCTCTCTAGCCGTCAATCTTAAACGTCCTTAGCCTTAGTTTTGACGGTCTAGCCACTGGTCATCCTGTTGGGGCTGGCCAGAAACCTACTGGTACTTTGCTTACCTCTGTTACCCATATAGCTTGAATCACTGACGATTCAAGGATTTGGATAAAGCTATTGCAGAACACCACCATAAGTTAAGAACATAGAAGAAGAGAATAAGAAGAGAAGAGAGATTTTAGAGAAGAAAGCAAAGAATTGTATTATTCTAAAACTCTTGTACACTTCACTAGTTTATATACAATTGTAGAATTGACCCACTCCCTCTAATTCTCAACTAACTATCAGCTTAACTACCTTTCTTGAATAATATCTCAATGTAACAGTAATGAACAGTGGCTAGTTTAACTAACTGTCAGTTATAGCAGATTTTGCTGACATGACAATTTCCAATTCTAATTAGCTAATTGTTGACATGGCAATTTCCAATTCTAATTAGTTAATTAGTGTAACAATACTCCCTCCCCAAAAGAGATCTTTTTACTCAAGGATGAAAATGAGGAAATCTGACTTTCAAGGCCTCATAGAACTCCCAGCTAGCATCATCAGCAGGTAAGCCTTCCCATTTGACTAGAACTTGTGCCATAGCTTTTTCTCCATTTTCTTGACCATTCTCCTCTGAAAAATACTTTCAGGATTGAGAAAAAGAGGATGATCAATGTCAAGGACAGGGGGTAGTGAAATTTGAGTAGGTAATGCAAAGCACTACTTTAACAAGGACACGTGGACAGTGGGATGGATCTTAATAGTATTGGGAAAGGCAAGAGTGTAAGCCACTGATCCCACCTTTCTCAGAATTTGAAATGGCCCATAGTACTTGGCAACTAACTTATGGTAGGAATGGCCAGAAATAGTAGTTTGTTTATAGGGATGGATCTTGAAATACACCCAGTCCCCAACCTCAAAAACTCTTTCACATCTAGGCAAATCTGCCTGTTGTTTCATTCTCAATTGAGCCCTCCTCAAGTGGTGTTTTAATAGGTCCAACTTCATTTCTCTGTTAAGTAAGGTAGCATCCACCTCTGTAGAAGCAGATTCACCAGGCAAATAAGGTAAATGTAATGGAAGTGTCATTCCATAAAGTGCCTCATAGGGAGTCATTTGAATAACACTACGGAAACAAGTACTATGGAAACAAGTATTATACCAGTATTCAGCCATATCCAGGAAAGAGAACCAAGTATAAGGTTCCTTACTACAAAAAAATCTCAAGTAAGTTTGTAAGCTTCTATTCAGCACTTCAGTTTGACCATCGGATTGAGGGTGATAAGCTGAGGAAGTGTCCAACTGAACTCTTTATAGGTTGAATTATTCTTGCCAAAAATTACTGAGGAAAACAGCATCCCTGTCGCTAGTTATGGCATCAGGTAATCTATGTAACTTAACCACTATATCCATGAATACCTCAGCTATGGACTGAGCAGTATAAGGGTGCTTCAAAGGTAGAAAATGAGCATATTTGCTAAGTCTATCCACAACTACTAGAATGACTTTATATCCTTTGGATTTAGGCAGACCATCAATAAAATCTAAGCTGATTTGGGACCAAACTACCTTAGGAATGGGAAATGGTTGTAATAGACCAGAGTAAATAGCTAAATCAGACTTATTCTTCTAACTAGTATCACACCGTTGGACAAACAACTTCACATCATCTCTAATACCCTTCCAGTAGAAAAGAGTTAACAGTCTCTTAAGAGTAGCTTCTACACCTGAATGTCCCCTTTGAGCAGATGAATGCTAAAAGGAAATAATATCATGTCAAAGTTGAGGTACATTACCCACCACCAACTTTCTTTTCCTTCTGAGTTGATTATGATGCAAGTAAATTTTTTATGAAAATTTGGATTAGCCATGAGTTCTATAATGAGAAGCTGAAAAGAAGGATCACCTTCCCAGCTCGCTGCTATAGCTTGTGGAAGATCAGAACTAGTATTAGAGAGTACTAAAGTCATTAATTCATCAACCTACACCCTAGACAAGGCATCAGCCACCTTGTATTTCACCTTTTTTATATTCAATGACATAGTCAAAGGGCATGAGTTTTGTGAGCCACAACAACTGTGAATTAGTATGTATTTTCTTCTCCAATAGATACTTCAAAGACTTTTAATCTTTTATAATGACAAACTTCTGATTCAAGAGATAATGTGTCCACTTGGTTACAATATGTACATTAGCAAGTAGTTCTCTGTTATACATTGATAAGTCTGCATATTTAGGTGAAAGGCCTTTACTAATAAATGCAATGGGGTGACCTTCTTGAATTAGTACAACCCCAATCCCTGCTCTACTGGCGTCAGTTTCCACTACAAACAACTTATTTATGTCAGGTAGAGCTGATACAGGTGCTTTTGTCAATACCTCTTTAAGTTGTGTAAGTGCCTTAGAAGCTTCATCATTCCACTGGAACGTTCTTCTTCAAAAGATCATTCAAAGATCTTGACATAGTCCCAAAGCCCTGAATAAAACTTTTATCATACCTAGCTAATCCAAGAAAACCTCTCAACTGTTTAATAGTTTTTCGAGTTAGCCAATCTCTTACAGCAGCAATCTTCAGAGGATCTATAGACACTTTCTCTTGAGTGATGAAATGGCCTAGATACTCAATCCTTTTGACTCCAAAAAAGCATTTGGAGTGCTTAGCAAATAACTGGTGATGTTGCATAACCTCAAAAACAGAACTCAAGTGTTCTAGATGCTCATTTATAATTTTGTTGTATATTAATATGTCATCAAAGAATACAAGGACATATTTCCTTAGAAAGTCCTTGAATACAACATTCATCAAGCCCTAAAATAAAGCAGGTGCATTTGATAGCCCAAAAGGCATAACCACATATTCAAACTGCCCAGAATGAGTTTTGAAAGCTGTTTTAGGTATATCTTTAATTGCCATCCTTAACTGGTGATAACTAGATCTAAGGTCAATCTTAGAAAAAATTACAGAAACCCCAAGCTCATCCGACAAGTCTTCAACAACTGGAATTGGGAACTTGTTCTTGACAGTTTGTTTGTTCAAGTCTCTCTAATCAACACATAATCTCCATGTACCATCTTTTTTGCCAATCAATACTACTAGAGCTACAAATGGACTACAGATAGGTTGCACCGCCCCTTGACCAACTATCTGCTGAACTAATCACTCAATAATGTCCTTCTTGATAGAAGGATATCAATAAGGCCTCTTGTTTATAGGTTTAGTATTGTTGTACAACACTATTCTGTGATCAAAGATTTCCCTAGATGGATGAAATTGTTGGGGTTCTTCAAACAAGGTCTTATGGTTGTGTAAGAGACTCATCAATCTAGGATCACCCTCAAGGATTTCCTTAGCATCAACTGAATTCCATTGATCTTTACTAGTCATAGAAGGCACAACTTGAATCATGCACAATTGAGAGTTAATACCTGATATCTTAGCTAACTTTCCAGCTCCTATGGTTTTTATTTATCTGCCAACTCCTTTGAGAATATGCTTTCTCCCTTTGTACCAAAACTTCATTGTCAGATCCCTGAAGATCTTCTTGATATCTCTAAGAGTTAATAGACATTGCACCCCTAAGACTACTCCACAAGACCCTAATGGTAGGAGCAGAAATTCTGCTAAAAACTCCACCCCTTGTAATAGCCAAGAGAGTCTGCACATCTTACTCACTTGCATGTCATTATCATTAGCTGTAGTCACTGCCTGAGGAGTAGTAGATGTCACTTGGCATCCTAGCTCCTTCACAACATCTGGATCAATGAAATTATGTGAACTACCTATGTCCACTAAAATATGGAGAGGTTTCTTTGAATGGTAACCAATTACTCTTAATGTCCTGAATCCTAATGATCCATTAAAGGCATGATCAGAGATTTTCATATGCTCTAAGGGCCTAATCAATTTCAGCCGTTCTTCATTATCATTTGTTGGTTCTTCTTTATGTTCACTTTTTACTTCTTCATGCTCTATTACCTCTATCAAATACAATTATGTCAAGTTTGTGCACTTGTGACCAAATACTTACTTCTCATTACAGAAGTAACATAACCCTTTGGACCTCTTCTCATTCATTTCTTCATGACTTAAAGTCCTTCTACTAACCCCTTTAGATATTGGTGCAACTGCATTTCTAGTAGGAGTAGGTAATAAGGGAGGTTTACTGGTTGCTTCATAGCCTCCAAATATGCTTCTTATATCCTTGTTAATTTGTAGACTTGAGATAAGGTCCTTGGATTTGCTATCTTTACTGCCATATTCAACTCATTCTTTAACCCTCCAAGATAACAGTTGATTGAATTTTCCTCTGACAGGTTGACTCTAGTTAGATGCCTTTCAAAAATAACCTGATAATCTTTCACGAATCCTGTTTGCCTCACCTTCTTTATTTCTTCCATGGGATCATCATATTCTGACCCAAATCTTTAAACCCAGAGGATCTAAGTATTGCCTATACTTTATTAAAGCTAAGTGCCACTGGACAGCTTTACCCTTAAATTGCAAGGATGTAACATTTACCCTCTCATCCATGGGAATATTTTTTATATTAAAAAACTGCTCCACCTTGAACAACCATGACCTCAAATCCTCTCCTGGAAACTTTAAGAAATCCAACCGTGACCTCCTTGAGAATTGGAAATGATGATTGTTATAACTGCCTGTACTTTTCTCCCTTTGTGACCTTTCATCAAACTGCCTAGGTGCATCATTTAAGCCTTCCCTTTCTAGAACAATTGCAGGAGATTTACCCCTTTGATTTTCACCTGTCGAGGCTAATTTCTCCCTAATTCCCATTACTGCTTGATCCAATCCCTTGAGAGTCGACACTTCTCCTGCCAGAGTTCCCACCCCTGTCAAAACTTTTTACATCATCTCCCTTAGTTTGCCCATTTCACTACTGGTTGCTACATCAATTACCCTATTACTCTTTGTCATTATTCCAAGGAACGAAAAGCTTTGATACCAATGTTATGAAAATAGCTTGAATCACTGACGATTCAAGGATTTGGAATAAGCTATTACAGAACAGTACCACAAGTTAAGAACAGAGAAGAAGAGAATAAGAAAAGAAGAGAGATTTTAGAGAAGAAAGTAATGAATTGTATTATTCTAAAACTCTTGTGCACTTCACTAGTTTATATACAATTGTGGAATTGACCAACTCCCTCTAATTCTCAACTAACTATTAGCTTAACTACCTTTCTTAAACAATATCTCAATGTAATAGTAATGAATAGTGGCTAGTTTAACTAACTGTCAGTTGTAACATATTTTGTTGACATGGCAATTTCCAATTCTAATTAGCTAATTATTGTAACAACCTCCTATTCAATTTTTTTCCACCTATATTATCCCAGTTCCCTCAGAAACCTTGGATTGCTTATCGAGCCTATAATTATGCCTAACAAAGTGATCAAAATTAGAGGACAATATGCTAATGATGATTCAAAGAAAAATAAATTGAATACGTGGATTTGATTAAGCCTAATAGTATTATACAATAATACAAAGGGTTGTAACCAAATCAACTCCTATGAAGCTTGTTTACTATAAGAATGGGGTGCCTAGAGTTTCGTGGACTGAAGAAGTTGAAAATATGAATGTGATTAAGGAATTACAACTTGCATTGATCAAAATGATGTCCAAAAGGCAATGTAAGATAAAAAAGGCAATTGTCAAATAGGATACTCATGCACATGCAGATTTTGATGAGGTTCAATTTGATGGACAATTTTCTCCACATGATGTCCAAAAATGTGTATTATATCACAACGAATGATGGAGTGTCATATAAAATGAGGCCCCTTATATATGATGCCTGTTTAAAATGGATGAAGAGATAACTCAAGCAATGGACTGGATATCATTCCCAATTTACTACCTACATTTTTTAGTTAAGCACTGCTAAAAAAAACTATTTTCGCGACCACAAAAAAAGCGAACACAATTTGTGGTCGCAATAAAAGCGACCACTTTTGGTAATAAAAATAAAAAAACGACCACATGTTTTAAAATTATCAAATAATCATTTAAAATTTTTTTATATCGATCATTATATTTTTTTAAAATTAAAAGCAACCACAAGTGGCCTATTTTCAACTTAAAAAAATTATTTTTCTAAAAACGATCACGAGTGGTCGCTTTCAATTAAAACAATTACAATATTATACAAAAAACAACTACATTTGATCAGTTTTTGATAAAAGAAAATGGACAAAAAAATGACCACAAGTGGCCGGTTTTGGATTAAAAATATAAAAAGAAAAATATTTTGTAAAAGCGACCACATTAAAAAAATAAATTAAAAATAATTTTAAAAAAACTATCACTTGTGGTCTCTTTTTGATTTTTAAAAACTGGAAAAAAATTATTTAAAACAATCAAAAACTTGTAGTCACTTTTATTTAAAAAATTAAATTAAAAACTACTTTTAAAAGTCGACAACTTGTGGTCGCTTTTATTTTAAAAATTAAATTAAAAATATTTTTAAAAAGCACCACACTTTTGAACTTAAAAAAATTAAAAAGAAAATTATTTAAGAAACTGACTATTTGTGGGCGCTTTTTTATTAAAAAAATAAAAAAATTGAGACCACTGGTGGTCGCTTTTCTTTAAAAGTTAAACTAATATATTTATATAAAAGCCACTACAAGTGGCCGCTTTTTTTTTTTTAATCAAAAATTGATAAAAGACATTTTAAAAAGAGACACTTGTGGTCTCTTTTTATTAAAAAATAATAAAATCAATTAAACTTAAATTTTGAAAATAAATTATATTAAGAAATATATTAAATAAAATAAATAAATTACGTTAAACATAATTTGTATCTTTACTTATGGTTCAATATATAAAATAAATATATTTTTCGTTGTATATATGTTAAATTACGTTAAACCTAATCTTTGTATAATAAATATGTCTATATCATATAGTTGAGGTAATAATATTAAGTTAGTGGGGTTACAATAATGTAACGTATATATACAACCAATAATTCATCAGAATATAATGAATGTGTTGATTATGAGGTTATATACATGAGGATGTGGTGTATGTAGTA
>JAPEIP010000013.1:63362200-63373147 GCA_026120095.1 Capsicum chinense | reverse complement strand
AGTGATGGTATAATAACATACGATAAACTAACCAATAATTCATCTGAGTATATGTGAAATACGTTGTATTATTATGCGGCAATAAAATCATGTATGTGATGTATATAGTGCAGTGCGTATTTAGAAGCTGATAGCCAATCAAATATTTGTATATATATGTATATCTCGTGTAGTGACGTATGCAGTAATCAAAAGCTAGACAACTGAATCTATATATCAAAAGATTTTAAATATTACATTGATATCATACTATTGATAAAATACACTACTTGTGTCAATGTAGACAAGGGTATATTGTTGAAGTTGGACTAACATAACCTAATTAAACGATAATTTAGCTAACTAACACGTTGTATTATGAGTTATATAATATTGTATTTAAAAACTAATAAACCAAAAGTTTATCCTAATATACAAAATGAATTGATATTATTATACAATAGAAGAAATATACATATTGAGAAATCTACCAGTTGAACTGAATTAAATTAATTCATTATATAGATTTTGATTTTTTGGTTTTTCGGTTCGATTTCCATATATTTTTATGTTATAAATTTGATATTTCTTTTTAATTTTTTGTTATTAAATTTATATAATTCGGAGTTTGATTTAAATAGAAATTTATAATATACATTTGTACTTTTAATTTTTTTTAATTATTATACACGTTATATTATTATAATTAAATAAGTAAAATAAAAAACTAAATTTAGGCAAAAGCCCTATTTTTAGTGTGTGTCTCTCTCAACCTTAAACTATCTTAACTTTGGCGACAACCAATGGCAAATAAAGTGACAGAGGCAACCAACAAATCGGAGGTATTGTTTTCTTTCTTACCACTGGTTGTCTGACGGCCCGGGGCTTATCGGCTGACGATTCTGTTGGTAAATGGGATGATTGATTATGTAGGTCTAGAGGCAACGTGGAACACATCTGATGTTCAAACATGGGAAACAGTGGTAGTCTTTGAATTAGGAGCTGTTGTTTTGGCCGTAAGTTCCGAATTAATCGATTGATAAGTCTTGTAATTAATGAATATTACAGTTGTTATTGTCAACAAGATCATGAATATTCTTCACTTGGTTCTATTTTTGTATTTTCCCCCAATTACGAGTCTTGTAAGTTCTCTTGTCTATTTTGCCTAAGGAGTTATTCAATTGGTGAATGTCATTCTTTAATTATAAATAAATATTTCTAAAAATATATAATATTTTCTATGTTTATTGCATATTTTCACAAAATAGGTTGAGAATTGAAAGTAGTAACTGCTAGCCGATGAGTTTATATGGACACTATTTGTGTCTTCCTATCCTGTGGGTGTATCAGGAAGGTCCTTGTTTTTTTATTTTATTTAGTTGATCCAGGCTAGTGATATCTCCAACTGTTATTGTCTCACCCGGTTCATTTGAATGAAAAACTCAGTACTTCAGGATATGGGGTACTTGTGTAGTTGATACCACTATGCCATTCCTAAGCCCACTATCTCCATCAATTAAAGAGAGTTTGCATCCAAATTCTTTTATTCCAAAAGAGGAATAGCTTTAGGCTATTTATATATTGTCACTTCCTTCTTCCAAAAGTTGACATAATTGAGAAGAAAGCTTTGGAGTTTTATTACTTCAAGTGTTCATATCGTTTTTTGTCATTATGATGTGAAGTAATAAGTAATTTGACATTGCTTTCTGTTAGAACCCGAATTCATAAATAGAATTGCTTTGTTATATTTCGATGACTGGTTGTTGTCTCTTTCTCTTTAACTTAGGTCAAGAAAAGGTAAGTTGATTTTTGTTTATTTTCTTGTAGTAGAGTCTTTAAATATATTGTTATGTTGGGATTGTTTCCTGTAGAAGGCATAGAAAGTCATAGGTTTTGTAATGATTATATGGTGTGAGAAGGACATGCGACGTCTCTACTTATTTTCTTTTTTAAACTTGTTGAATTGTTTGAATTATACAATAAATGAATTAATTAATTGAAAGGTGAACTTGTACTTTGAATTTTGTTAAATTTGGTCACTTGATAAGTGAATTAGTGATTTGAAAATGGTTTAGTGTAGTCTCTTGAAATGTTAAATCATGACTTAAAAATGGTTATGTGTTGCCACTTGAGAAGTAACTTAGTGACTTGGATTATTAATTACCGTCCTGTGTTTTGAATTTAGTTACTTGAAATGTGAATTTGTATTTTGAATTTAGTTAAGTGTGGTCACTTGAGAAGTGAATTAGTGACTTGAGTTGTGAACTTAGTTACATGAAAGGTGAACTTGTGTTTTTAATTTAGTTAAGTATGGTCACTTGAGAAGTGAATTAGTGATTTAAAAATGATTTAGTATAGTTGCTTGAAATGTGAACTTGTGTTTTGAATATAGTTAAGTGTGGTCACTTGGGAAGTGAATTAGTGACTTGAACATGTTGAGGTGTAGTTATTTGAAAGATGAACTTATGTTTCGAATTTAGTTAAGTGTGATCACTTGAGAAGTGAATTAGTGACTTGAAAATGATTAAGTGTAGTTACTTAAAAGGTGAACTTGTTTTTTGAATTTAGTTAAGTGTGGTCAATTGAAAATATGAATTTATAATTTGAAAATGGTTTGAGGTAGTCGCTTTAAATTTGAACATGTATTTTGAATATAGTTAAGTGTGATCACCTGAGTAGTGAATTAGTGACTTGAAAATATTTAAGTGTATGAATATAAATTATAAATTACTGACTTGTGTTTTGAATTTGGGTACTTGAAATGTGAACGTTCGTTTTGAATTTAGTTAAGTTTGGTCACTTGAAAAGTGAATTGGTGACTTAAAAATGTTTAAGTGTAGTTACTTGAAAGGGGAATTTGTTTTTTGAATTCAGTCAAATGTGGTAACTTGAGAAGTGAATTAGTGATTAGAAAATGGTTTCGTATAGTCGCTTGAAATGTGAATTCATGACTTGAAAATGGTTAAGTGTTATCGCTTGAGAAGTGAATTAGTGACTTAAAAATTCTTAAGTGTGTGATCTTAAATTATGAATTAGTGACTTGAGTTTTGAATTTAGTTACATAAAATGTGAACTAGTGTTTTGAATTTAGTAAAGTGTGGTCACTTGAAAAGTGAATTAGTGATTTTAAAATGATTTAGTGTAATGACTTGTAATGTGAACTTGTTTTTTGAATATAGTTAAGTTTGGTCACTTGAGAAGTGAATTACTGATTTGAATTATAAATTAATAACTTGTTTTTCGAACTTAGTTACTTGATATGTAAACTTGTGTTTTGAATTTAATTAAGTGTTGTCTCTTGAGAAGTGAATTAATGATTTGAAAATGGTTTAGTGTAGTTAGTTGAAATATGAATTTGTGTTTTGAATTTGTTAAGTGTGGTCACTTGAAAAGTGTGAATTAGTGATTTGAAAATGGTTTAGTGTAGTTGCTTTAATTATGAACTTGTGTTTTGAATTTACTTAAGTGTGCTCACTTGTAAAGTGAATTAATGATTTGAAAATGGTTTAGTATAGTAACTTGAAATGTGAATTCATGTCTTGAAAATGATTAACTGTTGTCACTTGATAGGTGAATTAGTGACTTGAATTATGAATTAGTGTCTTGTGTTTTGAACTTAGTTTCTTGAAATGTGAACTTGCGTTTTGAATAAAGTTAAGTGTGGTCACTTGAGAAGTGAATTATTGACTTGTGTTGTGAACTTAGAGTCTAAAAAGGTGAACTTGTGTTTTAAATTTAGTTAAGTGTTGTCACTTCAGAAGTTAATTAGTGATTTGAAAATGGTGTAGTGTAGTCTCTTGAAATGTGAACTTGTGTTTTGAATTTTATTAAGTGTGGTCACTTGAGAAGAGAATTACTGACTTGAAAATGTTTAAGTGTAGTTACTTGAAAGGTGAACTTGTGTTTTGAATTTCGTTAAGTGTGGTTTCTTGAGAAATGAATTAGTGTCTTGAAAATGGTTAGTGTAGTTACATGAAAGATTAATTTGTGTTTTGAATATAGTTAAGTGTGGTAGCTTGAAAATGTGAATTAGTTATTTGAAAATGGTTGTGTGTAATCCCTTCAAATGTGAACTAGTGTTTTGAATATAGTTAAGTGTAATCACTTGGAAAGTGAATTAGTGACTTTAATTAAGAACGAGTGACTTTTGTTTTGAATTTAGTTACTTAAAATGTGAACTTGAATTTTGAATTTCGTTAAGTGTGGTCACTTGAGAAGTGAATTAGTGACTTGTGATTTGAACTTAGTTACTTGAAAGGTGAACTCATATTTTAAATTTAGATAAGTGTGGTCACTTGAGAAGCGAATTAGTGATTTGAAAATGGTTTTGTGTAGTGTTTTGAAATGTGAACTTAGGTTTTGAATTTAGTTAAGTGTGGTCACTTGAGAAGTGAATTAGTAACTTAAAAATATTTATGTGTAGTTATTTGGAAGGTGAACTTGTTTTTTGAATTTAGTTAAGTGTGGTCATTTGAGAAGTTAATTAGTGACTTGAAATGGTATAGTGTAGTTACTTGAAAGACGAATTTGTGTTTTGAATTTAGTTAACTGTGGTCGCTTAAAAAATGCGACTTAGTGATTTGAAAATGATTTAGTGTAATCTCTTGAAATGTGAACTTGTGTTTAGAATTTAGTTAAGTGTGGTTACTTGAGAAGTGAATTAGTGACTTGAAATGTTTAAGTGTATGGACTTGAATTATGAATTAATGACTTATGTTTTAAATTTATGTACTTGAAATGTGAACTTGTATTTTGAATTTAGTTAAACGTGGTCACTTGAGAAGTGAATTAGTGACTTGAAAAAGTTTAAGCGTATTTACTTGAAAGGTGAATTTGTGTTTTTAATTTAGTTAAATGTGGTAACTTTTGAAGTGTGAATGAGTGATTTGAAAATGGTTTAGTGTAGTCGCTTAAAATGTGAACTTTTGTTTTGAATTTAGTTAAGAGTGGTCACTTGCTAAGTAAATTAGTTATTTGGAAATGCTCTAGTGTAGTCGCATGAAATGTGAATTCATGACTTAAAAATGGTTAATTGTTATCACTTGAGGAGTGACTTAGTGACTTAAATTATGAATTATTGTCATGTGTTTTGAATTTAATTACTTGAAATTTGAACATGTATTTTGAATTTATTTAAGTGTGGTCACTTGAGAAGTGAATTAGTGACTTGTGTTTTGAACTTAGTTACTTGAAAGGTAAACTTGTGTTTTGAATTTAGTTAAGTGTGGTCACTTGAAAAGTGAATTAACGATTTTTAAATGGTTTAGTGTAGTCGCCTGAAATGTGAACCTGTGTTCTAATTTTGTTATGTGTGGTCACTTAAGATGTAAATTAGTGACTTGAAAATAGTTTAGTCTAGTTACTTGAAAAATGAATTTGTGTTTTGAATATAGTTAAGTGTGGTCACTTGAAAATTTGAATTAGTGATTTGAAAATGGTTTAGTGTAGTCACTTGAAATGTGAACTAATGTTTTGAGTATAGTTAATGTAACACCCAGCATTCTTGAGCTAGAAATTTAACCTTCGTTTCTATGTGTGTAAACTCTAATCCCATGATTTATCATTAATTGAAGTCTCATGATCTTTATCCTAGTGTGTGAAGTTCTTTCGAAGTGAAAAATGTCATAGGAATCACTTAGAGTAAATTTTAGCTAAGAGCATTTGATTCGGCCAAATTTTGGTGTTCGATTCTACATGGGTCAACTTTGAACGTGTATTATATTTTATATATGTGTACTTTTTCATATCAACACCCACCAAATTGTATATAATTGAATTATCTTTCCAACGATACCAATTTTGCCTTAATCTGATACTCGAGCGAAAAGTTATGATCATTTTTGTTTGAACCAGTAAGCTACCGCGATAGCGCGCGATGTGCAACTACGTTACCACGTCTAGCTCCGATATGCAGAGTAATGTTTTCCTGCATCCGTAAATACAAGCCCAAAGGGTATTTTAGCCATTTTCCTTTGCCTCTAAGCACCCAAGTGATGGATTAAAATATCAAAATATCATTATTTACCTACTTTTGATCATCAAATACACATGTAAACCCTTCCCTTCCCAAGAAAAAAAAATCCAAACTCTTTTTCCCAAGAATCCAAGAATTTAGCTTCCAAGTTCAAGAATCTTCAAGAAAACTTTCAAGAATAGGGTTTATCTCTCAAGCTCATCATTCATGTCCCAAGATTCACGCTTTCTTCCTTAAGAATTCACTTTAAGAATTTTTTCAATTATGGTATGTGGGATGTTCATCTATGGATCCCTTTTATCTATGGAGCCCAAAAACCTTCTTTTCAACAAAATTAGAATTTTCCTTTTTTATGGTATTTTATATGTTCAAGATGGTTTAATTCATATTTTCCTTGGTAATTCAAATTTAGTTTAGCCCATGTATGATCCCATGAAAGATTTGATTTCCTCATGCTTTAAATTTTAGTCCCCATGTCTTGTTTGAGTAAATTTCATGTTAAATTCTCTAATTTAAGAATTTAGCCATTTAAATCATGTTGATTTTCTATGTTTAACAAATTCGCATGTTCAAGTTCATGATTCTCACATGTTTGATGAAATGTCTATGCTTTTGGGTTTGAACCATGATCTCATATTATTGTTTTAGAAGTTTATTATCGTAAATTATGGTTATTCAGTGCTGACGGGTTATGAACACCCAATACCTATATGTTTTACATGACTTCAGAACTTTTAAGTAATGATTTCAGTTAAATCGTGAATATTACCATTTACTCAGATATTATGATCATAATGAGCAATGTTAGTTGCTATGTTCAGTTGAATTTAATTAAGTTCAGACCAGTATCTGTGTCATTCAGTTAGGAGTAACACTTATCACCGAGTGAACGTAGGGATGGTGTCTCCCCCATCAGTTAGGAATGAGACGTTAGTAGTAGTCCATACGTTCCATACCTACAGTGCTACAGTAAATTTTGAGGGGTCTCCCATTAGTTAGGCATGACACCCTCATCCTTTGGGACTTTTAGCTAAGCCTTGTGGATCCACATTGTCAGTTAGTATTAGTACCCTTGGAAAGGTACCAACACCCTTCCTAATAGGGTTACAGGTTGAATCCCGATAGCTCAGATTGGGGCACGTCAGTTATAGCTAGCTCCCACAGTTTCAATCAGTATTTAGTATGTCTCTGCTCAGGTTTACTTTACCAAAGCATACAGATTTTCAGTTATTTAGTTATACAGATTTTAGTCTCTTAGAATACAGATTATCTCAGAAAAATGTTTATGCTTGGTCTTGCATTCTCGGTTTTACATATTCATGTATTTCATGTTCAATATCCATGCATGATCCTCAGTTTAGTTTTACAGTCTATTCAGTTTTTTATGAGATTTACACACAACATTCATGTTTTACTGCTTCCAGTCTTCTTTTTTACTTATTCTACAAAAAGTAAAGATTTAAGTAACTAACTGTAGTGATTCACCAGCTTATTAGACTATGTTTTTTACCCATGTTTTAAGATACCTCACCTTTCAGTTTATCTTAGTCTCTTGGTGAGTCTATTTACAGTTAGCATGCATGTTTTAAGATTATGTATGAAATCAGTTTTACTTATTACATTCACCCCTGCTTACTCAGTACATTCTAGAAGTACTGATCCATATATATGTCTATCTGCTACATTGTGTCATACTATAGGTAACAGTTGTAGTCTAGATGACATAATCAAATAGTTTGCAGCTTCTAGTCAGCAGGTGATGAGTTCTATTGTTTCAGGGACTCCAGTCAGTCGTAGTTCATTCACTTTATTTTAATTATTTATATGTATTTATTAGTGGTACTTAGAGGCATGCACCAGCTATCTATAGTTTGTATAGTAGAGGCTTCATAGACAGTTTGTCATAGTCACTCATGTAATTTAAGCTCCTGCTTTAGATTTATTGTGTTGTAAAACTTTTTATTATCACATGTATTTCACTTTTCCTACGATTATGCTTCCGCTCAACAATTTAGTTTATAAAATTAATTTAATTCATATGCTCAAGTATCATTCAAGTTAATGGGTTAGCTTGGGATCACTAGAGGTTCATCATGTTATGACTAAGGGTAGTTTTGGGTCATGACATTTAAGTGTGGTCACTTGAGAAGTGAATTAGTGACTTGAATTATGAAGTAGTGACTTGTGTTTTGAATTTAGTTAAGTGTGGTCACTGGAGAAGTGAATTAGTGATTTGAAAAAGTTTAGTGTAGTCGCTTGAAATGTGAACTTGTCTTTTGAATATAGTTAAGGGTGGTCACTTTAGAAGTGAATTAGTGACTTGAATTATGAATTATTGACTTGTGTTTTGAATTTATTTACTTGAAAGATGAACTTATGGTTTGAATTTTGTTATTTGAAAGGTGAACTTGTGTTTTGAATTTAGTTAAGTATGGTCACTTGAAAGTGTGAATTAGTTATTTTAAAATGGTTTAGTGTAGTCGCTTGAAATGTGAACTTGTGTTTCTAATAAAGTTAAGTGTTGTCACTTGAGAAGTGAATTAGTGACTTGAAAATGTTTAAGTGTATGGAATTGAAATATGAATTAGTTACTTGTGTTTTGAATTTAGTTACTTGAAATGTGAACTCGTATTCTGAATTTAGTTAAGTGTGGTCACTTGAGAAATAAATTAGCGATTTGAAAATGGTCTAGTATAGTTGCTCTAAATGTGAACTTGTGTTTTGAATTTAGTTAAGTGTGGTCACTTGAGAAGTAATAATAGTGACTTGTGTTTTAAACTTAGTTACTTGAAAGGTGAACTAGTGTTTTGAAATTAATTAAGTGTGATCACTTGAGAAGTGAATTAGTGACTTCAAAATGTTGAAGTGTAGGTACTTGAAATGTGAACTTCTTTTTTGAATTTAGTTAAGTGTAGTCACTTTAGAAGTGATTTAGTGACTTGAAAGTTTTTAAGTCTAGTTAATTGAAAGGTGATCTTGTGTTTTGAATTTAGTTAAGTGTGGTCACTTTAAATTGTGAATTAGTTATTTAAAAATGGTTAAATGTAGTCACTTGAAATATGAACTTGTGTTTTGAATTTAGTTTGGTGTGGTCATTTGAAAAGGTGAATTAGTTATTTGGAAATGGTTTTTCAAAAATATACTAGAAAAACCGACCACTTGTGGTCCGTAATCAGGAAATTCTTAGCAAATTCCAAAAAATTTAATTCAAAAAAAAAGAGACCACATGTGGTTGCTTTTCTAGGAAAAAATTATAAAAGTGACCACATGTGGTCGTTTTTCAGAAAAAACTAGTATTTCCATGGTGGTTCCAATGTTGTATGAATGAATATGATATGAGGATGTAATGCTCACAACCAACTAAAATGAGAATATCCAATATCAAATCAATATAACAACCGTGTGAGCCAAAAATTAACTCAAATGAATCAACCATCCATGATCCAATATAATCTGTGAACCATCAAATGAAACATGTAAAAGAATATCATTGATGCAACATAAATACCAAAATGTAGGCTTTTCCCATAAAAAAGGAGTGAAATCAAGCATACATATATCAATACCAGGCCAATAACTTTCTACAAGAACCCACACAATCACACATAGCAAGTAATGTCTCAAAACCACTAAATATTATGCATGTTCGCTCCCACACGACACATATATCACCAAAGCACATTTTCCAAAATAAAACCCCATACCCATAGCATGCTTTTACATTATCATTAACTATCAAATTTAGTCTGAAGAAAGTTAAGTTATAACCTACCTTGAATGCCAAAACTAAAAAAAATATGACTTTATCATCGAGCTTTCACCTCTAGCTCGTACCTAGAATTAACTAAAACACAAAAATTTAGAATACACACATCAAAATAAAGCCAATGATACCCATATTGCCCACTTCTAAATTGCGGTCAAAACGGACCACCAAAACACGTTTTCAAGAAAGAAGGGTTAAAATGAAATTTTAGTCCAAAAACATATTTCCCAGGATTAAAGAAACTCATAGGAAAAAATCCATGAGAAAATTGGTTGAAATCGGGGTTTGAATTGAAGAAATGTTAACTTGGACCTTCCAGGCGAAAAATCCCCAAATCATACCTTTAAATCCACGTAAACAAAAATTAAATGATAGAATCAAAGAAAAATAGTTGAAATAGGAATTTGGAGCTTACCGAAGATTGAAAATGGAGGAAATCACCTTAAATCCCTAAATCTCAGAGGTCCTACTCTCTAAAATGGGGAACCAAATAAGAAAAAAATCTATATACCCAAGTGCTAGCTGCTGCAGAAGAGATCAAATGGCCACTTTAGTGGTCACAGCTAAAAGTAAAGTACCGCTTTAGCGATACTTGCTAATGCTGTCAGTTCTCTAAAATCTACCACTAAAGAGGATAGGGCACCACTAAAGATCCCTTGTCCAACTGGAGTCATCCGCTAAAAAGACCAAGCGGCACTTTAGTGTCTGCCACTAAAGTGGTCAAAGTGGTGCTTTAGTGGCTACACCATCCATGGAGACTTGGAAAATTCCATGTTTATGCCGACCCCTTGGGATTCATCCAAAATCCTGAGAATGCAAATGAATTATGCTACCCTATGAAATTTGATGCTCTAGACTCAATAGCAATATAGAATTTTGAAAAAAATGTTATTTTCTCAAAATTGACCCCCACGACCTATTCTCACAATTTTCCAAATGGAGGGTCGAAATAAGATATAAAAGCCATAAAACCACACCAACCATAATATCAATCTAAAATTGATATTTCAAAATATCTTGCACAATATGTTTTAAAAAAGACAATCTCTTGTATAATTGAATTGAAACCCGATAAATGACAAGAGACTCATCTGGAATGTAATGCCAAAGCATAGAAACATGAAAAAATGGATGAACAGCTAATAAATCTGGAGGTAATGCTAACTCATAAGCCACATACCCAATAGTTCAAAGGATATCAAAAAGTCCAATATATCTGGGGATATGC
>JAPEIP010000013.1:63328693-63349906 GCA_026120095.1 Capsicum chinense | reverse complement strand
ATATAAAGGTCAACATGAAGTACAACCTAAATCATCATAACATCATTTTACGACCTTTTAATCATAGCAGGATTTAGTACTAACATACTTAGGGATTATAATCCATACGTCCAATCACAAACTAATCATGCATAAAGATATGCTCGTAAAATACACTGTCCTAGAATCATACATCAAATATTAATATAACATACTCAGGGCTTCTAATCCATACATCTAATAATGAGCTAATCATTCATAAAGATATGCTCGTAAAATAAAAGGGCTAAAATTATACATCCAATCTCAATACCGGATTATTAACAAAGCTTTCACAAACTATCCAACATATTGATCATCACAATAATAATAATTGCAATGACAACATAAGTATCTGGATAGTCCGAACAAATAACACGTAGCTAACCCTTTCACAAACCCCAACCGCCAAAGAATCATGAGTTTTAATCAATATACAACACACCACAGTTATGCTCATCACCCATACCTATGTAATCCACCATAAGACTGATAGATATAGGGGTATACTGGTGATAGGCAATGGAAATGCAGGAATGAATGCCAAAAAATAAAATCTGTGATACCATAATTAATGAGGTTGTTGCACAACCTATGAGACCATTACACAACCTCTATAATACTGATGTGATACAAAAGATTATTGCATAACCTTCGAGACCATCTCACAACCTCTATAATAATGATGTGATATAGGAGGTCATTGCACAATCTCTGAAACTATCGCACAACCTCGATAATAGTGTATGATATAGGAGGTCATCACACAACTTCTTAGACCATCACACAACATTTATAATAATGATAATAAATACATAGCCCGAGGTAAAATTTAGGACTAAATCATTATAAAAGAGTAAAAAGGGTGAAAAATCTCTCACGACTGGAGTAATTAGTAGTATCAAAATCATAGACTGGAATCCATCACGGCCAAATCTTTAAAACACCATTTTCAATCTCAATACACATAAATTACCCTTAAAGGTGGTACGGTTCCTATTATAAAGAAAACCATATAAAATGTAAAAAGTGGGATTTTATCTCTTTTTAGGAAAAAAGTAGTAAAATCATATTTTTGTTGGAACCACACCATTTACCTTTTTAAAGATCATGAATGTACAAAATCTATGCATGCCATCACTAGTATTCAAATAATGTAAACATAAGCATTATCATGTCTACAAACTATGGCCACATCCTTACAAGGATAAACCATTTCCCAAAATCCAACCAATATCATAACATGGCCTTGGGTATATGTCTGAAATTATTATAATATTATAGTCATGGACTTAGTCCCATATAAATATCCAAAACTCATTATACATAATCCATAGAATATGTATGAGCCATAACATATCTGTAGGCCATATAACATACTCCAGGGAAAACCATCACATTCATCAGTCACAAAGTAATCTCATACTAAAGGCTCATTAGTCTCGACTATGCCTAATATTCCTAAGTAAGTCCTTAAGGCCTAACACAAGTCATGGCATAAGGTGGGACAAAGGAACAAATGTGCGAGCATAGAACATTTTAGGCTTTTAACTTGAAATAATTGTAAGTTCTTAAGTAATTTTTGCCATTTTTAATTATAGTCTTTGTGATATTACAGGTAAGTCAAGAAGCATGAAACCTACGAAAACTACGTCAAGAAGGACAAATTTTGATAAAGTAGATAGAATGCTTGTAGTTGATGACTTGGCTGATAAGTCGTCAACTTAGTGATGAGGTGTCAGATGAAAATAGTTAAATCAAGATTCTCAAAGAATTATGAACTCCTTGATAATTCTTCTGTTGTGCATGTTGCCTATTAGTGGCAAATAATAGATTAGACCTAACTGTTGGTTTTTTGTAGTAAGAAATCAAGTTAATAGGAAGTGAATTATCAATAGAGATTTGGAAGAATTAAACTTTTATTTAATAATTAATGCTGCAGCAAGGTTAATTAACTTGAGATAAGATCTGGCTAAGTATACGGATTTTCCTAAGTTTGACAGAATTAGATAATCTATTATTTAAATAGGCCGAGAGACATTTAGATAGTGCTTTGATAATGATAATCTGTTGTTCCTATATGTCATAAGAATCTTGAGCTATAACTAGTGTATGTCAAGTGCCAATAGTCATAGTGAAAACAACTCTAGTTTACCATAACATTAATTTGAAACATTGAAATATTAGTTGCAAGTGTTAAAACAAAGTGAGTAATAACTTTGATTTAACCTCTAAAAACCGCTGTTAACTATTAGTCGATTGAATCACAAATAACTTAAATTAACACCATATTCCCTGTGGGATTTGACCCCAACATAGTTGGATTATATATGTGACGACTACCGCTTACTGTCTCGTCATTGAGGTGTAATTTAGGTGTATCAAATTTTTGCACCGTTACTGGGAATACAGTCGTTACTTGAGAATATTTATGATAATTGACTCATAGTTAAAGTTTTCTAAATTTTATGTTTATTTGTTGTTTTTGATTTTTACAGATTCTGTGTTGTATATGCCACGAACCAGAAGGTAAGAGGAACCACTACTACCTTTTAGTCAGGAACCTCATTTGATTGGTAGAATGGCAGACTAACAAGAAGCTCAGCGATGCAGTGCAAATTCCTCGGAATGATGGCTCTTGCATGGAAATTACCACTCATAGTGGTAAAATATTACCTAGCCCTCCAGTGGGCCAAACTATGATTAATGATGTGATTGAAGAAGCTACAGAAGATGATGAAACCCGTCCAGTGTAGTATTATAAGCTGGAAGGTAATACAAGTACATCTAACCATCAGCAAGTTGATAAGTTAGAAAAATAAAAGGGAAAAGAGAATAAGGTAGTGGTTACTACTCTCCCCAAACCATCGCCACCTTTCCCATGATTGAAAAAAAAAGGCTGATGACACAAAGTTCATCAAATTTATGGCAATGCTAAAGTAGCTGATAGTGAATGTGCCTTTAGTGGAGGCACTAGAGTAGATGCCCAGATACACTAAGTTTATAAAGGACCTAATGATGAAGAAGCGAACAGTTAGCTAAGAATCGGTAGACAATCTTTATGATTATGGCGCCATTTCAACAAGATCCTTAGTACAAAAGAAAGTTGATCTGGGAGTGTTCACCATCCTTTGTACTTATGGTTTACTTGATTTTGCTAAGGCCTTATGCGATCTAGGAGTGAGTATTAACTTGATGCCTTTTTGCTGTTTATAAGACATTGGGTTTAGGGAATCCTAAACCAACAAATATGAGATTGTCCATAGAGGATAGGTTAGTAAAGCAGCCAGTGAGGATATTGTATGATGTGCTGGTAAAGGTGGCCAACTTTATATTTCCTACAGATTTTGTTATTCTAGACTGTGAGATAGATTTTGAGGTACCCATAATCTTGGGCAGACCTTTCCTCCTAACTAGGAGTGTGCTTATTGATTTAAGGACTAATGAGCTACTGTTTAGGCTTAATGATGAGGTAGTTCACTTTGATATGTGCCAGTCTCTGAAGAAATCGAAGGAGGTTTGTGTATTTTCTATTATTGATGTTTATTATGAAGATGACCAAGAGGTTCCAATCGAGGAGAAATTTACTGTGGAAACTTTTGTTGCAGTCTTGATGATCTTTGATGGTAAAGGTATTGAGGAATATGAAGAGACAATGTGTGATTTGATGGGAATGAGATCCTATTCATATGCTCCCAATAAGCAGGACTTAGATCTAAAAAATCATCCAATACCACTTACTAAGCTATCTATCCAAGAGCCACCAGTGTTTGAGTTGATGAATTTGCCAGGGTATTTATGGTATGTGTTTATAGGTAGTGGAAACACTTTACCTATGATTATTTCTATGGATTTGGTAGAGCACCAGGTTAAGGAACTTATGTCTATACTTAGAAGATTTAAAAGGGCTATAGGTTGGACTATTACTGATATTATTGGTATTTCTCCGGGTATTTGCACTCACAAGATGCTGCTTGAGAAAGATTGCACACCAACCATTGAGCACCAACACTGCCTTAACTCACCGATAAAAGAAGTGATTAAGAAGGAGATCATTAAATGACTTGATGCAGGAGTTGTATACCCTATTTCTAATAATAAATTGGTAAGCCTTGTCAAATAATCCCCATCCAATGTGTGCCTAAGAAAGGGGGCATGACTGTAGTGGAGAATAAGAAAAATAAGTTGATTCCACTTAGGCCTGTGATAAGGTGGAGAGTTTACATAGACTATCATAAGCTCAACTCATGGACTCTAAAGGACCACTTCCCAATGTCATTCATGGATCAAATGCTTGATAGGTTGGAGGGAAGAGGTTGGTATTGCTTCTTGGATGGGTATTCGGACGATAACCAAATTTTATTTCCCCAGAAGATCAGGAGAGGAAGAAATTCAGTTGCTCATGCCATCTGGTTTATGTAATGCACCTGCCACTTTTCAATGGTGTATGATGTCTATCTTTTATGATATGGTGGAGGACACCTTAGAGGTGTTTATGGATGACTTTTCAATGTTAGGTGATTATTTTGACTTGTGTCTAAGAAATCTGAGTAGAGTATTGGAAATATGTGAGGAGTTCAACTTAATGTTGAATTGGGAGAAATGCCACTTCATGTTGAAGGAGGGCATTGTCCTTGGTCACAAAATTTCGGCTAAGGGAATCAAAGTCGACTGGGCCAAGATCAAAGTTAGTAAAAAATTACCACCCCCTTTTTCAGTAAAGGATGTGAAGAGTTTCCTTGGTCATGTAGGGTTATATTATTGATTTATAAAGGACTTCTCCAAAATTTGAAATCCACTTTGCAAGCTGTTGGACAAGAAATTCATGTTCACATTTGATGGTGATTGAAAGAAGGCATTTGAATGCCTTAAGGAGAAATCGGTTGTTGCCCTAATTATTGTTGCACTAGATTGGTCGATGCCATTTTAAATCATGTGTGATACAAGTGGAGTGGTGTTTATAGCTGTTCATGGCTAGAAGAAAGACAAGCTGCTTCGCCCCTATTTACTATGCAATCAAGGCATTGAATTGGGCTCATAAGAATTACACTGTGACTGAGCAGGAATTTCTCGCGATGGTCGATGTATTTAAGAAGTTCCGCTCTTACTTATTGGGGACGAAAGTGGTAGTGGATACAAACCATGCCGCTTTGAGGTATTTGATGGCAAAGAAAGATGGAAAGCCAGTGCTAATTATATTGGTGTTGCTTTCTTAAGAGTTTGACTTTGAAGTCAAAGATTGAAAAGGACACAAAAATCAAGTTGCAGATCACCTATTTAGACTTGAGGGAGATTAAACAGCCAAGGATGAGCTTGAAATCTATGACACATTTCCCGATGATAAAATCCTAGATGCTATGCTTTAATGAGTACCTTGGTATGCGGACTTTGCAAATTATATGGTAAATGAGATTATCCTAGAGAATCTTTATTTACACAAAAGAAAGAAGTCTCTTCATGATGTGACACACTACTTCTGGGATTAGCCATATTTATTTTGGAGGTGTTCAGATAATATTATTAGGCGGTGTATCCCGGAGGTAGACATGTTGAGTATTCTGGGAGCTTGTCACACTTCCCTAATCGAAGGTCACCATATAGGTGACCGTACTACAAGAAAGGTATTGTAGAGCGGCTATTATTATCAAACTCTATTCAAGGACGCAAATTAGTTCATGAGGAAATGTGACCAGTGCCAGAGACAACGGTCAATATTGAAGCATCATTAAATGCCCATGGCAAAGATATTGCAAGTTGAACTATTTGACATCTGGGGTATCAATTTCATGGGGCGATTTGTGAGCTCCTATATTCTAAAATATATCTTAGTAGATATGGACTATGTGTCCAAATGGGTTGAAGTAGTTTCTTTGGCTGATAATGAAGTCAAGAGAATGGTGGATTTTCTGAAAAAGAACATCTTCTCCTATTTTGTAGTGCTACGAAATATCATTAGCGATGAGGGATCCCACTTTTGTAACAAAACATTCTGAGATACTTTGTTGAAATATGGTGTGAAGCAGCACAAGGTGGATACTCTATATAACCCACAAACAAGTTGGAAAGTGGAAGTTTCGAACCGAGAGATTGGCTAAGACGATGAATGCGAGTAAAAAAGACTGGTCTTGCAAGCTTAATGATGCTTTGTGGGCATATCAGAGTGCTTTTAGGATACCTATTAGGATGTCACTATATCAGCTGGTCTATGGAAAATCATGTCTCCTTCCGGTTGAACTAGAGCACAAGGCTTTATGGGGTTTTAACAACTGAACATGAAGTTGAAAGAAGCAGCTGAGTTAAGGTTGGGACAATTAAATGAGTTGGATGAATTCCGTCTTGAAGCTTACGAAAGAGTTGATCTCTATAAAGAAAGGATGAAGAATTGCCATGACCAAAGAATAGAGAAGAGAGATTTTCAAGCTAGTGATTGGGTGTTATTGTTCAACTCTCAACTTAAGCTCTTTTCGAGTGAATTGAAATCAAGATGGTCAGGGCCGTTCAAAGAAAGTCAAGTTTTTCCATTAGGTATTGTGGAACTTGAAGGTACGGATGGAAGTCTACTCAAAGTTAATAGTTAAAGAGTCAAGATCTATGTTAATCCAACGGATAATGCAAAGCTATTGTCCACTGTGTATCTCGATGAAGTTTGAGTAGTCGAGATAACCAAGTCGTGCCGCGACAGTAAATCAGGCGCTATTGGGAGGCCACCCAAATTGTTATGTTGTAAGTATGTTCATTTTTTTAATATTTTATGTTTGTAATAAGTTTTTTAGGTTTGCAAGGATAAAAGTAAAATTGATGATGTTAGTAAAAAAGAATCGACGACCAAAGTTGATGGGTTATCAGCATGCTGACAACGTGCCACTTGATGTCGTTAGCTCGAGTAAAAATAGGCACCTTTCTGGATAAGGGTGACAACAATAGATGATAAGTCGTCACCCTCGTGATAAGCCATCACATGAGGCTGTTAATTGAATAAAATGGGATGCAATCTGGATAAAGCTAATGACTAAGGATGATCAGCTATTGCACATGTAACACCCCAATTTGCTGATCTGGGAATGCTACACGATACTCATGACCCCAAAGGACCATAATCTAACCCATGAATGATATTTTTACTTGTATACTGTATAAAATACTGAATAAGGTGGAATCATGCACTGAAAGGCCATAAGGCTCAATACTAAACATAAAATGGATGAATAAAATACCCAAAACAAAACTGTAAACACTGAAGTCTGAAACATAATAGTCTGCATCTAATCTGAAACCCTCTACTCTCTGAATAATCTGAATAAGGAGTTGATGGGACATGTTCGAAACTAACTCCAACTAATAAATAATTAATGAAATAGTGGAGAAATAATCATGTTGTCAAAGAATGAGGACTCACTTCTAATCTGACTGCTGAGACTGGAATCTACTGCTGATCTGGAACTCGTGTCTCTAAACCTATGGAGTAACATAAAAAGAAAGCACCATAGCTCAAATACGTTAGCACAATAGAATGTACTGAGTATACATGTAAGGTAGGCTAATGCAAGGGTTAACATACATGAATAATGCTAGCTGACTGTCTAACATGAATGCGAGAATGCATACATTAATACGTTACTGTAACTGACACTCTGATATCATAATTACTGAATATAAATATTGATTACATGACATACTAATAATTGATATAACTGCTAGTATAAATAGCTGTATCTGAATGTAACTGATAACATGGGTAACTGAATCTGACAATCCGGAATCTTATGGAACTATCTGAGTTCCTTACTGTATCTGAGTCAACTGTATCTGTCAGTCTTGAATCTAAAGAACTATCTGATTTCTTTTACTGAGACTGGTACTAAAACTTTGGGAGGTAGTATTTAACCGACATGCCCCTGATACGCTATTATTGCTGAGTTGGGGTCTAATCTGTAACCCCAATTGGAAGGGTGTCAATACTGCACCACTGGTAAGGACAAACTGTGGGCGACCCTTATCTGATGGTGTACCCAAAAGATAATGGTGGGTCACTTATCTGACAGTTCTTATCCACCTTATAAACCATCATTGTATAGAATTGATGTCTTTACCTATGCTGGCTATATAGTTTTGGAATGCAAGGATGACTTCTAAGGGTCACACCCTCATCTGATAGTATGTGTCCCCATCCTTGGGTTCACTCAGTGATATTTTCTATTCCCATCTGAATGGACACTGAACATGATTTACTGAACTGAACATGAGCTGAGTTACTAAGTTTCGTTGACTGACGGAATACTACAGATATCTGACAACTGACTGAGTCATGAGATCATGGAGGTTTTTCCTGAGTCATAAGACTATCTGAAGTCTAAGGATTCATAGATTGGCTGAGAGTATTGTTAAAACATGACATGGCTCTAAGTACATAGCTAATGTTTCGGGTACAAATACCCCCAAGACTCGAGGGAAGGAAACTGACAAAGCATGACTTACTTGAATACATAATAATCATCATAATACATTTATTAAAGCATTTCATCAAACATGTGATAGGCATAAAATTGTACGTACATGGGGATTTCACGATACCATGCTAATTGGACAGTTTCCCTTCATCTAGGAATTCAACCACACACATAGTAGGCATTGAATGTGAGAACAACATCATACAACAATTAACTGTCGTGATTTAATTCCAATTTAATCATTCAAGGGTTTAGTCCTAGGGTTTTATGAATCTATGCCGATACAAATCAACCCATATGGAATTTAACACTCATTCATGGAATACAATTCAATTACTCATCATCAACATGAACAAAAGCAGCCGAATCCTAAAATTCAAAATCTATAACTTGAATTTAGAAAAAGGATTCTTGGACTTCACGGACGAATGGAGTCCATGAATGAACACTATGAATACCTTAGTTGATTATTTTGTGAAGATTAATGGTGAAACCTTCTTGAATTTGAATTCCCAATAGAAACCTTAGCTTGTTCTTGAGAGAAAATTGAGAGAAAATTTTATATTTTGGGTGAAAAATAGCTAAATCACGTGTTATTGGGTTTAAATAGGGGTAGGAAATTGACCCTTTTAACACTAGATGGGTCATTTAATTTCAGTAAAATTTTTTGGGCGCAACGCGGCGTTATCACGTCGTGACTCTGGAAATTGACAATTGGGAAATTGAGTGATGGCGCGATGTAGAGACATCGCGTTGCCCCTTCCTTCGTGACCTGGAACTTTGGTGCGACATGGGTGATATCGCGCTGATACACTAAAGAAAGGACAATTCTAAATTTGAGTGTTGGAGCGATACACCATAATCGCTGACACCTACTGGAAATTGCCAAATGCCATTTCCTCTTGTAGCGCGGTGCGCCACTGACTAATATGGTGCTGTTTAACGACGGGAACTTGAAGTAGTCATAACTTCTTACCCGGTTATCAGATTTAAGCAAATCATCTATCGATGAAAATCTTATTGAATTTTCCATATGACAAAAAGTGAAAATCTTGAAAATTCCTCATGGAATAATTATCATTCACTTTAGAAGCTAATACTAGGCATTTTTGGGATGAAATTTTCTAGAAATCTTTGGGGTATTACAATATGTCCCCCAGAGAACATTCATCCTCGAATGAGACTGACTGAGAGGGGAAACAATAAGTTGAACATGAACTGAACATGAATAATTAGAACATGATCTCATGACTGACAAGCTAAACATAACATACTGAACATGCATATCTGATGCATGTGTAACTGATTCATGAATGCATGATTGAATGTTCCGAGGAACTAAGTTTCTCACAATGAGAATGCATTTTTAACTCATAATTATATAACCGAGCTGATACATGAATGCATGATTGAATATGCAATGGTACTTGATACCAAGTTTATACTAGTAACATGAACATGAAACTAAATACCAAGTTCGTGATGAACACTGATCATGAAACTGAGTAAGCTTAAGAAGAACATTTACCTTGAGCTTGATCTGAGTTGGCAGAAAAGAGGTGAGGATACTAGGTACACATGTCTACTTCTTCTTATCAAGTAGCTCCCTCGATGGACTAATTTTGCCAAAGAACTTTAACTAGAAGGACTTCTTTATTCCTCAATCTACATGACTGATAGTCTAAGATTTTGACTGGAATCTCTTCATAAGAGAGACTGTTCTGAACATCAATGCTCTGAATAGGGACTACGACTAGCGGGTCACCTATACACTTCTTGAGCAAAGAGATATGTTAGACTGGATGAACTGAGGCTAGATCTGAAAAAAGTTCAAGCTCATAACCAACCATGCCGAAACAACTAAGAAACTTAAAGGGACCGACATATCGGGGACTGAGCTTTCCCTTCTTGCCGAATCTCTTCACCCCCTTCATGGGAGAGATCTTTAGATATGATTACCAACCTCAAACTTGAGATCTTTTCTATGGACATCTGCATAAGACTTCTGTCAGCTCTGAGCATCTTGGAGTTTTTCTATGATTAACTGGACTTTTTCTAAAGCGTCCCATACTAAGTCAGGACCTATGACTGAGGCCTCACTAACTTCAAACCAACCATTTGGAGATCGATATCTCCTCCCATATAGAGCTTTGAATGGAGCCATTTAAATACTGGAATGATAGCTGTAATTGTATGCAAACTCAATCAAAGGCAAATGGTCATCGTAACTTCCCATGAAATCAATTGCACACGTTCTTGGTATATCTTCTAAAGTCTAAATAGTTTTTTCTTCTTGACCATCTGTCTGAGGATGGAAGGCTGTACTGAGATGAACTTAGGTACCAAGACCCTTTTAGAATGCTTTATAGAAATGAGAGGTGAACTGGGTACCTCTGTTTGAGATAATGGACAAAGAAACACCGTGCAATCTGACCAACTCCTTGATATAGAGTTTGGCGTAATCCTTGGCTGAATAAGAGGTATGACCTTGAAGGAAATAAGCTGATTTGGTCATTCAGTCTACAATGACCCAGACTGAATCATGCTGATGAAAAGTTAGAGGCAAATCCATCACGAAGTCTATGTTCACAACTTCCCACTTCCAAGTAGGATTACTGGACTCCTGCATGAATCCACTAGATTTTTGATAATCTATCTTAAATTGCTGACATGTAGAGTACTTAGCCACAAACTCTGTAATGTCTCTCTTCATCCCACTCAACCAATAGATTTTCCGCAAGTTGTGGTACATCTTTGTGGCCCTTGGATGAATAGAGTAGCATGCACCATGCGCTTTTGGAAGACTTTTCCTCCTTAATTCATCTGCTCCTAGAACACAGAGACGACCCTGAAAACGTAAAACACCATCTCTCCCTTGGGAGAAAACCTCTACTTTCTAATCCTGAACTAACTCTTTCAACTTGACTAGGCTGGGATCTCTCTCTTGCTCTTCTTTCACCATAGAAACTAGAGATGATTTTGAAATACTCTAAACACATACACTACCCTCTGAAGAATTGACTAAGCAAACACCTATTCTAGCAAGATGATGTACTTCTTGAGATAACTTCTTCTTACTATCCTTCACATGAGAAAAACTACCCATGGATAGACTACTGAGAGAGTCACCCATTATATTGGCCTTACCCGGATGATAGAGAAAACTCGTGTCATAGTCTTTTAAGAGCTCTAACCACCTTCTCTGACAAAGATTGAGATATTTTGAGAAAAGACATACTGAAGACTTGTGATTTGTGAAGACATCTACATGAACTCCATACAGATAATGCCTCCATATCTTCAAGGAAAAGACGGCTGCTAACTCAAGATCATGAGTAGGATAATTCCTCTCATGGGGTTTAAGTTGTCTGGAGGCGTAGGCTATGACCTTACCATGCTGCGTGAGGACACAAACCAAACCTACTTTGGATGCATCACAATACACCACGAACCCATCTGAACCATCTGGAAGAGCTAAGACTGGGGATAAGGTAAGTCGAGTCTTTAACTCCTAAAAACTCTTCTCACAAGGGTATGACCACTGATACTTGACTTTTTTTTAGTCAATCTAGACATAGGGTATACAATAGATAAAAATCCTTTTATAAACCATCTGTAATAGCCATCCAAACCCAAAAAACTCCTGATATCTAATGGGGAGATATGTCTTGGCTAGTTTCTTACATCTTTGGTCTTTTGAGAATCAAATCTAATACCATCACCGTAAATGATGTGACCAAGGAATACTACTGACCTTATCCAAAATTCACACTTACTGAATTTGGCAAATAGTTGATAATCTCTGAGAGTCTGAAGTACTATTCTGAGATGGTCTGCATGATCGCGCTCAGTACGGAAATAGACCAGAATATCATCTATGAAGATTATGATGAACTTCTCCAAGTGCTGCTTGAACACACGGTTCATCAAGTCCATGAAAGCTACTGGGGCATTGGTAAGACCAAATGACATGAATAAGAATTCAAGGTGAACATACTGAGTATGGAAAGCTATTTTTGGAATGTCACTTTCTCTAACTCTGAGTTGATGATAGTCGGATCTGATGCCTATCTTAGAGAAATAGCTGGCACCTTGAAGTTGGTCAAATAAGTCATCGATTCTAGGAAGAGGATACTTTTTCTTTACCATGACCTTATTGAGTTAACAATAATCGATGCACATTCTAAGAGAACTGTCTTTCTTACACAAGAATAAGACTGGTGTGCCCCACAGGGAAATGCTAGGCCTAATGAATCCCTTATCTAAGAGGTCTTTCAACTATATTTTCAATTCTCTGAGTTCTTCTGGTACCATTCTATATGGTGGAATAGAGATAGGCTGAGTATCTGGAAAGAGGTTAACGCTAAAACCTATTTCCTTTTTGGGAGAAATTCTTGAAAGATCTTCGAGATAGAAATCTGAATATTCATTCACTTCTGGGACTAATTCAAGGATGGGAGTTTCAGAACTAGTGTCCTTAAAAATGAAAAGCACATCCTTTAGATATCATTTTCCTTGCCCGAAGGTAGGAAACAATCTGACCCCTGAAAGCAGGTACACTACCGAAAACAATCTGACCCCTGAGAGCGGGTACACTGCCCTTCCACTAAAAGACGGGTTCATTTGGAAACTAAAATTGGACTATTCTGTTTCTGCAGTCAACTGTGGCATAACAGGAATAAAGCCAATCCATGCCGAGAATAACATCAAAATTAGTCATCTCTAATTCTACTAAGTCTATTGAAGTGACTTTCTAAAACATTATAACTGTGCAGTTTCTGTATACCTACTGGGCTATGATGGTTTTTCCCACTGGGGTAGAGACTGAGAAGGGGTCTACTTGAATTTTTGGACCGATTCCAAAATCAACTGCTATATAGGGAGTAACAAAAGAGAAAGAAGCTCCTGGATCTAGCAAAGCATAAACATGGACATGAAAGATCTGTAACATACCAGTAACTATATCAAGAGAATTTTCTTGATCTTTTCAGGTCTGAAGAGCATATAGTCTATTTGGGCGTTGCCCGCTAGTAGCACTGGTAGTGGAACCCTGTTGATTTAGGTGACCAGACTAAGCGGAGGAGCGGAAACAACTCTTATAACCTAACTAAGGGTAGTCTCTGACTCTGTGGCTTGGATTTCCATAAACGAAATAAATATCGTTGCCAGCTCTTCAAGAACCCTTATGATTCTTACCATAAGTTTGACAAAGGGGATTAGTTCGGGCATTGCTGACACTGCCCTGAGACTTAGAGCCTAGCACTCTATATCTGAACTTAGGAGATAGAGAATTGGCTAAAGAAGGAGCTGGAATTGATGACTTAGGATGAAACTGAGAACGATTTCCTTCTTCTGATTTAGGCTGACTAAAATTGAAGCTACCTATCCTAGCTTTCTTATTCTATTTTTCCCTCTTCTTAATCTTTTGCTCCTCTATCTGCTGAGCATGGTTCATAATTCTGGCTAAATTTATATCACTATTGAGTATGGTGGATCTGCACTCATTAACCATGCTATCATTTACCCCTTAAGCAAAGTTACTCATCTTGGCTCTATCGTCTGTAACCACATGAGGGGCATATCTAGCTAATTAAGTAAACTTTAGAGAATACTCTTTCACCGTCATATTGCCTTGCCTGAGGTTGATGAATTCTAGTACCTTACCTTCTCTAAGCTCTTGGGAAAGGAATCTGTCTAAGAATACAGTGACAAACTCCTCCCACTCTATAGGACTTGCATCATCTGACCTTTCTGACTTCTACTATTTCAACCAAGCATGAGATACATCCTGCAACTAGTATGCGGCTAACTCATCACTCTCAATAACAGTCACCCCCATGATGTCTGTCACTTTCTGATCTTGATCAATGAATTCCAGAGGGTCTTCATCTACCTTAGACCCATGGAAGGACGGAGGATTCATTCGGGTGAATTCCCAAATCCTAGATGCAGCTGAGTTGGCCACTGAGTTGGCTGAAATGATAGTTGGTCACTCATTATGGGAAGCTACTGACTGAGTAAAGGCCTTAAATGTGATCCTAAACTCTGCATGAGAAATATGATCTCCCAAAGGTTCTTCGGGCTGAGGGGTTGACTAATTTCTTCTCTTAGGAGGCATATTCTGAAATAAAGAGAAGAAGCAGATTAGACTGGGAGATTGACTTGTGATTATGCTCCCTGGCAAGACATGAATACTGAAAGAAGGGAAACTGTTCCTAAACATCTCATAGCCTTTGCACATAAATGTGGCGCGTAACACACCCATGTACAAGACTCTACTAGACGCGGTTTTCATACTTCCTAGGACTCTATTGAACTTTAGTCTCTGATACCAAGTTTGTAACACCCTGATTTGATGAACCGGGAATGCTACACGGTGCTTATAACCCCAAAGGACCACAAGCTAACCCATGACTGATATCTGTACCTATATACTGCATAAAATACTGAATAATGTGGAATTATACACATAAAGGACATAAGGTTCAATAATGAACATCATATGGATAAAATAACATTAGTGGGGTAATACAATACCCAAAACAAAATAGTAAACACTGAAGTCTAAAACACAATAGTATGCATCTAGTTTGAAAGCCTCTACTATCTGAATAATCTGAATAAGGAGTTGATAGGATATGTCCCCAACTAACTCCAACTAATAACTAATCAATGAAATATTGGAGAAATAATCATGTCCTCGAAGAATGAGGACTCACTTTTATTTTGACTGTTGAGACTGGAATCTACTGCTGATCTGGAACTTATGTCTTTAAACCTATGGTGTAATATAAAAAGAAAACACCATAGCATAAATGCATGAGTACAATAGAATATACTGAGTATACATGTGAGGTAGGATAATACAAAGGTTATAATGCATGAATAATGCTAGCTAACTGTCTAACATGAATACGAGAATACATACATAAATACGTAACTGTAACTGACACTGTGATTTATGATTACTGAATCTGAATACTGATGACATAACAAACTAATAATTGATATAAATAATAGCATAAATAGATGTATCTGAATGTAACTGATAACATGGGTGAATGTATCTGAAAGTCCTAAATCTGATGGAATTATCTGAGTTCCTTACTATATCTTAGTCGACTATATCTGTCAGTCTTGAATCTGAAAAACTATCTGAGTTCTTTTACTGAGACTGGTACTGAAGCTATGGGAGGTAGTATTTAACCTACATTCCCCTAATACGCCAGTATGGCTGAGTTGGGGCCCAATCTGTAACCCTAATTGGAAGGGTGTCAATACCTCGCCACTGACAAGGACAAGCTATGGGTGGCCATTATCAGATAGTGTCCCTAAAAAATAGTGAGGCCCTTATCTGACAGTGCTTATCCATCTCATCAACCCTTATCAGATAATGTTCATGTCTCAACTTATGCTGGCTACATAGTTCTAGAATGTAAGGATGACTTCTAAGGGTCACACAATCATATGATAGTGTGTGTCCCCATCCTTGGATTTACTCATTCCTAATTCCTGCTCCTATCTGAATGGACACTAAATATGATTTACTGAACTGTACATGAGCTGAGTTACTAAGTTCTGTTGACTGATAGAATACTACTGATATCTGACAACTGATTGAGCCATGAGATCATAGAAATTTTTCCTGAGTCATAAGACTATCTAAAGTCTAAGGATTCATAGCTTGATTGAGAGTATCATGAAAACATGACATGGCTCTAGGTATACCGCTAATATATCAGGTACAAGTACCCCCAGGACTAGATGGAAGGAAACTGACAAAGCATGACTTACTTGAATACATCATAATCATCACAATGCATTTACTGAAGCATTTCATCAAACATATTACAGGCATAAGCTTGTACGTACATGGGGATTTTATGATATCATGCTAATTAGATACTTTCCCTTAATCTAAGAACTCAACCAAGCAAATAGTAGGTATAGAATGTGTAAGCAATATAATACAACAATTAACTATCGTGATTCAATTCCTATTTAATCATTCAATGTTTAGTCCTAGGGTTTCATGAATCTATACCGACACAAATCAACACATATGGAATTTAACACTCATTCATGGAATACAACTCAATTACTCATTATCAACATGAAAAAAGTAGCCCAATCAAGAAATTCATAAGAAAATCCATAACTTGAATTTAGAAAAGGGATTCTGGGTCTTCATGGATGAAAAGAGTCCATGAATGAACACTATTCATACCTTAGTTCGTGATTTCATGAAGAATGACGGTTAAACCATTTTGAATTTGAATACCCAATAGAAACCATAGCTTTTTCTTGAGAGAAACTTGAGATAAAATAGTATATTTTTGGTGAAGAATAGCTAAATCATGTGTTATTGGGTTTAAATAGGGGTTTGAAATTGACCATTTGAACGCTGGACGCTTCATTTAATTTTAGTAAAATTTTCCCGAATTGGGCCCCTGACGCGATGCGGCATTATCGTGCCGTGTCACTAGAAATTGAAAATTGGTAAATTGAGGGATGGAACGACACAGAGCCATCGTGTTGCTCCTTCCTTCGTGACCTAGAACTTTGGCACGACGTGGGGGGAAATCGCGCTGAGACACTGGAAAAAGGACAATTCTAAATTTTAGTACTGGCGCGACACACCATAATCACGGAAAGCTACTGGAAATTGAAAAATGCCATTTCCTCTTATGGCGTGGTGCGTCACTGACTAATATGGTGATGTTTTACGATGGGAATATGAAATAGTCATAACTTCTTATTCGGTTATCGAATTTAAGTGAATCATATATTGATGGAAAGCTTATTGAATTTTCAATATGACAAAAAGTGAAAATCGTGAAAATTCCTCATGGAATAATTATAATTCACTTTGGGGTATTATAACACATGTGATAGTCATCACACCTGGTCTTTAGAAGAGCCAAATTGGAAAATATTCATCCTTAAGGTGAGGACGTAAGTTATGGGCTATCAGACATGTGATAAGCCGTCATTTAAGTTTGGGCCCAGGTAAGAAAGTTTGACCCGACCCAAACTTATCAGCTCTAGTCCCTTTGAATTCTCAATAATAACCTTGTCCTATTCTATTTATTTCTTTAGTGTATTTTATTTCCATTATTAGTTTTTATTTACTTTAATTGGCTTTTATTTATTACTTATTTGATAATTATAGAAAACAAAAGAATAGGCTACGTAGGTGCAACCACTTCACCTTTCCCGTCGATTTTTCTTTCAAAAGCCAATATTCAATTTTCTCTTAATCTTCTAAAAACCAAGTGAAAAAGGTGTGAAAATTTTCCTTTACCTTCTTTGAGAAATCAGTCACGCTCACCTGTTTCTTCTTTGAGCAACTCCAAAACTCTCATAAAGGAAGTCTGCAACTTGAGTCGACTGAGAGGTATGTTTCGAACTTGTCCCTTTTTCTTCGGTAAGTAATGATAATTTCCTAATCATGTAAATTTTGCAGGATTTGAAGTGTTCATGATCAACTTTAAGTAATGCACAGTGAATTGGACACCCAAGATCAATTACCTCTTGCATAACTAAAATGTGTTCATGAACAAATACTTGTTGAAGTTCAAAAATGTACTATTGTTGGGCAGTAATCCACTGAACTCTAGTTTTCAAGTTTATTGAGTCGAATTTGGGTATGGGTTCTTGTTGAAACTAAAAACTAGGGTTACAATTTTTGTATTGAGCAAAAAAGTTTGAAATTTCAGCCCAAGAATTGAATTCTACATGTAGGCAAGCATGATTTTAAATGATGACTATGCTGAAAAGTCTTCAAAGAAAGAAAAGTGGGCGAAGGATTCTGTTTTAGGCTGACAAACCATCACATAAGTGACGACTTACTAGACTAAGTCCTCACATCTTCATGCAATGATAGTGATAAAACCCTTCCAAGGGTGGCATTGGAATTGATTCTCTCTTGTGTGCTTATTCAATACTGGGTATTAAATGATTATTTCTCCTTATTTCATAATTAATCATCCTTCCTAAAGGAAAAGAAAACAAAGAAGCTAAGAAGGTGACTAAGGAGAACTTGACTCGAAAACTCTTCAATGAGTGAGAGTGAGGCAGATGTGCCACAGCTTTAGAGATGCAAATTATGGTAGAGTCTAAAGATAGTTGAACCTCTTCTATAACCTAAGGAATAGGTCGTTGAAGAATTTGAGTCTGAGGAGGATAAATCCTCTCAATCTGAGCATACTTCATGAGAGTAGCCAAATTCTTTGGAGCCTTCATCAGAACACCCATCTACTGAGCATCCAATAGATGAAGACCCTTATATAAGGGGGGATACCATAAAATGCAAGAATCCTGGTATCCGGTAAACTATCAGATGGCATATTCCCAGCGAAAATAGAATTTACCATGATGGAATGATAAGAAGAAAAAGAAGAAGTCTTAAGAGGTTGATATTTGAAGAGATGAGGATTATCACCACTTGGCTAAATAGGCACCTAGATGGAGAAGGCATTTAAAAACTATGATTTGGCATGGACTATAATGAAAGAAGAAACATTCTACCCAACCCTAGTCTTGTAGTTATACGCAAACTACCAGGCTACACTGGAGAATATGTTTAAGAAAAGAGAGAAAGTTGCGGACATACCCAACATGAATAAGATTCTAGTTCGGGGAGTAATGGTGGATCTATCAGACAACACTCTTGACAGATTCCTCCATGGCCCAAACATCATCCCTCTAGTCACTTCTCCTAAATTGTACTATAGGATGTAGGAAAGGGCAAAGCAACGTCCTTAGTTGGAAAAAATTATAACTGAGGGACAGCCGAAATGGTGAAAAATTCAAGTGCAAGGATATTTAAGGCCTCAATGACTCAGGAGGCATGATTTTGGTGGGGCGTAGTATGATCTAGATTAATTCCAACTGCTGGAGACAACATTATAGGAGAAGATATAATTGTTTTGGCGGAAATTTTAATGTCCAACTTTCTGTTGAACTTTAGGGAAGTTATTACGGATGAAATAAAGATTCATGCAACAAAACTCAATACTGCATACCTCTTTCCTTATTTGGTTATAAAGTTTTGTAAAGCTGCTCATGTACCTGAGATTACAGCCTTAGATCAAGAGATTATTGCTCGAAAAACTCACAATCCCATTAAGTATAATGAGAATCAACCTATTCTAGGTTTGGGAAAAGGAGTTGAGATTAAAATTAACCTAGTTAGGACTGATGGAGTGTAAATAGCTGATACTGCTACTAATTTAATGCAAAATATGGAGATGTCAATTCTCTCAAGTTGTACAAGCAATATCTTCTGCAGGGCAGTTTTAGTTCCTGAGAGCGAAGAGAATTCCGCAAGTGCAGCACCGGTGTTAGAGAATGCCTTTACACCACTTAATTTTAGAAAGATGGTGAAGCAAGGGAAGAGGTTCAATGCATAGTTGAAGCTGTTTTCTAGATAATTTGAATATCTGTGGATAAAAGAATTAAGGTGGCAATTGAAACTTTCTAAACTTTGCATGGATGTGTTGATGAGTAAGAGAGCCATCTTTATGTAAGTTTAAGTGAGATGTCGGTCCCAAACCTTGCAGTTTTTAAAGCAGCTTTTGATAAGGTGAAAGATGATATTATGGCATTGCAGCGGCACGAAATTATGATATCTTCAAACCCTGTTATTGACGAATCTAAAGATAAAGCTCCACTATTTGACATCACTATAAAACTAGTGAATAAAGGGATAGAAAAAGGTAACAAGAAAAACAAAGGCAAATGAAAAAGAACTAATAGTGATGAAGAAAGAGAGCGGAGAATAAAGCTTAGAGGAAGGCTAACAAAAAAAAGATAAAAAAAGATATATGAATATCAAAAGCGAATGGTGAACCAGTAGAGGAAACATTAAGAGCGAGAGCTGTGGGAGCCTCAGCTAGTGGGCCTCCATTGACTGTTGGTAAGAATGTTGGGGAGTTTTTTACTCCACCAATGACTATGGTAGTTGCATCAGCATAGACTGATGCTATTGATATGACTTCTCCCACTGATGATGCTGTAACAGAGTTGCTATTTAAGGATTCATGTACTTGAAGCACTGTAGGTATCTCTGTACCTTTGTTTTTTAGTTTTGTTTTATGCATTGAGGACAATGCCAGTTTGTAACACCCAGTATTTCCATAGCATAATCTAAGTCTCAGTGAATGAGTATTGATATATTAAATTTCTGAAACACTCATTATTTTTTAGTTTACAACCTGCCATTGCATAGGAAATTCAATTATCTTTTCAACGATATAAAATTCAGCCAATTTCGATAATTAGGAAAGAAGTTATGGTGATTTTAAGTTCTAGTCATTAAACACCATCATTTTAACCCTCTACATATCACGTAGGCATCCCAAATAACAATTTTCAATTTTGAGTGTGACTTCGCAATCATGGTACATTGAGGAGCTGGCCAAATTCCTATTTGTCAATTTCTAGTGGGTTTTCATGATGCTGGAGCATTGCAGAGGTGGCCAAAATGGCATCCAAAGCTTTACCATTATGGCACCACATCGCGATGTTTGTCCAGGTTCTAGTTTTCCATTTTTCGGTGGCTTGGTGCGATAGTGGCGTGTCTCGCCAAGGCCAAAAATTGGGTTTTTCAGTTTTCAGCTTTTATTTTTAAATTTATCCAAGGATAATTGGGTCTTTTTCCATGGACCTAATTAAGCTAAAACACAAAATTTAAACCCTAAATACCCCAAGTAGTCATCATTATTCAGTTCTTCTTCAAAATTAA
>JAPEIP010000013.1:63314422-63328593 GCA_026120095.1 Capsicum chinense | reverse complement strand
CACTCATTATTTTTTAGTTTACAACCTGCCATTGCATAGGAAATTCAATTATCTTTTCAACGATATAAAATTCAGCCAATTTCGATAATTAGGAAAGAAGTTATGGTGATTTTAAGTTCTAGTCATTAAACACCATCATTTTAACCCTCTACATATCACGTAGGCATCCCAAATAACAATTTTCAATTTTGAGTGTGACTTCGCAATCATGGTACATTGAGGAGCTGGCCAAATTCCTATTTGTCAATTTCTAGTGGGTTTTCATGATGCTGGAGCATTGCAGAGGTGGCCAAAATGGCATCCAAAGCTTTACCATTATGGCACCACATCGCGATGTTTGTCCAGGTTCTAGTTTTCCATTTTTCGGTGGCTTGGTGCGATAGTGGCGTGTCTCGCCAAGGCCAAAAATTGGGTTTTTCAGTTTTCAGCTTTTATTTTTAAATTTATCCAAGGATAATTGGGTCTTTTTCCATGGACCTAATTAAGCTAAAACACAAAATTTAAACCCTAAATACCCCAAGTAGTCATCATTATTCAGTTCTTCTTCAAAATTAAAGATCCCCTTTTCAAGAACAAAAAACCCTAGCTCTAAAATTCAAGGCAATTCCTCAAGAACTCTCCATCAATCCTTTCAAATTCATTAACCTAGGCATGTTAGATGTTCATCTATGGATTCCTTTCATCCATGGAGTTCAATTAACATTTCTAATTAAAAAGTTATGATCTTTTCAAGTTATTTTATTTTTAAATCATGATTTCAGCCACTAATCTCCATGAACTTTGATTTAATACCATGTTTTAATGAAGTTATTGTTGTTATTCCATTCCTCACATTTTATTGTCATCATTTGTTGAATTAAATCATGACTTTGCGTTTACCAAGATAATTTTATGTCAATTATGCCAATACTTTAGTAATTTTATGATTATTTTAAACCATGAACTATAACTGTTTGATAAAACGCCTACAAAAGAAATTGTTTTAAGAAGAGTCTTCATGGTAAGTACTTCAATGTTTATGTTTTATGCTACTGCTATTATTGTGAGTCCTGAGGATATTGAATACCCAAAAACATAGCTGTTTATTTAGTGTTGTCTCAGTTTCTTCTGAATAACTTCAAATTACATCATGGGCATTATCAAAATTGTTAGTTAAACTCACAATAGTTTAGCATTTCAATGTCATTCAGTTGGGAGTAGGATTTAGGACTGAGCGAGTGTAGGGATAGAGGATTCCCCATCAGATAGGCAAAGTCATTAGTAGCTATCCCTATACTCAAAAACTACATAGACAATGTCGGATATGGGTAGTCACCCGATAGATTAGGCTTGACTATCTCGCTGGGGTCACCTTTCAGTTCAGGCTTAACACCCTTAGTCCTTTGGATATAATATCAGTTTAGTAGATCCACACACCCATCGTTAGTATACCTGGCATGCTATTAAAATCCTTCTAACTAGGGTAAAAGATTGGAACTCAATTAGCTTTAATTGGGGACTGTCGGTAAGATGATACCTCCCAAAGTTTCAGATATAATCTCAGTTATAGTTCTTGTTTAATTCCTCAGTCTTAGTATTGTTTGACTAAAGTGTAAAAATTTTATTTAAATTTAGTATTTCAGTTTATAGATTTTACTCAGTTCATCACATATGCTTGGTCATGAATCTTCAATGACTATAGATTTTCATGCATGTTTAATATCTACAAATATCATGCTCTCTATTCTGTATTTCATGCTTTACATGTATATTCAGATAGACCATTATTCCTATTCATGAAACCTTGCATGTAAGCCTTCCTCATTTAGCATGCCAGTATATTCAAAGTACTGATCGTATACCTTTATTTTGCGCTATGATGTCTTATATCATAGGTATTGATGATTAGTTCCTGGATCTCACTTAGTCCCTCAGGTTCTTAGCAGTAAAGTATTAGTGGTGATTCCCTATCACCTGAGGATAGGCTATATTATTTCATGTCTTTATTCAAGTAGTCAGAAGAGTTAGTTCGGGGCTTGTCCTATTAACTTTCAATCAGTCAGTCTTAGAGGCTTTTCAAATATTACAGTCAGTTAGTTATTCAGTTTATTAGTACTTAATAGGATTCAGATAATTATTTTCCTAGATTTATATTTTAGTTTGAATTTAAATATTTAAAATCTTATGGCACTTCAGTTATTCTTCCGCTATTCATGATTATATTATCCAGTGCTCACAGAAGGTACCAACTCATGGGTTAGTTTGTCGTCCCTCGAGATTGTAAGCATCTTGTAACGACTAGGGGTGGTCTCAGGTTATTACAAATTGGTTATCAAATCCTAATGTTTTAAAATATCCTAGCATGTCTAAAAGTCATGTTGAGTAGAGTCTATTGCATGGGTGTGTAGCGTACAACACTTATAGATGAGAGGCTACAAAGTGTTTAGAAAAAAAAGTTTCCATTCTTTCAGTATTCATGTCGTGCGAGTAAGCATGAGCTCAATTTAAACTCCCTATCTAATTTGTTTCCTCCTTTCATTTATAGAACATGCATATCAAGAAGAATACAAAAAGAATAGGAACTCAGCCAGCCCCTCAGCCTATCCAAGCAAATCATTTGGATGACCATGTCTCTCATGCAAAATTCAGGGCTACGTTCACTACTCAAGCGAACTCCATAGAAGCATAGTATGAAAGGCTAACTGTTGTTTCAGCTAACCCAATGGCCAATACTGCTACGCCCAGAATTAGGATTTCACCCAGATAAATTCTCCTTCTTTCACGGGATCCAAGTCTGTAGAGGATTCCCAGGAATTCTTAGATATGGTTTTAAAGGTCACAGATGCTTTGGGGGTGACGTCTAGTTAGAGTGCTTTGTTGGTTGCATATCAATTACAGGATGTAGCCCATAAATGGTTTAAGAAATGGATAGTAAATAGAGGTATTGATGTAAGGGCCTATAGAATGGGAAGAGTTTGCCACAACTTTCTTGGTTAAATTCTTTCCATTGGAGTTGAAGGAGGCCAAGGTGTTAGAATTTATTAATTTGAGGCAAGGAAGCATGAGTGTGAGGGAGTATTCTCTCAAATTCACTCAGTTAGCTAGATATGCTCCTCATGTGGTAGCTGATAGTAGGTACAATATGAGTAAATTTATGTCTATCTTATCTGATAGTGTGGTCAAGGAGTGTATGACCATAATATTGACTTGTACAGACTGATGGTCCATGGTTAACAAATTGAGGATCAAAAGATTAAGGAGAGGGAGAGAGGAAACAAGAGAGCTAGGACGAGTAGTTTAAATTTCAATAAACCAAAGTCAGAAGGTGGTAACCGTCCTTATTTTCATCAGAGGTATTCAGCCCTAGTACCTTCTTCATCCAGTGCCCCAATACCTAAATTCAGAAATTAAAAAGGCTCTAAGTCCCAGGTCAGTGTTAGCAGTGCTCGTACCAATCCTTTATGTCAGAAGTATGTCAAACACCATCAAGGTGAGTATAGAGCGGGTAATGATATATGCTTGGGGTGTGTCAAGCCAGGCCATCGCATTTAGAAATGTTGGGTAGTTGCTCAGCACAGTAGGGATTCGTACCAACAGGGCCAGTCCTATCAGTCGTTGTACCATCCGACCATCCAAATTAGCAGAGTGCCGCTTCCAGTTCTACAAGTTGTTAGCGTCCGAACAAATTATATGCTCTTCAGTCCTACCAAGATTAGAAAAATTATCCTAACATAGTTACTAGCATATTGAAGGTCTTTTACTTAAATGTTTATACTTTACTAGACCCTGGAGCTACTCTTTCTTTTGTAACTCCATTTATCAATGTCATTTTCGGAGTCAGTCTTAAAACTCTAGCAGAGCTCTTTTTAGTGCCTACTCCAGTAGGTGTTTCCATTGTAGCAATATAGGTATATAGGAACTTTCCAGTTACAATATCACAGAAAGTTACCTCAATTGATCTCGTGGAGTTAGAGATAATGGATTTTGATGTCATTATCAACATGGATTGGCTCACTCATGCTATGCCTCAGTTGATTGTAGAAACAAAATAGGTCATTTTCAGTTTCCAAATGAACCATTCCTTGAATGAAGGGGTCGTACCACAGCTCTTAGGGGTCAGTTAATTTCGTACCTTAGAACCAGAAAGATGATATCGAAGGGGTGTATTTACAATCTTGTGCAAGTAAAAAACTCTAAATCAGAAATTCCTACTCTTGAGTCAGTCACAGTGGTAAATGAATTCTCAGATATATTTTCTAAATATCTTCTCAGAGTTTCTCCTAAAAGGGAAATCGACTTCGGAATAGACCTTCTCCCAGATACTCATCCTATATCTATTTCGTCATATCGAATGGCTCCAGCTGAACTCAAAGAGTTGAAAGAATAGTTAAAGGATCTCATAGAGAAGGGATTCATCAGACCCAGTGTCTCCCCATAGGGCACACCTATTTTATTTATGTGTAAGAAAGACAGTTCTCTCAGATTGTGCATAGACTACCATCAGTTCACAGGGAAGAATAAATACCCACTTCTTCGAATCAATGATTTGTTCGACCAACTTCAAGGTGCTAGTTACTTTTCCAAGATAGACCTTAAATCAGGCTATCATCAGCTTAGGTTCAGAGAATGTGATATTCCAAAAATAGCTTTTAGAACTCGGTATGGTCACTTCAAATTTCTACTCATGTCCTTTGGTCTTACGAATGCCCCAGTAGCCTTCATGAACTTGAGAAAATGAGTGTTCAAGTAGTAATTGGACATGTTCATCATAGTCTTCATTGATGATATTTTTGTCTTTTCTCATTATGAAAAAGAGCATGCCGACCACCTCAGAGTAGTGCTTCATACTCTTAGAACCCATCAGTTGTTTTCTAAATTTAGTAAGTGTGAATTCTGGCTAAGATCAGAAGCATTCCTTGGTCATATTATTTCCAGTGATGGCATTAGAGTTGATCCTCATAATACCAAAGCGGTGAGAAACTAGACTAGAACTATCTCTCCATTAGATATTAAGAGTTTCTTGGGTTTAGCTGGCTATTACCGTTATTTTGTTGAATTGTTTTCTTCTATTGCATCCCCCATGTCCAAATTGACTTGGAAGAAAGTTAAGTTTGAGTGGTTAGATTCTTGCGAGAAGAGTTTTTAGAAGTTGAAGACTCAACTTACCTCAGCCCCAGTTCTAACTCTATCAGATGGTTTCGATAGGTTTGTTATGCACTGTGATATATCCAAAGTAGGTTAGGGTTGTGTCCTCATGCAGAGAGGTAAGGTCATAGCCTACGCCTCCGAAAATCTTAAGCCTCATGAGAATAATTATTTGACTCATGATCTTGAGCTAGCAACAGTAGTATTTGCCTTAAAGATTTTAAGGCATTACATTTATGGGGTGCATATAGATGTGTTCATAGATCACAAAAACCTTCAGTATGTGTTCTCTCAGAAAGATTTGAATTTGCATCAGAGAAGATAGTTAGAGTTATTGAAGGATTATGACATGACCATTTTGTATCATCTGGGAAAGACCAATGTAGTGGCTGATCTTTCAGTAGAATGTCTATGGGTATTGTAGCTTATGTTGAGGATGGTAAGAAGAAGTTAGCTCAGGAAGTTCATCATCTTGCCCGACTAGGTATCCGTTTACTTAATTCAGTAGAAGGTAGTGTATAGGTTCAGAGTAGCTCAGAGTTATCTCTAGTTTTTAAAGTGAAGAAAAAGCAGGATAGAGATCCCAGTCTAGTTAAGTTGAAAGATTCAATCAAAGATTAGAAAGCGGAGGTTTTCTCCCAAGGGGGTGATGGTGGTTTGCATTGTTAGGGTTGATTGTGTGTTCCTGATGTAGATGAGTTGAGGGAACGAATTCTTGTAGAAGTGCATGGTGCGCGTTACTCTATTATTCCAGGGGCCACTAAGATGTATTGCGATTTGCGGGAGATCTATTGGTGGAGTAGGATGAAAAAAGATATTATAGAGTTTGTAGCTAAGTGCTCTACATGCCAACAAGTTAAGATTGAGCACCAGAAGCCTAGTGGGTCAATGTAAGAGTTTAGTATTTCCATGTGGAAATGGGAGGAAGTAAACATGGACTTTGTGATAGGTTTGCCTCGTACCCATCGTCAACATGACTCTCTTTGTGTTATCATAGATAGGATAACCAAATCAGCTCATTTCTTGCTATTCCATACCTCTTAATCAGCTGAGGACAATGCCAATCTCTATCTTAGAGAGTTGGTTAGGTTCATGATGTTCCCTTATTTATCATCTCACATAGAGGTACCCAGTTTACCTCTCATTTCTTGAAAGCATTCTAAAGAGGTCTTGGTACCCAAGTGCACCTCAGTACAGCCTTCCACCCTCAAACAGACGGTCAAGCAGAAAGGACCATTCAGACTCTTAAAGATATGCTGAGAGCATACATTGTTGATTTTAAAGGTAGTTGGGATGAACATTTTCCTTTGATTGAATTCGCATACAATAATAGCAATCATTCCAGTATCTGTATGGCTCCGTTTGAGGCTCTCTAAGGTAGGAGATGTAGATCTCTAATTAGTTAGTTTGAAGTAGGTGAGGTTGAAGTAGTATGGCCTGACTTAGTGTTTGATGCTTTGGAAAAGGTTCAGTTGATCAAATAAAGACTTAAGGCTTCCCAGAGCTGACATTAATCGTATGTAGATGTGAGGATAAAGGATCTCGAGCTTGAGGTCGGTGATCTTGTGTTCTTGAAAATCTTTCCCATGAAGGGTGTGAAGAGATTCAACAATAAAGGGAAACTTATCCCCGATATGTCGATCCCTTCATAATTCTCAGTCATTTCAGAAAGGTAGCCAATGAGATAGAGTTGATTTCATATTTAGCCTCAGTACACCCAGTATTCCATGTCTCATTGTTGATAAAGTGTATTAGTGATCTAGTGTAGTTATTCCCTTTGAAGGTATAGATATTCAGAATAGTCTTTCCTTTGAGGAAGTTCTCGTCAAAATTATTAATCATCAAGTTCGTAGACTAAGACATAAAGAAGTTCCACTAGTAAATGTTCTTTGGCAAAATCAGTCCATTGAGGGAGCCACTTTGGAAGAGGAATCAGATATGTGGGTCAAGTAACCTCATCTTTTCTCCACAAATCAAAATTTAGTGTAAGGTACCAAATCTTCTAATGATTTTTCTCTATCATGCTTAGTTTCAGTTGCACATCATGTTCATATCTGTCATGCATTCATGAATTAGTTTAGTCATGTATTCCGTGCATCAGACATGCATATTCAGTTTGGGACCTATTGAAACTGAAACCTACTCTGGATGGCCAGGTCATGAGTACGTCCTTTAAGGCAAAGACAACTGCTGCTAACTCAAGGACATGAGTAGGATATTCTTCTTATGGGGATTTAACTGTCTGGAGGCATAGGCTATAACTATACCATGCTGCATGAGTACACAACCTAAACCTACACTGGATGCATCACAATACACTACGAATCTATTAGAACCGTTGGGAAGTGCTAAAACTAAAGCAGAGGTAAGTCAAGTTTTCAACTCTTGAAAACTCTTCTCACAAGGTTGTGACCACTAAAACTTGACCTTTTTCTGAGTCAATCTGGACATAGAAGATGCAATAGAATAAAATCCCTCGACAAACCATCGGTAATAGCTGGCCAAACCCAAGAAACTCCTAATATCTGATGGAGAGACATGGCAAGGCTAGTTTTTTACCGCTTCGGTTTTCTGAGGATCTACTCTAATGCCATCACCAGAAACAATGTGGCCAAGGAATCCCACTAATCTTAGCTAAAATTCGCACTTACTGAATTTGACGAACAATTGGTGATCCCTAAGAGTCTGAAGAACAATTATGAGAAGGTCTTAATGATCACACTCTGTGCGAGAATAGACCAGAATATCATCTATGAAGACTATGACGAATATGTCCAAGTACTGCTTGAACACCCGGTTCATCAAGTCGATAAAATCTGCAGGGGCATTGGTAAGACCAAATGACATGACTAGAAATTCAAAGTGACCATACCAAGTATGAAAAGTTGTCTTCGGAATGTCACATTCTCTAACTCTAAGCTGATGATAACCTGATTTGAGGTCTATCTTAGAGAAATAACTGGCACCTTGAAGTTGGTCAAATAAGTCATCTATCCTAGGCAGCGGATACCTGTTCTTGATCGTGACTTTGTTGAGGTAACGGTAATCAATACACATTCTGAGAGAACCATCTTTCTTGCACACGAATAAGACTGGCGCACCCCATGGGGATACACTGGGCCTGATGAATCCCTTGTCTAAGAGATCCTTCAACTGATCTTTCAGTTCCTTGAGTTCTACTGGTGCCATTTTGTATGGAGAAATATAGATAGGCTGAGTATCTTGGAGAAAGTCTATGCCAAAGTCTATTTAACTTTCGGGAGGAATGCCTGGAAAATTTTTGGGAAAGACATCTGAATATTTATTAACCACTGACTGATTCGAGACTGGGAGATTCAGAACTGGAATCCTTAATATGCACGAGATGATACACACACCTCTTAGAAATCATTTTCATTGCCTGAAGGTAGGAAATAAGCTGACCCCTGAAATACAAAGTGCTAACAATACAGTCAGAGAATCATCTTTATTCAAGATTAATTGAGATGTTGGTCCCAAACCTTACAGTTTTTAAAGTAGCTTTGGACAAGGTGAAAAATGATATTATGGCATTGCAGTGCCACCAAATTATGATATCTTCAGACCCTATTTCTAAATAATCTAAAGATAAAGCTCCACTATTTGATATCCTTGAAAAACAGTGAAGAAAGGGAAAGAAAAAAGTGACAAAAAAGACAAAGGTAAATGGAAAAGAACTAATAGTGATAAAGAAAGGAGAGCGGAGAAGAAAGATCATAGGAAGGCAGATAAAAATAAGATAAAAAAGCTATGCGAATATCAAAAATAGAGGGTGAACCAATTGGAAAAAAATTAAGAGCGAGAGCTGTAGGAGCCTCAGCTAGTAGGCCTTTGTTTACAGTTGGAGAGAATATTGGAGTATTTTTAACTCTGCCAACCACTGTGGTAGATGAATTAGCATTGCCTGATGCTATTGAGATGATTTTTCCCAATAATGATGCAGCAACAGAGTCAACGTTTCATGATTCATGCACTTGAAGCTCTGTAGGTATCTCCTCAACATTGTTATTTAGTTTCATTTTATGCATTGAGGACAACGCATGTTTGTAACACCCCATATTCCCTATCATAATATAAGTTCCAGTACATAATTATTCATATATAAAAAATTTTTAATGCTAATTGTTTTTAAGTTTAGAGCCTACGATTGTGTAGGAAATTCAATTAGCTTTCAAACGATATAAAATTCACCCAAATTCGATAAACAGGGTAAGAAGTTATTGCGATTTTAAGTTTCAGTCATTAAATACCATCATTTTAACCCTGTACGAATTATGTAGGAAACCTAGATGACAATTTTCAATTTCCTGTGTGACTTCACGATCATAGCGCATCGTGGAGCAGGCTAAATTCTTATTTGTGAATTACCAGTTGGTTTTTGGGATATTGGTGCATCGCGGAGGTGGAAAAAATAGCATCTAAAGCATTATCGTGATTTCACCATATTGCAAAGTTCTTCCAGATCCCAGTTATCCATTTTACAGTAGCTTGGCATGATAGTGGTGCATCATGCCAAGGCCAAAAATTGGGTTTTTCAATTTTAATTTTTCATTTTTAAATTCGTCAAAGAGTAATTGGATCTTTTTCCATGGCCTTAATTAACCTAAAACATGAAATTTAACCCCTAAATACCCCAAGTAGTCATCATTATTCAATTCTTCTTCAAAATTAAAGATCCCCTCTTCAAGAAAAAGAAACCCCAGCTCTCAAATTCAAGGCAATTCCTAAAGAATTCTCCATCAATCCTTTCAAATTTATTAACCCAGGTATGTTAGATATTCATCTATGGATTCCTATGATCCATAGAGCTCAAGTAACCTTTTTAATTATAAATTTATGATCTTTTCATGTTATTTGATTTTTAAATCATGATTTCATCCATTAATCTCCATGAACTATGATTTAATACAATGTTTTAATGAAGTTATTGTTGTTATTTGATTCCTCACGTTTTAGTGTTATCACTTGTAGAATTAAATTCTGACTTAGTGTTTACCATGATAATTTTATGTCAATTATACCATTCCTTTAGTAATTCTATTATTATCTTAAACCATGAACTATAAGTGTTTGATAAAAGGCCTACGGGAGAAATTGATTTATGAAGAGTCTTCATGCTATATCCTTCAATGTTTTAGTGTCATGCTACTACTATTGTTTTGAGTCCTGGGGGTATTGAATACCCAAAACTGTAGCTATTTATTTAATGTTGTCTCAGTATCTTTAGAATAACTTCAGCTTATATCATGAGCATTATCAAAACAGTCAGTTCAACTTAGAATAGTTTAGCATTTCAGTGTCATTAAGTTAGGAGTAGGATTTAGCACCGAGCGAGTGTAGGGATGGCGGCTTTCCTGTCAGATAGGAATAGTTGTTAGTAGCAGTACCTATACTCTTGAACTATTTAGCCAGCGTAGGATATGAGTAGTCACTAGGCAGATTAGGCTTGACTATCTCACAGGGGTTACCATTCAGTTCAGGCTTGACACCCTTAGTCCTTTGGACATAATATCAGTTTAGTGGATCCACATAGCCAGCGTTAGTATCCATGGCATGGTATTAATATCGTTCCAACTAGGGTTATAGGTTAGATCCCGATTTGATTAAATTGGGGAATGTCACTTAGATGATACCTCCCACAGTCTCATATATAGTCTCAGTTCCAGTTCCAGTTCAATTCTTCAGTCTTAGTTGTAATAACCCGATTTGCTGAACAAGAATACTACACAATGTTCATGATCCTGAGGGACCATAAGCTAAGACATGACTGATATTTGTACCTTTATACTGTATAAGATAACTTAATAACGCAGAAATATGCACTAAAAGGGCATAAGGTTCGATCATAAACATAAGTGAATAATGTAATGTCTGTGTGGGGTAATAGGATACCCAAAACAAAACTTAAGTCTAAAACATGATTTTCTGTATCTAGTTTGCATCTTATCCGAAATCCTCTACTGTCTGAAGAATTTGAATAAGGAGTTGATTGGAAAAGTCCCCAACTAACTAAAACTAACAAGCTAATCAATGAGATAATAAAAAATATTATGTACTCAAAGGATGAGACTCACTTCTACTCAGACTACTGAAACTAGAATCTACTGCTGATCTGGATTCGTGTCACTGAACCTATGGTTTAACATAAAAAGAAAGTAGCATAGCATGAATGCATCAGTACATATGTACCGAGTATACATGTGAGGTAGGCTATATGCAATGGTTCACATGCATGAATAATGCTAACTGACTGTCTAACATGAACGTGAGAATGCATACATAATTATATAGCTGTAACTAACAATGTGATATCGTGATTTACTAAAACTTAATATTGATAACATGACATAATTGACAACATGAATCACTATATCTGAGTATAACTGATAACGTAGGTGACTGTAGCTAACAGTCCTGAATCTGATGGAACTATCTAAGTTTTGTAATGTATCTGAGTTAACTGTGCCCTGCAGTCCTGAATCTGAAGAACTATCTGAGTTCTATTATTGAGACTGATTGATTGTATCTGACAGTTCTAATTCTGTAACATGAAACTTTGGGAAGTAGTATCTTATCGACAAGCCCCAAATATGATATGATAGCTGAGCTGGAGTCCAATCTATGCCCTGATTTGAAGGATGTCAATACCGCGTGACTGGTAAGGACAATATATGAGTAACCCTCATATAATAGGTAACTCTAGAGAGAACAGTGGGAACCCTCACATAACAGGTTAAGCCACCTTATCTACCCTTATATAGTAAGCTACGATGTCTCAACCTATGCTGGCTACATAGTTCTGGAACACGAGGATTACTTTTAAGAATTACACCCTCATATAACAGGTGAGTTCCCATCCTTGGGTTCACTCAGTGCTAATTCCTACTCCCATCTGAATAGACACTGAACATGATTTATTGAACTGAACTAAGCATGGACCGAGTTACTGAATTTGTGTGGCTGACAAAATACTAATGATATCTAAGAATTGACTGAGTCATGAGATCATGGAGATATATCCTGAGTCATAAGACTATCTAAAGTCTAAGAGTTCATAGCTTGACTGAGAGTATCGTGAAAAAATGACATAGCTCTAGGCATACAACTAATATTTTGGGTACAAGTACCCCCAGGACTCGATAGAAGAAAACTGATGTAGCATGATTTACTTGATGACTTGACTATCATCATATTACATACTACCTTCATAGGAGAATTACATCAAACATGTAATAGGAATAAACTTGTACATACATGGGGATTTCATGATATCATACTAGTTAGTCAATTTTTCTTCATCTTGGCATTTAATCAAATATATTGTAGGTATAGTACATGTAAAGCACATCATACAACAATTAAACATCACACTTCAATTCCAAATTCCATCATACAAGTATTTTAGTCATGAGATTTCGTAAATCTTTATCTATACTAATCAACCCACATGGAATTTTTCATCAAATCATGGAATAGAAATCAATTCCTCATTTATAAATATGAAAGAGAACATACAAAGTATGAAAACTTGAAGAAAATCCATAACTTGTAGTTAGAAAGGATTATTGGGCTTCCTGGACGAAAGGAGTCCATAAATGAAAACTATGCATACCTTAGATTATGATTTCATGAATATTGATGGTGAAACCTTCCTGAATTTGAATCCCCAATAAAAACCCTAGTTTGTTCTTGAGATAAACTTGAGAGAAGCTAATATATTTTGGGTGAAAAGTGGCTGAATCAGTTGTTAAAGGGATTATATAGGTGTAGGAGGTTAACCCTTTTAAGCCTAGACACATCATTAAATTTTCAGTAAAATATTCCAATTTGGACCTTTGGCGCGACACTGCGCTATCGCGCCATATCACTGGAAATTTACAATTGGCAAACTGTACAGTGGTGTGACGTAGAGCTATTGCATTGCCACCTTGTCTATGACCTGGAAAATTGGCGCAATGCGCCAGTATCAAGGAGCAATATTGGAATTTGACAATTGCCATTTGAGCTATCTTCGCGACACGCTGAAGGCTCAGGTCAAACACTGTCTCACTAAAAAGGCTCTAACTCTTTGCCTGGGTGTCAGATTTAAGAGAATTATAATAATAAATTCTTATTTCAAAGAAAGTTCTAACATCTTGAGTTGATTATCAAGCTAAGAAAAAGCACGAGTAATGCAATATCTCCCACTTGAGAACATTCATCCTGGAATGAGACTGACTGAGACAGCAACCAATGAGCTAAACATGAATACTGGAACATGATCTCTTGACGGATGTGACTGACAAGCTGAATATAACATAATGAGCATGCATATCTGATGTATGCGTAATTGATTCATAAATGCATAACAAAAAGTTTTGAAGAATTAAGTTTTCTCACAATAAGAATACATGTCTGATATGTAACTTTATTAAAGATTTGATACGTAAATGGATGACTGAATATGCGGTGGTACTTGATACCAAGTTTATCAACGGAGCATGAACATGATACTGAATACTAAGTTAGTGATGTACACTAATAATTAAACTGAGTAAGCTTAAGGAGAACTATTACCTTGAGCTTAATCTGAGTTGGAGGGGTAGAGGTGACGATTCTTGGTACGCATATATACTTCTGCTTCCCAAGTAGCTTCCTCGACGGAATGATTTCCCCAAAGAACTTTAAATGGAGGGACTTCTTTGTTCTTGAATCTATGAGTATGATAGTCTAGAATTTCAACTGGAATCTCTTCTTAAGAGACGCTGTTCTTAATATCTATGCTCTGAATAGGTACTACGACTTATGGGTCACCAATACGTTTCTTAAGCAAAGATACATGGAAGGCTGGATGAACTGAGGCTAGATCTAAAGGCAATTCGAGCTCATAAGCTACCTTACGGAATCGACTCAGAATCTTGAAGACACCAAAATATCAGGGACTGAGTTTTCCCTTCTTGCCGAATCTCTTCACTCCCTTTATCGGAGAGATCTTTAGGTATACATGATCAGTAATCACAAACATGAGATCCTTTCTACGAACATCTACA
>JAPEIP010000013.1:63286961-63314322 GCA_026120095.1 Capsicum chinense | reverse complement strand
TTGTACATACATGGGGATTTCATGATATCATACTAGTTAGTCAATTTTTCTTCATCTTGGCATTTAATCAAATATATTGTAGGTATAGTACATGTAAAGCACATCATACAACAATTAAACATCACACTTCAATTCCAAATTCCATCATACAAGTATTTTAGTCATGAGATTTCGTAAATCTTTATCTATACTAATCAACCCACATGGAATTTTTCATCAAATCATGGAATAGAAATCAATTCCTCATTTATAAATATGAAAGAGAACATACAAAGTATGAAAACTTGAAGAAAATCCATAACTTGTAGTTAGAAAGGATTATTGGGCTTCCTGGACGAAAGGAGTCCATAAATGAAAACTATGCATACCTTAGATTATGATTTCATGAATATTGATGGTGAAACCTTCCTGAATTTGAATCCCCAATAAAAACCCTAGTTTGTTCTTGAGATAAACTTGAGAGAAGCTAATATATTTTGGGTGAAAAGTGGCTGAATCAGTTGTTAAAGGGATTATATAGGTGTAGGAGGTTAACCCTTTTAAGCCTAGACACATCATTAAATTTTCAGTAAAATATTCCAATTTGGACCTTTGGCGCGACACTGCGCTATCGCGCCATATCACTGGAAATTTACAATTGGCAAACTGTACAGTGGTGTGACGTAGAGCTATTGCATTGCCACCTTGTCTATGACCTGGAAAATTGGCGCAATGCGCCAGTATCAAGGAGCAATATTGGAATTTGACAATTGCCATTTGAGCTATCTTCGCGACACGCTGAAGGCTCAGGTCAAACACTGTCTCACTAAAAAGGCTCTAACTCTTTGCCTGGGTGTCAGATTTAAGAGAATTATAATAATAAATTCTTATTTCAAAGAAAGTTCTAACATCTTGAGTTGATTATCAAGCTAAGAAAAAGCACGAGTAATGCAATATCTCCCACTTGAGAACATTCATCCTGGAATGAGACTGACTGAGACAGCAACCAATGAGCTAAACATGAATACTGGAACATGATCTCTTGACGGATGTGACTGACAAGCTGAATATAACATAATGAGCATGCATATCTGATGTATGCGTAATTGATTCATAAATGCATAACAAAAAGTTTTGAAGAATTAAGTTTTCTCACAATAAGAATACATGTCTGATATGTAACTTTATTAAAGATTTGATACGTAAATGGATGACTGAATATGCGGTGGTACTTGATACCAAGTTTATCAACGGAGCATGAACATGATACTGAATACTAAGTTAGTGATGTACACTAATAATTAAACTGAGTAAGCTTAAGGAGAACTATTACCTTGAGCTTAATCTGAGTTGGAGGGGTAGAGGTGACGATTCTTGGTACGCATATATACTTCTGCTTCCCAAGTAGCTTCCTCGACGGAATGATTTCCCCAAAGAACTTTAAATGGAGGGACTTCTTTGTTCTTGAATCTATGAGTATGATAGTCTAGAATTTCAACTGGAATCTCTTCTTAAGAGACGCTGTTCTTAATATCTATGCTCTGAATAGGTACTACGACTTATGGGTCACCAATACGTTTCTTAAGCAAAGATACATGGAAGGCTGGATGAACTGAGGCTAGATCTAAAGGCAATTCGAGCTCATAAGCTACCTTACGGAATCGACTCAGAATCTTGAAGACACCAAAATATCAGGGACTGAGTTTTCCCTTCTTGCCGAATCTCTTCACTCCCTTTATCGGAGAGATCTTTAGGTATACATGATCAGTAATCACAAACATGAGATCCTTTCTACGAACATCTACATAAGCCTTCTATCGGCTTTGAGTAGCCCGAAGTCTTTTCTCTAATTAACTGAACTTTCTCTAAGGCGTCGATTACTAAGTCACGACCTATGACTGAGGCCTCACTAACTTCAAACCAACCAATTGGAGATCTATATCTCCTACCATAGAGAGATTCAAATGGATCCATTTGAATACTATAATTATAACTATTGTTGTATGCAAATTAATTGAAAGGAAAGTGGTCACCCAACTTCCCTTGAAATCAATTGCATACGCCCTTAGAATATTTTCTAAAGTCTGAATGGTCCTTTCTGCTTGACTATCTGTCTGTGGATGAAAGGATGTACTGAGATGAACTTGGGTACTAAGAACCTTTTGGAATGCTATCCAGATATGACAGGTGAACTAGCTATATCTGTCTAAGATAATAGTCAATGGAACACCGTGTAATTTGACTAGCTCTTTAATGTAGAGCTTGGTGTAATCCTAGGCTGAATAAGAGGTATGCACTGGAAGGAAAAGTTATGATTTGGTCATTTTGCCTACAATGACCCATACTAAATCATGCTGACCACGAGCTCGAGGCGAACCCTTCACGAAGTCCATATTCATAACATCCCACTTCTAAGTAGGATTACTGAACTCCTGCATAGGAATACTAGGCTTCTGGTGCTCTATCTTAACTTGCTAACATGTAGAGAACTTAGCCACAAACTTTGCGACATCTCTTTTCATCCCACTCTACCAATAGATTTCCTACAAGTCACGGTACATCTTAGTGGCCCCTGGATGAATAGAGTAATTTGCACCATGCGCTTCTGCAAGAATTTGCTGCTTTATGTTACCTACACTTGGAACACATAGACAACCCTGACAACGGAGAACGCCATCTCTTCCTTAGGAGAAAACCTCTATTTTCTAATTCTGAACAGACTATTTTAGCTTGACAAAGCTAGGATAGTGATCTTGCTTTTATTTTACCTCGGAAACTAGAGATGATTCTAAACTACTCAGAATAGATACCCCGCCCTCTGAAGAGTCGACAAAGCAAACGCCTAGTCTGGCAAGCTGGTGGACTCCCTGGACTAACTTCTTCTTACTATCATCAACATGAGAAATACTATCCATGGACAATCTACTGAGAGCGTAGGCCACTATGTTGGCCTTGCCCGAATGATAGAGGACACTCGTGTCATAATATTTTAAGAGCTCTAACCACCTTCTCTAAAGAAGATTGAGATATTTTTGAGAAAAGACATACTACAGGCTCTTATGATCTGTGAAGAGGTCTACATAAACTTAGTAGAGATAATGCCTCCAAATCAAAATAGTACGGCTGCTAACTCAAGATCATGAGTAGGATAATTCTTCTCATAGAGTTTAAGCTGTCTTGAGGCGTAAGCTATGAACATAACAGGATGCATGAGGACACAACCCAAAACTACTATGGATGCATAAGAATACACTACAAACTAATCTAAACAATCTGGAAGAGTTAAGACTGCGACTGAGGTATGTCGAGTTTTCAACTCCTAAAAACTCTTCTCGCAAGGGTCTGACCATTGAAACTTGATTTTCTTCTGAGTCAATCTAGACATAGGGGATACAATAGATGAAAATCCTTCAGCAAACCATCTGTAATAACTAGCCAAACCCAAGAAACTTCTAATATCTAAGAGAGAAATAGGGTGAGGCCAATTTCTTACGGCTTTAGTCTTTTGAGGATATACTTTAATTCCATCATAAGAGATAATATGACCAAGGAATTCTACTTACCTTAGACAAAATTCGTACTTACTGAATTTGGCAAATAACTGATGATTTTAGAGAGTCTGGAGTACTATTCTGAGATGGACTGCATGATCTTACTTAGTGCGAGAATCCACCAAAATATTATCTATGAAGACTATGACGAAAATGTCCAAGTACTGCTTCAACACACAGTTCATCAAGTCCATGAAATACCAAATGACATGACTAGAAATTTGAAGTGACCATACCACATATAGAAAGCTATTTTTGAGATGCCACATTCTCTTAACTCTAAGCTGATGATAGCCGGATCTGAGGTCTATCTTAGACAAATAACTGGCACCCTGAAGTTGGTCAAACAAGTCATCAATTCTAGGAAGAGGCTACTTGTTTTTAACTATGACATTATTGAGTTGGCGATAACCTACACATATTCTAAGTGAACCGTCTTTCTTGCGCACGAATAAGACTGGTGCTCACCATGGGGAAATGCTGGATCTAATGAATCCCTTATCTAAGATATCCCTCAACTGATCTTTTAATTCTCTGAGCTCTGCTGGTACTATTCTATATGGTGGAATAGAGATAGGCTGAGTAATTCGATACTTGTAGCCTCAGAACTGGAATCCCTAATATGAACTAGATGATTAACATATCTCTTAAATATAATTTTCCTTGCCCGAAGGTAGGAAACAAGTTGACCTCTAAAAATAGATACACTATCTTTTTATCCTACAGTCGATTATGGCATAGCAAGAATAAAGCAAATCCATGTCGAGAATGACATCAAAATCAGTCATGTCTATTTAGACTAAGTCTGCTGAAGTGATTTTCTGAGAAATCATAATTGGGCAGTTCCTGTATACCCACTGGGATATGATGGTTTTACCCACTAGGGTAGATACTGAAAAGGGCTCTGCTAGAATTTTGGGAATGATTCTGAAATCAACTGCTATATAAGGAGTAACAAAAGACAAGGAAGTTCCTAGATCTAGAAAAGCGTAAACATGCACATGAAGGATCTATAACATACCGGTAACTACATCAAGAGAATATTCCTAATCTTGTAAACTTTGATAAGCATAGAGATAATTTGGGCATTGCCCACTAGTAGTACTGGAAGTGGCACCCTACTAATTTGAGCGGCCGGACTGATTTGAAGTTAATTCTGTTGACCCTGAGGACTGGCTGAGGACATTCTCTAACTCTATTGCCTCACTTTCCATAACTGAAACAAATGCCACTACCCGCTCTACAAATATAATAATGGTGCTTACCACAAGTTTGGTAAAGAGGATATGTGCGGGCACTACTAACACTGCCCTGGGTCTTAGAGCCTGACGCTCTATTATTGTTACCCTCTCTGAACATAGAAACTAGAGCACTAGCTGTAGAGGGAGCTGTAACTGATGACTTAGGACAAAACTGGGAATGGTTTCCTCCTTCTAACTTAGGCTGAGTATAGTTGAAACTACCTGTCTTTATTCTCTTATTTTGCTTTTCCCTATGCTTAATTTTCTGCTCTTTATTATTCTGATTACGGGTCATAAGTCAGGATAAGGTCATTTCACTGTTCAGCATGGCAGATCTGCACTCTTAACCATGCTGTCGTTTACCCCTAAAGCAAACTTACACATCTTTGATCTACTGTTTGCAAGGACATAAGGGGCATACCTGGCTAATTGAGTAAACTTAAAAGAATACTCTTTCACTATCATATTGCCCTTCCCGAGGTCGATGAACTCTAGCACCTTGGATTCTCTACGCTCTTAGGGAATGAATCTTTGTAAAAAGGTAGTGGCAAACTCCTCCCACTCTATTGGACCTGCATTATCTGATCTTTTGGACATCTACTATTTGAACCAAGCATGAGCCACATCCTGCAACTGGTATGCAGCTAACTCAGCACTCTCAACAGTAGTCACCCCTATAGCGTCTGTCACTTTCTGAACTTGATCTATGAATTCCTGAGGGTCTTCATCTACCTTAGATCCTAGGAAGGTTTGAGGATTTATTTGGGTGAAGTCCCGAATCCTCGCTGCAGCTGAGTTAGCCACTGGGTTAGCCAGAACAATTGTTGGTTGTAAATTATGAGCAATGACTAATTGAGCAAAAGTGGTAAATGCGATCCTGAACTCTGCATGAGAAATATGATCACCCAAAGGTTTTTCGGGCTGAGGGACTGACTGATTTCTTCTCTTAGGAGGCATGTTTTGAAATAAAGAGAAGAAGTGGATTAGACTAAGAGACTAACTTATGATTATGCTCACTAGCATGACATAAATACTAAACGAAGGGAAACTATTCCTAAACATCTTATAGCCTCTTTCACATAAATGTGGCACGCAACACACCCATGTACAAGACTCTATTATCTGCAGCTTTTAGAATTCCCAGGACTATATTTAACCGTAGGATCTAATACCAAGTTTTTAATGACCCTATTTCCTGAACCAGAATGCAACACAGTGCTCATGATCCCGAGGGACCACAAGCTAACCCATTACTGATATCTATACCTGTATACTGCATAAGATATTTAAATAATATGAAAAAATGCACTAAAAGGCCATAAGGTTCGATAATAAACATAAATGAATAACGTAACATCTGTGAGGGGTAATAGAATACCCATAAGAAAATTGAAGTCTAAAACATGATAGTTTATATCTAGTTACATCTAGTCTGAAAGCCTCTACTGTCTGAAGAATTTGAATAAGGAGTTGATGGGATAAGTCCCCAACTAACTCCAACTAATAAGCTAATCAATGAGATAGTAAAAAAATCATTATGTCCTCGAAGGATGAGGACTCACTTCTACTCTTACTTTTGAAACTGCAATCTACAGCTGATCTGGAATTTATGTCTCTGAACTTATGGTGTAACATAAAAAGAAAGCACCATAGCAAAAATACATCAGTACATATGTACCGAGTATACATGTGAGGTAGTATATATGCAACGGTTCACATACATGAATATTGCTAACTGACTGTCTAACATAAATATAAGAATGAATACATAATTATGTAACTGTAACTGACAACGACATCGTGATTTACTGAATATGAATACTGATAATATGACATGATTGACAATATAAATGACTGTATCTGAGTATAACTGATAACATAACAAATAACGTGGGTGACTATAGCTGACAGTCCTAAATCTGATGGAACTATCTGAGTTATGTACTGTATCTGAGTTGACTGTGTCTGACAGTCTTGAATCTAAAGAACTATCTGAGTTCTATTACTGAGACTGATTGACTGTATCTGAGAGTCCTTATTTTGTAATATGAAACTGTGGGAAGTAGTATCTAACCGACATACCCCAAAGGTGTTATGATAACTGAGCTGGGATCCAATTTATGCCCTCATTAGAAGGGTGATGTAACTAACCCTCATATAATAGGTAACTCTAGCGAGAATAGTGGGAACCCTTACATAATAGGTTAAGACACATTATCTACCCTTATATAGCAGGCTACGATGTCTCAATCTATGATGGCTACATATTTCTGGAATGCAAGGATTGCTTTAAGAATCACACCCTCATATAACAGGTGAGCTCCCATCCTTGGGTTTACTCGGTGCTAATTCATACTACCATCTAAATAGACATTGAACATGATTTACTGAACTAAATTGAGCGAAGACTGAGTTACTAAATTTCTGTGGCTGATGGAATACGACAAATATCTAACAACTAACTTAGTTAGTCAGATTCTCCACTAACTGAATTTCATAGATGTTGATGCTCAGTTTCTGAATTGCACTTAGTCCCTCAGATTCTCAACATTACAGTAGCAGTGATGAGTCCTCATCAACCGAGGACAGACATATTATTTCATGTCTTTATTTTAGTAGTCATTGGAGATAGTTGGGGGATTTTCCCATCAACTCTCAGTTAGTCAATCTTAGAGGCTTTACAGACATTACAGTCTGTTAGTTGTTCAATTTATCAACACTCAATCAGATTTAGACAGTCATTTTCCTAGATTTATAGTTTAGTTTTAATTTAGATATTTAAAACCTTATGGAACTTCTGTTATTCTTTTGTAATTCAGGATTATATTATCCAGTGCTCACAGTAGGTACCAGCTTATGGGTTAGCATGTGGTCCCTAAGGACTATAAGCATCGTTTAACAACAAGGGGGTAGTCTCGAGTCATAAAAAATATGGTATCGAAGCTTAAGGTTTTAAAGTGTCCTAGGAAGTCTAAAAAAAACATCGATTAGAGTCCTATGAATGTGTATGTAGTACACCATACTTATGGATAAGAGGCTACAAGGGGTTTAGGAAAAAAGTTTCCCTTTTTTCAGTATTCATGTCGTGCTAGGGAGCATGAGCTCAAGTTAAACTCTCTGTATAATCCGTTTTCTCTTTTAGTTTATTGACCATGCTTCCTAAGAAGAATAGAAGAAGAATAGGAACTTTGCCAGCCCCTCAGCCCATCCAGGCAGATCCCCTAGATGTGTATGTCTCTCACATAGAATTTAGGGCTGCATTCACTACTCTAGTAAACTCTGTAGCAGTATTGAATGAACAACCAACCGCTATTTTGGCTAACCCAATGGCTAATACTGCTGTAACTAGAATTTAAGATTTCACCCAGATGAATCCTCCTTCTTTTATTGGATCCAAGTCTGAAGAGGATCCACAGGAATTCTTATATATGGTTTAGAAGGTAACAAACGCTATGGGGGTGACGTCTAGTCAGAGTTCCTAGTTGGCTATATATCATTTGTAGGATGTAGCCCATACTTGGTTTAACCAGTGGAAAGTTGATAGAGGTTTTCATGCAGGGCCTATATAATGGGAGCAGTTCAACACGACTTTCATGGACAGATTATATCCATTATAGTTAAAGGAGGAAAAGGTGCTAGAATTTATTAATTAGATACAAGGCGGCATAAGTGTGAGGGAGTATTCTCTCAAGTTCACTTTATTAGATAGATATGATTATCATGTAGTAGCTGACAGTAGGTCCAAGATAAGTAAATTTGTGTCTGGCATTTCTGATAGGGTGGTCAAGGAGTGTAGGACCACAATATTGATTAGTAAGATTGACTTTTCTAGACTGATGGTCCATGCTCAATAGATTGAAGAACAAAAGATTAAGGAGAAGGACAAAGAAAATAAGACAGCTAGGATGGGCAATTTTAATTTCAATCAACTAAAGTCAAAAGGAGGTAACCATCCTTAGTTTCATCAAAGGTCTTCAGCCCTAGTACCTTCTTTAGCCAGTACCCCAGTACCCAAATTTAGAAATGACAATAGAGATAGGGCACTAGGATCTAAGTCCCAATTCAGTGTTAGCAGTGCTCGTACCAATCCTTTATGTCAGAAGTGTGGCAAATACCATTAGGGTGAGTATAGAGAGGGTAGTGAATTATGCTTTGGGTGTGGCAAGCTATGCCATCGAATTTGGAGTATTGCGTAGTTGCTCGAAAAGGTAGGGATACGCGCCAACAAGGGTAGTCCCATTAGTCGTCAGTTCCATCTAGCTACCCAACTCAGTAGGGTGCCACTTCCAGTGCTATCAGTGGTCAGCATTTGAACAGATTATATGCTCTAAAGTCCTGGTAAGATTAGAAAAATTCTCCTAACGTAGTTACTGGTATGTTGCAGGTCTTTTACTTATATGTTTATGCTTTACTAGACCCTAGAGCTTCTCTTTCTTTTGTAACTCTATATGTTGTTGTCAATTTCAAAGTCAATCCTAAAACTCTAGCAGAGCCCTTTTTCAGTGTCTACCCTAGTAGGTGTTTCCATTGTGGCCAAACAGGTATAAAGGAACTGTTCGGTTATAATATCTCAGAAAGTTACCTTAGTTGATCTCGTGGAGTTAGAGATAATGGATTTTGACGTCATTCTCTATATGGATTGGCTCCACTTATGCTATGCCTTAGTTGATTATAGAAATAGAATAGTTCATTTTCAGTATCCAAATAAAACATTCCTTGAATAGAGAGGTAGTACCACAACTCTTAGGGGTTACTTGATTTCATACCTTAGAGCCAGAAAAATGATATCGAAGGGATGTATTTACCATATTGTGTTAGTCAAAGACTCTAACACAGAAAATCCTACTCTTGAGTCATTCCTAGCTATAAAAGAATTCTTAGATGTGTTGCCTAAAGTTCTTTCGGGAGTTCCTCCTGAAAGGGAAATCGACTTTGAAATAGACCTTCTCCCAAATACTCAGCCTACATCTATTCCGCCATATAGAATGGCTCCAGCTAAACTTAAAGAGTTAAAACAACAGTTAAAGGATCTCCTAGAGAAGGGATTCATCAGACCCTGCATATCTCCGTTATGCATACCTATTTTATTTATGTGTAAGAAAGACAGTTCTCTTAAAATGTGCATAGACTACCGTTACTTGAACAAGGTCAGAGTCAAGAAAAGATACCCACTTCCTAGAATCGATGATTTTTTCGACTAACTTCAAGGCACTAGTTAATTTTCCAAGATAGAACTCAGATCAGGCTATCATTAGATTAGTGTCAGAGAATATGATATTCAGAAAATAATTTTCAGAACACGATATGGTCACTTCGAATTTTTAGTCATGTCCTTTGGTCTGACAAATTCTCCAACAGCCTTCATGGACTTCATGAATTGAGTGTTCAAGCAGTACTTGGACATATTCATCATAGTCTTCTTTTATGATATTCTTGTCTATTCTTGTAGCAAAAATGAGCATGCAAACCACATCAGAGTAGTGCTTCACACTCTTAGAACCCATCAGTTGTTTGCTAAATTCAGTAAATATGAATTCTGGCTAAGATCAGTATCATTCCTTGGTCATATTATTTTGGCGATAACATTAGAGTTGATCGTTAAAAGATCAAAGTGGTGACAATGGCCTAGACTTATCTATCCATCAGATATTAGGAGTTTCTTATGTTTAGCAGGCTATTATTGTCGGTTTGTTAAAGGGTTTTCTTCTATTGCATCCCCCATGTCCAAATTGACTTAGAAAAAAGTTAAGTTTCAGTGGTCAGATTCATGTGAGAAGAGTTTTCAGGAGTTGAAGACTTGACTCACCTCAGCCCCAGTTCTTACTCTACCAAATTCTTTCGATGGGTTTATTGTGTACTGTGATACATCAAGAGTAGGTTTAGGGTTTATTCTCATAAATAGAGGTAAGGTCATATCCTACGCCTCCATACAAATTAAGTCTCATGAGAAGAATTATCCGACTAATGATCTTGAGCAAGTAGCAGTAGTATTTTCCTTAAAGATTTGGAGGCATTACTTGTATGGGGTGCATGTAGATTTATTCACAGATCATAAAACCTTTTAGTATGTGTTCTCTTAGAAAGATTTAAATTTGCATAAGAGAAGGTGGTTAGAGTTATTGAAGGATTATGACATGACCATTTTATATCATTAGAGCAAGGACAATATAGTGGATGATGCTCTTAGTAGAATGTCTATTGGTAGTGTATCTTATGTTGAGGATGGTAAGAACAAGTTAGCTTTAGAAGCTTATCAGCTTGCCCGACTAGGTGTCTGTTTACTCAATTCAGCAGAAGGTAGTGTATAGGTGCAGAGTAGCTCAGAGTCTTCTTTAGCTTTCAAGGTGAAGGAAAATAAAGATAGAGATCCCAGTCTAGTTAAGTTGAATGATTCAGTCAGAGATCAGAAAGTGGAGGTTTTCTCCCAAGGGGTAGATGGTGTTTTGCATTATCAGGGTAGATTTTGTGTGCTTGGTCTAGATGAGTTGAGGGAAAATATTCTTGCAGAAGTGCATGGTGCACGTTACTCTGTTTATCCATGGGCCAGTAAGATGTACCGTGGTTTACAGGAGATCTATTGGTGAGGTGGGATGAAAAGAGATATAGCAGAATTTATAGCTAAGTACTCTACATGCCAGTAAGTTAAGATTGAACACCAGAAGCCTATTCAGTCCATGTAGGAGTTCGGTCTTCCCATGTTAAAATAAGAGGAAGGGAACATGGAATTTGTGATAGGTTTGCCTCATACTCGTCGTCACCATGACTTTATTTGGGTTATTATAGACAGTATGACCAAATCAGCTTATTTCTTGAAAGTCCATACCTCTTAATCAGCCGAGGACTATGCCAATATCTATCTCAAAGAGTTAGTTATGTTGCATGGTGCTCCCTTATCTATCATCTAAGATAGAGGTACCTAGTTTCCTCTCATTTTTGGAAAACATTCCAAAAGGGTCTTGGTATCCAAGTCAACCTCAGTACAACCTTTCACCCTCAGATAGATAGTAAAGTAAAAGGACCATTCAGTCTCTTGAGCATATGCTGAGAGCATGCATTGTTGATTTAAAAGGAAGTTGGGATGACTATTTGCCTTTGATTGAATTCACATATAGTAATAGTTATCATTCTAGTATCCGTATAGATCTGTTTAAGGCTCTCTATGGTAGGAGGTATAGATCTCCAATTGGTTAGTTTGAAGTAGGTGAGGATGCAGTAGTAGGGCTTGACTTAGTGTTTGATGCTTTGGAAAAGGTTCAGTTGATCAAAGAAAGACTTAAGGCTTCCCTGAGCCAACATAAATCATATGAAGATATGAGAAGTAAGGATCTCGATTTAAAGTCGGTGATTTTGTGTTCTTGAAAATCTATCTCATGAAGGGAGTGAAGAGATTTGACAAGAAAGGGAAACTCAGTCCCCAATACGTGAATCCTTTATGAATTACCAATCATTACAAAAAGGTAGCTTACGAGCTAGATTTGCCTTTAGATGTAGCCTTAGTACACCCGGTGTTCCATGACTCAGTGTTGAAAAAGTGTATTGTGATCCAGCTGTAGTTGTTCCCTTTGAAAGTATAGATATTCAGAACAGTCATTCCTTTGAGGAAATTCAAGTAGAAATTCTTGATCATCAAGTTAATAGACTAAGGAATAAAGAAGTTCCACTAGTCCATGTTCTTTGGCCGAATCAAATATGTGGGCCAAGTACCCTCATTTTTTCTTTGCAAATCCAAATTCAGTGTAAGGTACCAAATCTTCTTTAGATTTCCTCTATCATGCTTAGTTTTAGTTACACATTATGTTCATGTTAGTCATGCATTCATGAATCAGTTCAGTCATGCATTCCATCCATTAGACATACATATTTAATATGTAAGTTAAGTCCATCAATCCCTCATCTTAACTAGTTTCATTTGGGGATGAATGATTCCAAGGGGGAGATATTGTAACACCCCGTATTTCCCTAGCATAATCTATGTCCCAGTGCATGAGTATTCTTATATGAAATTTCTGAAACACTTATTATTTTTCAGTTTAAAGCCAGCAATTGCATAGGAAATTTGATTAGCTTTTCAACGATATAAAATTCGCCCTAATCCGATAACCGGGTAAGAAGTTATGACGATTTTAAGTTTAAGTCATTAAAAAACCATCATTTTAATCATCTACCTATCACATAGACATCCCAAATGATAATTGTCAATTTCCAGTGTGACTTGAGATCATGGCACATCACGGAGTAGGCCAAATTCCCGTTTGTCAGTTTCTCGTGGGTTTTTGAAATATTGGCGCATCACAGAGGTGGTCAAAATAGAATCAAAAGCTTTATCACGATGGAAGAGCATCACGATGTTTTTCCAGGTCCTATTTGTCCATTTTCCAGTGGCTTGGCACGATACGCACCAAGGCTAAAAATCAGGTTGTTCTGTATTCAGCTTCCTTTTTTAAATTCTTCCAAGGGTAATTGGGTCTTTTTGCATGATCCTAATTAACCTAAAACACAAAATTTAATAATGAAATAGCCCAAGTAGTCATCATTATTCACTTCTTCTTAAAAATTAGAGATCCCCTTGTCAAGAACAAAAAATCCTAGCTCTAAAATTCAAGGCAATTTCTCATGAACGCTACATCAATCCTTTCAAATTCATTAACCCGTGTAAGTTAGATGCTAATCTATGGATTCCTTTCATCCATGGAGTTCAAGTCACCTTTTTAATTATAAAGTTATGATCTTTTCAAGTTATTTAATTTTTAAATCATGATTTCATCCATTAATCTCCATGAACTTTTATTTAATATCATATTTTAATGAAGTTATTGTTGTTATTCGATTCCTCACATTTTAGTGTTATCATTTGTTGAATTAAATCATCACTTAGTGTTTACCATGATAATTTCATGTCAATTATTCTAGTCCTTTAGTAATTCTATTATTAGTTTAAACCATGAACTATAAGTGTTTGGTAAAATGCCTACAAGAGGAATTTATTTAAGAAGAGTCTTCATGCTATGTCCTTCAATGTTTTAGTGTCGTCGTAATACTATTGTTTTGAGTTCTAGGGGTACTGAATACCCCAAAACATAGTTGTTTATTTAATGTTGTCTTAGTATCTTCAGAATAGTTTTAAATTACATCATGAGCATTATCAGAATAGTCAGTTAAACTCATAATAGTTTAGCATTTCAGTGTTATTCAATTGGGAGTAGGACTTAGCACAGAGCGAGTGTTAGGATGGAGGCTTCCCCATCAGATAGGTAGATTTGTTAGTAGCAGTTCCTATACTCCAGAACTATGTAGCCAACATTGGTGCCTATTTTTCTTGTTAGACCTAACACCTTCCCATTTGTAGCACAAGAACCTGTTTTAGCCTTGGTCCTCCTTGGACATTATGCACTTCAACTTAGGCATATCTTCTAAGTTGAGGGTGGCTATTATAGGGCTGCATGATGTCAAATAAGTACAAATAAGGGTAAAATAAGAGAAAAGAAAGTAAGAATGGGTGTGGTAGAAAAAGAAAAAGAAAAGAAAATTTGTGAAAAAAAAAAAGAAAATTAAAGACTAAAAGACCGCACCCAACCTGAATATGCTTCAATAAAGAAATGGAAATGGTTAATAAGTGAAACCCCAAAAATAGTGTAGTGACAAAGAGGCTTAGTCACTTTAAATATCTTTACGTATCATACCAGCCCAAGCCTACGTTACAAGCTGAAGAAAAGTCCTATAGTGATCCTAACTTAACTGTCTAAAAACTTAGGTAATGAAAATGAGAGAAAACTTATGGTATTTCACATACATTGATTGAAACTTCTTTATGAGAAGGAATGTCTTTTGACCGTCCCCACATTGACATACTTTATTTAATATATGAGTGAGGAGGGACTTCTTTGTTGTAAGGGCACATGGGTTGTATTTTGAGCTGCTTATTTGTTTGGGTAGTGTACCTTGTATATATGCGTGGTTGTTTGTTGCTAATGTGATGCCATATCTTGGTTCCCTTGTGTCGATTGCTGTTCTTCATTAATACATACCATTGATTTTAAAGTGATTGAACTTTGAGAGGGTAATGTATTTTGAGCGAAAATTTATGATTGATAGTCATAGGCACCGTACATTCTCTTAGTTAAGCATCATACTATAATACTTTGTTAGTTGATTGAGGACAAGAAAGTATTTTAAGTTGAGGGTGTCGATGTTAGAGCTTTGTGCTAGCACATTTAAGGCTTTTAACTTGGAATAATTGTAAGTTCTTAAGTAAATTTTGTTGTTTTTTATTATAGTCTCTGTGATATTGTAGGTTAGTCAAGATGCAAGAAAACCTAGGACAACTACGTCAAGAAGGATGAATTTTGTAAAGTAAATCGGAGACATGTAGCTGACAACATGGCCGATAAGTCATCAACTTGGTGATAAGGCATCAAAAGAATTTGTCAGCTGAAAACAGTGTGTGAGGACTGAAGTAAAGAGTTGACGACTTGACTTGATAAGTCGTCAACTTATTGATAAGTCGTTAGCCCAGCCTGCAAGCAGAGAACATGGATTTTGAAAGAGGAGTTGACGACTTGTTCTGATAAGCCGTCAACTAGGGTCATTAGCTATGGAGCGGAAGATCCGAAATTTGAAATTTAAAACCAAAATTAGCTTGAGTATTTAAGAGAAAAGTTTAGGTTTTTTGAAGGATCAAGAACTTATTGGAAACAACCGGTTTTTGATAATTTTCTTTGAATTTTCAAATTAAGTTTTTGGGATTTGTTATTGTGATTTTAGAATTGTCTTGTGTTTGAAATGGAAGAACAATCATACATCTTTATCTTTTGTAAGTTAAATATCATTGAATCAAGACTTCAATATGTGTTGTTTCTTTATATATTATGAGGAGCTGATTCTCTTAATCCGAGCTGTGGTATCTATGAGTTTGGTTACGTAAATTTATTAGTTGAATCAAGATTCTCAAAGCATTAGGAACTCCTTGGTAATTCTTCTGTTGTGCATGTTTTCTATTGGCTACAAACAATAGATTAGACCTAATTGTTTGTTTTTTTGAAGTAAGAAATCAATTTAATAGGAATTGAATTATCAACGAGGATTTGGAAGCATTAAACTTCCATCTAATGATTAACGCTGTAGCAAGGCTAATTAACATGAGATACGATCTGCCTAAGTATTCGGATTTTCCTAAGTTTCAAAGAATTATGTAATCTAATATCTAAATAGGTCGAGAGACATTTATATATAGTGCTTTGATAATAATAATCTGTTGTTTCTACATGTCATAAGAATCTTGAGCTATAACTAGTGTATGTCAAGTGACAATACTTATAATGAACAAAAATCTGGTTTTCCATAACATTAATTTGAAACATTGAACTATTAGTTGCAAGTTGTTAAAACAAAGTTAGCTATAACTTTTGTTTAATCTCTGAAAACCCGCATTTAAAGGAAGCTATTAACTATTAGTCGATTGAATCACGAATAACTTAAATTAACACCATATTCCCCATGGGATTCGACACTAACCTAGTTGGGTTATATATTTGATGACGACCGCTTACTTTCTCATAAAACAAGTGTAATTTGGGCGTATCAGAAACCCTCTTCTATTCCTTAAAACTTCAGTAATCAAGAGTAAGTCACGTTGTTCTACGAATAATCAATCTTAACATTCACATTCATATTTAATATGTAAAACACATCATCTTGTGAAGAAGAGTAGAAATATGCCTACCAAAAAGCTGAACCGTAAATCCTTAAATAGTCCACAAACGTCCATCTTCACTCCACTATCATAAAATGTTTCCCACTATAAAAATCATATTCTAAGTCATTAGGAGTCAAATTATACCTTTATTAAAGGCCTGGTTGAATTTTAGGTCAAGAATGGGTTTGTGGGGCCCATAAATGGAATTCAAAAATTGAAACCATCATGAGGTCCCTCGAAGGACAAGGAAGTTGTGTTCTAAAGTTGAGCACAAAAGGAACACAAATCGGATCTCAAATCAACCCTAAAAATTTATGAATTCAAAGCACTAATTTCTAAGAATTTATCAAGAAATTGAAGGAATCTTACCATGAATTTGAAGGGAAATCACGAAATAATGGATAACAAAGCTTTGAAAATCATCTACAAGCATCAATCCCACTTAATCTCATATTTTTGGGTTTTAGCTCTCGAGAAATGGCTAAAATCGTGGCATAAGGGTCTACCTAGTCCAGCCACAAGGAAGTTGCATTACAACCCCGAGGTATGCGATCACATATCTTGTGGCTGCACCAGCAGACCATAATCCCAACCAAAGCCTCGCAAGTGGAACATATTGGGCTGCACATAGGAATTACAATGGAACCCTAGGCTCTGTAATGGGCCCACCTTGAATTTCACGGGTACTGAAATTGCAGCCCTTGGCTAGCAATCGCCGCCAAACCAAATGACAACTGATAACAAAGAAATCTTCAAGTTTACGTGAAGTCCTCGAGATTTATTTGGAATCCCTTATACATAAATGAACTATGTAACTATACCAAATTCGACATTCTAAATGTGATGGTGCAATCAAATATTCCATCCGAGATTGATTCAAAAAAAAGTGGGTTGCAAATCAATATTTCAAATTTCGTAAATCTCCAAACAATTGGTCAAAATGAGATCGGGTGCCTTGGACCTGAATCAAAAGTCTATCATGACTATAATTGCTATTTTAGAGCTAATGGCGCTTTCGAAGTTCTCATCTGAGGTCATCTACTTGGAGTATTGGTCCAAGACCAAATCCTAAACAACAAAAACTCTAAAATAGGGAAATGAGCCTAAAATCAAAATGAACTATTCGACACCGAACCAACATTTTTGGCAAGTCTAAAATGACATGTAGACGTTATAGGAAGGCTCTATATATCGAAAATACATGCAAATAAAGGAAATAACTAGTAGGTTCATTACAATATCCACTACTAAAAGGACTTTCGTCCGCGAAAGTCATTGGATAGAAAGATCTCAAAGCTCAAAATAATGAGGTAATGGGACCGCATTCTCCAAGAATGACTTTCCAGATAATGCTTCCAAGGGATTTCTCCATAGGTATCTCTTTTTCAACTCGCTTTCTCACATTATTTCAAATCAGTCAAAATTCCATCACAATAACCCGCTAGCCTCTAACTAAATCGAGAAAGGATGATGCACATAAATCCAAACCATTACACACTGATATCGATACAATCCAACAAAGACTTATTCAAGCTAAAACAAACTAAGGCATGAGTCATACAGTCAACTCCAAATCATACCATTTCACAACTTTTATTCACTCCATAACAGGAGAAAAATAACCTTAGTATTTCTCGCACAATCTCATCCCAGAAACTCATAGAATTAAAGTTGATCCAATGAAAATCAATATAATAAGCAAGAGAATACACTCATAAGGCGCTATCCAAGCACCCTATAAAAGCCAACAAAGATTAGAAATTTTCTAGTGCTACAACTACTCTGGATTATCCTTAAAAATAAAAATCTAGGAGTCGAAGGCACAACTACTCACCATTGAACAATCTTTTATAGGAGGTCCCATCAATCAACAATGAAGCCAAGTTGAATCCATTAAAGTATACTACTCTCATCGAGTATCTCACCCATAAATCTCAACAAAGACGGACACCCCGAGGATAATGCTAAAGGAATTAATACCGTGTCTATGGGCTATTATCTGGCCACATATCACCTATAATCTATCCAACTCAAGAATATCAAATATGTAACCATAGAGTATACTCCACCAGCCTATAGATGAAATCCAAAATGAGAAAGATCTAAAACAAATTCTACATTCAAGCCCTACAGATAAATTTCAAAACCAAGGCTAAACCGCTCGACCTCAAATACTGAAATAAAACTTGAAGAAATGTGACCATTCATATTCCAAATCTATCATAACTTCCAAATAATTGTTCCAAGGCGTCAACTCAAAATTGAGCCAAAATAGATACATCGCGGGAGAAAAAAATCACCATAGGGATAAACCATTGACTAAACAAAAAATAACCAACTCTATATCATCTAATGGGCATGGAATGTAGCTAGAGAGGTGATCACAGGAAAGACCACCTTCCCTTAACTCTCTACCTTGACTTTAGATAAGATTTACTTCACGACAATAATGGAAGCATTCAATCTCCACTCTAGTACCAAGAGAAAACCATTACAAAGAGATAAACCAAAAAAATTTAAGATATGAATCCAAGACCCCTCAACATTAAAATCAAAGCACTATAAGGTAGTGAAATAGCAAAAAGAAAAGAATAAACCCCAAATTCATCAACCTCAAAAAAGTCTTTAAAAAGAGGGATAACCAATACAAAAGCCTTTGAAACCCAGAAGGCAAGTCCAAGAATTCTAAACTGTAGAACGGGCAATATAACTAAATTTGCCAACTCTAGAACCATAGCAAAACCACAGAAGGTCAACTTACCTTCAATACCATAATCTATTCATGATTAATCAAGCACATTTAACAAAGAGTAAAATCACCAACCCTCACCTCGCTATAGAATAGAAAACATCAAATTGGACTTTAGTTGCTCAAGCAACCCAAAAAAGAATTGCATAAAAGGGAAAAATTCTAACTAGATAACACTACTTTAAATAGCTACCCAACGAGGATCAATTGCATCAAATAATATCAATAATAACAACAAATATAATATAATTATCAATATAAAGAACAGGTAGTATAAAAATGAAAATCAATAGCAAGTACCACTCTAGGGCCATAATAAGGCCAATATGCAAAGGTAAATAGGACTTGAACCCAATGCTATACCCAAAGGGATAAAATATCAATACAAATTTACTCCATCTACAACTAAATGAACCATAGGGTAGCAACATAATCATCAATTCAACAAAAAGCCACACAATAACCAATATGAACTTATCAACGTATATAATCATCAATAGGTACAAAAACCGTAATACACATATTTGAAAAAGTTAAATTTTAACGCCCAAATTTGTTGCTTAGAATGCTACATGGTGCACATGACCCCGAAGGACCACAAGCTAACCCATGACTGATATTTGTAAACTGATCATTGAATAATAGTAATAATATCATAAATACAGAAACAAAAACTGAAAGGCCATAAAGTTCAATACTAGTACATAACTAAAAACTAAGGTATAATAGTGATTGTTTGACAGTCCTAGATCTGATGGAACTAGAGGAGTTTCTTACTGTAGCTAAGTAACTGAATCTGAGATCAGTCCTATCTAGTAGGTGATCTTTACATCTGATGATACTGATACTGATTGACCATAGTTAAGATCAGTCTTGTCTAGTGAGTGATCCCGTGGTCTATTTATAATGATAAGGATTGACTGTATATGACAGTCTTAAATATATACTTCTGAGCTGAATTGGCTTTATCTGACAGTCCTGATTCTAAAACTAAAATTATAGGATGTATTCATCTAACCGACATGCCCCATACTAAGATAACTGGAGTCCAACCTATAACCCTAGTTGGAAAGGTGTCAGTACCACACCATTAGAAAAGACAACAACTGCGGTGTCAGTCCTAATCTAGTAGGTAACCCCTGGGATCAGTCCTATATATATAAATGTCCTAACGGGTGATCCCTAAGTATGTCAGTCCTATCTAATGGGTGACATCTTGTTCCTACATTGGCAATGTAGTTCTGGCACTTAGGGATTTCTTCTAGAGATCGCAGTCCTATCTAGCAGGTGAGTCCTCATCCCTAGGCTCGGTCAGTGCCGAATCCTACTCCTATCTGAAAGACATTGAACTGATTAACTGAACTGAGGTAACTAACTGAACTGAACTGATACTAGTGGTATTGTCTAGTGGAGCTAAACTGAATTTACTGAGTTCCATTAACTAATAGAATTACTGAGTTCTGAGGACTAATTAAGAATACTAAAGTTACTGAGATTACTGAGCTACTGAAATTACTGAGATTTTTGAGATTTTCTGAGTCACATGAATGACTGAGTTCTATGGATCATAGCTTGACTTAGGAGATCATGAGAACATGACATGGCTCTAGGCACACAGCTAAATATTCGGGTACAAGTACCCCCAGGACTTGATTAGAAGAAACTGACATAGTATGGCTTACTCGAACATATGACCAATAACATAATTCATAATTCATATATTGAAGCACTTCAAAAAACATGTGATACGTATAAGCTTGTACATACATGGGGATTTCATGATATCATACTAGTTGGGCATTGTTCGTTCATCTAGGCATTTAATCATACACATGGTAGGCATAGCATATGTAGACAAAATTATACAACAATTAATCAGCATGATTTATCTCTAATTTTATCATCCTAGAGTTCATTTATAGGTTCACATGAATATATATCTATACAAATCAATTCAATATAAAATTGATCACCCAACATGGATTTGAATTCAATTGATCATTCTTAACATAGATAAAACAAACCCACCATGAAATTCATAAAGAAATCCATAAACTTAAACTTACAAAAGAGATTCTAGGTCTTCATCGATGAAAGGAGTCCATAAATGAACACAACACATACCTGGGATGTGATTTATTGAGGATAGATGGTGAAACCTTCTTGAATTTGAATCCCCAATAGAAACCCTAGCTTGTTCTTCAGAGAAACTAACATATTTTGGGTGAAGAATGACTAAATCATGTGTTATTGGGTTTATAAAAGGTTGAGAAATTGACCCTTTTAACCCTTGGACGCGTCTTTAATTTCTGAGAAAATTTCTCGATTTTGATCCTTGGTGTGATGCGCCAAGTCACTAGAAAGTGACAAATGGGAAATTGCACGGAGGCGCGATATGGAGCGATCACGTTGCCACCTTGTCTGTGACCTAGAAGTTTGGCGCGACACGCCACTATTATAGAGTGACACTGGAAATTCACCCGGGTGTCGAATTTGGGTGAATTTGGTATTGATGGAAAGCTTATTCGAATTACCACATGATAAAAAGTGAAAATCTTTAAAATACCATGTGTACAATAGTTGATTCATCTTTCATAGAAAGTTTTTAACATTCTTGGAAAACATTTGAAGCTAGGAAAAGTATAGGGTATTACAATAATTCAGGAAATAAAAGCACACCTATCATGTTAAAATCCACTATCTCATGCCTGAATGGTCAATGAGAGAATGAATTTGAAATTTTCCAAACTAAAACTAGATGTTAGAATCATTAACTGAGGCACCATACGTACTATCTCAAACTTAAACTACCACAACACTATGAGACTAATCAAATTGGGCTGAATGATGAATAATTCCTTGCTAAGGCCACTTTTTGTCGATGCCCTATCTCACCAAAAGTAAAAGAAGATTCTATAACATTTCGAGGTGCTACGGACTCTGATCTAGAATGATCACCATAAATAACCTAAGAGTCACCCATAATTTCTAACACTACCTATGTAGAATCGATGGGATACAAGTGAAGCTGACCTCCACTGGAAAGATCTTCAGTATTGGATGAAATACCAATATCACTATACTGATGGCATGGCCTCTTCCCGCCACCTCCATAAGTCTCAATACATGCTTTATCTATGGTGACTCTTAGGTTATTTATGGTGATCATTCTAGATCATAGTGTGTAGTACCTCAAAGTGTTCTAGAATCTTTTTTTACTTTTGGTGAGATAGGGAATCGACCAAAAGTGGCCCTAGCGAGGAATTATTCATCATTCAATCCAATTAGATCAGTCTCATAGTGTTATGGTTGTTTAAGTTTGAGATAGTACGCATGGTGCCTCAGTTAATAATTTTGGCATCTAGTTTCAGTTTGGACAATTTCAAATTCATTCTCTCATTGACCATTCAGGCATGAGATAGTGGATTTTACCATGATAGGTGTGCTTTTATTTCCTAAATTATTGTAATACCCTATACTTTTCCTAGCTTTAAATGTTTCCCAAGAATGTTAGAAACTTTCTATGAAAGTTGAATCAACTATTTTACACGTGGTATTTAATTATTTTCACTTTTTATCATGTGGAGATTAGAATAAGCTTTCCATCAATACCAAATTCTCGTAAATCCGACACCCGGGTGAAGAGTTAGAGCCTTTTTAGTGGGGTAGTGTATCACCTGAGCCTTCAGCGCATTACGGAGATAGCTCTAATGGTAATTGTCAATGTCTAGTGTCACTCTGTAATAGTGTTGTGTCGAGCCAAACTTCAAGGTCGCAGAAAAGGTGGCAACACGATAGCTCCAGATTGCGCCTCCGTGCAATTTCCCATTTGTCACTTTCTAGTGACTTGGCGCGTCACACCGTGGATGAAAATCGAGAAATTTTCTCAAAAATTAAAGACGCATCCAAGGGTTAAAAGGGTCAATTTCTCAACCCTTTATAAACCCAATAACACATGATTTAGCAATTCTTCACCCAAAATATGTTAGTTTCTCTCAAGAACAAGCTAGGGTTTCTATTGAGGATTCAAATTCAAGAAGGTTTCACCATCAATCCTCAATAAATCACATCCCAGGTATGTTTTGTGTTCATTCATGAACTCCTTTCATCGATGAAGACCTAGAATCTCTTTTGTAAGTTTAAGTTTATGGATTTCTTTATGATTTTCATGGTGGGTTTGTTTTATCTATGTTGAGAATGATCAATTGAATTCAAATCCATGTTGGGTGATCAATTTTATATGGTATTGATCAATTCTAGGATGATGAAATTAGAGATAAATCATAATGATTAATTGTTGTATAATTTTTTCTATATATGCTATATCTTCCATGTGTATGATTAAATGCCTAGATGAAGGAACAATGCCCAACTAGTATGATATCATGAAATCCCCATGTATGTACAAGCTTATGCGTATCACATGTTTTTTGAAGTGCTTCAATATATGAATTATGAATTATGTTGTTGGTCATATGTTCGAGTAAGCCATACTATGTCAGTTTCTTCTAATCAAGTCCTGGGGGTACTGGTACCCGAACATTTAGCTATGTGCCTAGAGCCATGTCATGTTCTCACGATCTCCTCAGTCAAGCTATGATCCATAGAATTCAGTCATTCATGTGACTCAGGAAATCTCAAAAATCTAAGTAATTTTAATAGCTCAGTAATCTCAGTAACTTTAGTATTCTTAATTAGTCCTCAGAACTCAGCAATTCTGTAAGTTAATGCAACTCAGTAAATTCAGTTTAGCTCCGCTAGACAATACCACTAGTATCAATTCAGTTTTGTTAATCACCTCAGTTTAGTTAATCCATTCAGTGTCTTTCAAATAGGAGTAGGATTCAGCACCGAGCGAGCCTAGGGATGGGGACTCACTCGCTAGATCGGACTGCGATCTCTAGAAGAAATCCCTAAGTGCCAGAACTATGTAGCCAAGTAAGAACAAGATGTTACCCATTAGATTGGACTTACATACTCAGGGATCATCTGTTAGGACATTTATATGCATAGGACTGATCCTAGGGGTTACCCACTAGATTAGGACTTACTCCGCAGTTGTTGTCTTTTCTAATGGTGCGGTACTGACAACCTTCCAACTAGGGTTATAGGTTGGACTCCATTTATCTTAGTATGGGGCATGTCGGTTCGATGAATACATCCCATAATTTTAGTTTTAGAATCAGGACTGTCAGATAAAGTCAATTCAGCTCAGTAGTATAGATTTTAGACTGTCAGATACAGTCAATCATTATCATTATAAATAGACCATGGGATTACTCACTAGAAAAGACTGATCTTAACTATGGTCAATCAGTATCATTATCATCAGATGTAGAGATCACCTGCGAGATAGGACTGATCTCAAGTTCAGTTACTCAGCTACAGTAAGAAACTCCTCTAGTTCCATCAAATTTAGGACTGTCAAATACAGTCACTTATGTTATTAGTTATATCAGTTATTAGAACTCTTGTTATCAGTATTCTTCTTCAGGACTGTCAAATACAGTTAACCAGACCAGTTCTTCATAATAAAAAATGTCAGACACAATTATCCATGTACCAGTAACATAGTATCAGTCCCTCAGTATTTAGTAATACAGTATCAGTTTCTCACTCATCAGTGACTCAGATGTTAGTATCAGTAGGCTTAGTAGTCAGAAGTCTATATTCAGTCCTATCATGATCCTAGTTACAGTTATGTATTCATGCATGTATTCTCATGTTCATGTTAGTCAGTCAGTTAGTATGGTTCATTCATATGAGCCTATTGCATTCAGCCTATCTCACTTGCATACCAGTACTTTCAAAGTACTTACACATTTGCATTACGGTTTCTTAAACCATAGGTTTAGAAGCACGAGCTCCAAAGGACCATAGCATCCCAGTTCAGTGATCAGAGTTAGTAGTAAGTCCTCATCCTTCTAAGAGATGATGATCATGTTACTATTTCAATTTTCAATTTATTTCAGTAGTTGGAGTTAGTTGCGGACATATCCCATCAACTCCTTATTCAGACAGTTTAGAGAATTTCAGACTACAGTATGTTCAGACAATTATCTCAGTTATTTTGGTACTATTATACCTTAGTTTTTAGTTATGTAATAGTATTGTACCTTATGGCCTTTTAGTTTTTGTTTCCGTATTTATGATATTATTACTATTATTCAATGATCAGTTTACAAATATCAGTCATGGGTTAGCTTGTGGTCCTTCGGGGTCATGGGCACCGTGTAGAAAGACCCAACCGCTATCAAGTGCTCTAATACCAATAGAGTGGCAATACTAATCTTCTAAATAATCCATGAACCATGCCCTTCTCTAATAGATATATCATAGGGATATTCCTAGCGAACTCAAGAAATCAAATCTAATACTTTAAAACATATAAGAAACCATGATAAACACTAACAAATCCCACTCAATCGTTAGAGCTGCTCGATGAACCAAATGTTATCACCGACTGTGAGGTATACTTAAATGGGCTCGTGATCCTCAATATTGAGCCTCATAAGGCTGAATTAGTCATGTATTGTATTGGAGCCTGAGATGGCCCTAAATTCTCTAGCTGATATTTAAGATCTTCGATATCCATCCCTAACTCTATTGTCTGATGTTGTATCAAATGTATGTTGATATTCTGTCAGCACTTATTGATAACCTAGCATCATTCGTTAGGTACATAATAGAGTAAATATTTATGCTTTAGGCTCATAGAAATATAGACACACAACAAGTAATCAAGAATTTAATTTCCTAAGAATTCCCTGTAGCCTCCAAAAGAGAGCTTACGAACAACTCTACACCATTCTGCAGAACTCTACTAGACACTCTGATCTTATAGTAATACACCTGTTAACCTAGGATATGATACCAATTTGTCAAGACCTAATTTATCAGGTCATGATGGAACCTATTATAAGTGACCAGTAGGCAAGCCAACCCTAGTCCAAAACTAGTAGTAACTGTAACTCCCCAAATCTGATACCCTAAATGTTACACGGTGCTCATGACACCAAAGGACCACCATCTAACCCATGACTGATATCTGTACCTATATAATGCATAAAATACTTTATAATATAGAAACATGAACTAAAAGGCCATAAGGTTCAAAACTGAGACATAGTATCTAATAAAAATGTAACATCTAGGAGAGGTATTAAATACCAAAAAAACTAAAATAAGCTATCTAAAAATGTTGTAGTCTGTAAAGCCTCTTAAGTAGTTGATGGGACATATGCCCAGCTAAGTCAAACTAATAAACTAATTACTGAGATAATAGAACGGTAATCATGTCCTCGAAAGATGAGGACCACTACTAACTCTGATAGCTGAGACTAGAATCTACTGATGCTTTGGAGTTCGTGTCTCTAAACAGATGGTATAAGACACCATAATGCATATGCATCAGTACTTTTAATATACTGGTATGGATGTGAGGTATGCTGAATGGATAGGGTTCATATGCATGTACAATAACAATAGCAAACTAACTATCTTGAGAATGAAAATACATGCATGATACATAATAACTGATACTAATACCATGATAACATGATTACTGAATCTTAATACTGATAACATGACATATTGATAATTGATATAATTGATAACATAAGTAACTGTATCTGACAGTCCTGAATCTAATGGAACTAGCTGAGTCCCATACTTTATCTGAGTTGACTGTATCTAACATTCCTAAAATTCAAAGACCTTTCTGAGTTCTATTACTGAGATTGATTGACTGTATCTGACAGTACAGATTCTATAACATGAAACTATAGGAAGTAGTTATCTAATCGACATACCCCTAATATGACATAATAGCTGAGGTAGGGTCTAATCAATAACCCCAATTGGAAGGGTGTCAATACTATACCACTGATAAGGACAAGCTGTGGGTGACCCTCATCTAATAGTGTCCCCAAAAAAGAATGGTGAGGCCCTGATCTGACAGTGCTTATCCACTTTATCAACCCTCATCAGACAATGTTGATGTATTAAACTATGTTGGCTAAATAGTTCTGGAATACAAGGATGAATTCTAAGAATCACACCCTTATCTGATAGTGTGTGCTCACATCCTTGGGTTCCCTCGGTGCTAATTCCTAATCCTATCTGAATAGATCCTAAACATAATTGACTG
>JAPEIP010000013.1:63269885-63286861 GCA_026120095.1 Capsicum chinense | reverse complement strand
GGTTCATATGCATGTACAATAACAATAGCAAACTAACTATCTTGAGAATGAAAATACATGCATGATACATAATAACTGATACTAATACCATGATAACATGATTACTGAATCTTAATACTGATAACATGACATATTGATAATTGATATAATTGATAACATAAGTAACTGTATCTGACAGTCCTGAATCTAATGGAACTAGCTGAGTCCCATACTTTATCTGAGTTGACTGTATCTAACATTCCTAAAATTCAAAGACCTTTCTGAGTTCTATTACTGAGATTGATTGACTGTATCTGACAGTACAGATTCTATAACATGAAACTATAGGAAGTAGTTATCTAATCGACATACCCCTAATATGACATAATAGCTGAGGTAGGGTCTAATCAATAACCCCAATTGGAAGGGTGTCAATACTATACCACTGATAAGGACAAGCTGTGGGTGACCCTCATCTAATAGTGTCCCCAAAAAAGAATGGTGAGGCCCTGATCTGACAGTGCTTATCCACTTTATCAACCCTCATCAGACAATGTTGATGTATTAAACTATGTTGGCTAAATAGTTCTGGAATACAAGGATGAATTCTAAGAATCACACCCTTATCTGATAGTGTGTGCTCACATCCTTGGGTTCCCTCGGTGCTAATTCCTAATCCTATCTGAATAGATCCTAAACATAATTGACTGAACTAAACATGGGCTGAGTTACTAAATTTTGTTCACTGATGGAATACTACTGATATCTGATAAGTTACTGGGTTCTTGAAATCATGGAGATTTCCCTAGTGATAAGACTATTTGAGGTCTAACGATTCATAGCTTGACTGAGAGTATTGTGAAAACATGACATGGCTCCAGGAACATAGCTAATGTTCCAGTATGAATACCCCCAGGACTCGATGGAAGGAAGCTAACCACTCATAACTTACTTGAACATATAACTAATATCATAATCCATAATACATTTATAGAAGCATTTCATCAAAACATGTGTTAGGCATAACTTGTACATACAAGGGGATTTCATGGTATCATGCTAGTTTGACACTTTTCCTTCATCTAGGAATGTAATAAACATATTGTAGGCATGACACATATAAACATCATTGTACGATAATTAAACATCATGGTTCAATTCTAATTTCATCATTTGAGGTATAGTTATAGGTTTGCATGAATCTATATCTATAATAATTTAACCCACATTGAGTTTGTCACCCAACATTGAGTAGAATTCAATTTCTCATTATCCACATGTACAAGAGTAGCACAATCATGACATTTATAAGAAAATCCATAAACTTGAATTTAGAAAAAGGATTCTTGGGCTTCATGGACAATAAGAGTCCGTAAATGAACACTAAGCATAACTTAGTTCGTAATTAAACGAAGATTGACGGAGGAAATTCTTGATGATGAATCTTCTATGAAAAGCCCTAGGTTGTTCTTGAGAGGTTTTTGAGAGAAGAAAGTGTATTTTTGGGGAAAAGTGGTTGAATCATGTGTTTAAGGGCTTAAATAGGGGTGGAAAATTGACCCTTTTAACCCTGGACGCGTCTTGTAATTTTAGTAAATATTTCCTGAATTGAACACCTGGCGCGATGCGGCGCTATCATGCCGTTTCATTAGAATTTAACAATTAGGTAACTGAGGGATAGCACGACGTGGAGCCATCACATTTCCCCTTTTTGTGAGACCTGGAACTTTGGCTAAATCAGAGCAATCACACTAAGACACTGGAAAAGGAAAATTGCCATTTTAGCTTGTGGCGTGGTGGGCCACTGACCAATATGGTGCTTTTTATGATGGGAACTTGAAATAGTGATAAATTCTTACCCGATTATCAGATTTAGTCAAATTATATAATGATGGAAATCTTATTGAATTTCCCACATGACCAAAAGTGAAAATCTTAAAAATACCACATGTACAAAAGTGGATTCATCTTTCAAAGAAATCTCCTAACATTTTTGAGATGATTTCAAGCTAGAAAAAGGTACAGGGTATTATAATATCTCCCCCTTGAGAACATTCATCCTCGAATAAAATTGAGAGTGAGGGAAAGAACATAAATTGAGATACATACTGAACATGAATAACTGAAACATGATCTCATGACTGACAAGACTGATAACTGAATATATCATACTGGACACGCATACCTGATGCATGTGTAACTGATTCATCAATACATGATTAAGTATTCTGAGGAACTAAGTTTCTCACAATGAGAATGCATATCTGATAGAAAAATTGTATTACTGAACTGATACATGAATGCATGACTAAATATGTAATGGTACTTGATTCCAAGTTTGTGATGAACACTGAACATGAAACTGAGTAAGCTTAAAGAGGACTGTTACCTTGAGCTTGATTTGAGTTAGAATAGAAGCGGTAAGGATACTTGGTACACATTTCTACATCTGTTTCCCAAGTATCTCTCTTGATAGACTAATTTTTCCAAAGAACTTTAACTAGAGGGACTTCTTTGCTCCTTAGTCTATGAGTCTAATAGTCTAGGATTTCGACTGGAATCTCCTCATAAGAGACACTATTTTGAATATCAATGCTCTGAATAGGGACTACAACTACTGGGTAACCTATGCACTTCTTAAGCAAAGAGACATGGTAGACTGGATGAACTGAGGCAAGATCTGAAGCAAATTTGAGCTCATAAGCTACCTTGCTGAATCGATTGAGAATCTTAAAGGGACTGAAATATCGGGGACTGAGTTTCCCTTTCTTGCCAAACCACTTCACTCCATTCATGGGAGAGATCTTTAGATAGACATAGTTGCTAATCTCAAACTCAAGATATTTTCTACAAACATCTGCATAAGAATTTTGTCGGCTCTGAGCAGCCCGGAGTCTTTCTGTAATCAACTGGAATTTTTCTAAGGAATTGAATAGTAAGTCATGCCCTATGATTGAGACCTCACTAACGTCGGACCAACTGATCGGAGATCTACATATCCTACCATAGAGAGCTTCAAATAGAGCCATCCAAATACTGGAATGATAGCTGTTGTTGTATGCAAACTCAATCAAAGGCAAGTGGTCATCCCAACTACCCTTAAAATCAATTGCACACGCCCTTAGAATATCTTCTAGAGTCTGAATAGTCCTTTCTTCCTGACTATATTTCTAAGGATGAAAGGCTATACTAAGATTAACTTGGGTACCAAGACCCTTTTGGAATGATTTATAGAAGTGAGAGGTGAACTAAGTACCTCTATCTTAGATAATGGATAATGAAACACTGTGTAATCTAACCAACTCTCTGACGTAGATTTTGGCGTAATCCTCAGTTGAATAAGAGGTATAGAGTAGAAGGAAATGGTCTGATTTGGTTATCCTTTCTACAATGATGAATACTGAATCATACTGATGACGAGTTTGAGGCAAACCTATCATAAAGTCCATGTTCACTTCTTCCCACTTCAAAGTAGGATTATTGAACTACTACATAGGACCACAGGGCTTATGATGCTCTATCTTAACCTACTGACATGTAGAGCACTTAGCCATAAACTCTGTAACATCTCTCTTTATCCTACTCCACTAATAGACTTCCCACAAGTCGCGGTACATCTTTGTGGCCCCTGGATGAATAGAGTAGTGCACACCATGCGCTTTTGCAAGAATTCACTGCCTCAAGTCATCTACACCGGGAACACAGAGATGACCCTGATAACACAAAACACCAACTCATCCTAGGGAGAAAACCTATACTTTTTAATCCTGAACTAACCCTTTCAACTTGACAAGCTTAGGATCCCTATCTTGATTTTCTTTCACCTTTAAAACATCAGAATATTTTAAACTAGTCTGAAGCCATATATCACCCTAATTTGTATCGACTAAGAAAACGTCTAGTCTTGTAAGTTGATGTACTTCTAGAGCTAACTTCTTCTTTCTTTTATCCACTGAGCAACACTACCCATAGACAGTCTACTGATAGCATCGGCCACTATATTGGCCTTGCTCGGTGATATAGGACATCATGTCATAATGCCTCTTATGATCTGTGAAGACATCTACATGAACTCCATAGAGATAATGCCTCCAAATCATCAATGAAAAGACTACGGCTGCTAACTCAAGATCATGAGTAGGATAAGTCTTCTCATTGGTTTTAAGCTATGTGGAGGTGTACTATGACCTTACCATGCTGAATGAGGTCACAACCTAAGCCCACTCTAGATGTATCACAATAAACTATGAACCCATCTGGACTATATGGAAGAGATAAAACTGGAGCTGAGGTGAGTCGAGTCTTCAACTCCTAAAAACTCTTCACACAAGGATCTGACCACTGGAACTTGACTTTCTTCTGAGTCAATTTAGACATAGGGGATGCAATAGAAGAAAATACCTCAAGAAACCATCTATAATAGGTAGCCAAACCCAAGAAACTCCTGATATCTGATGGAGAGATAGGTGAGGCCATTTTTTTATTACTTTGGTCTTTTGAGGATCTACTCTAATTCTATCACCAAAATGATATGACCAAGGAAAGCTGCTGACTTTAGCCAAAATTTTCACTTACTGAATTTAGCAAATAGTTAATGATATCTGAGATCTGAAGTACTATTCTAAGATAGTCTGCATGATCTCGCACTCTAGGGGAATAAACCAGAATATCATCTATGAAGACTATGATGAATATGTCTAAGTACTTTTTGAACACGTAGTTCATCAAGTCCATGAAAGCTGTTGGGGCATTGGTAAGACTAAATGACATAACAAGGAATTTGAACTGACCATACCGAGTAGACTGATCTGGGTTTATCTTAAAGAGATAACTGGTACCCTGAAATTGGACATACAAGTCACCAATTCTGGTAAGAGGATTCTGGTTCTTGACTATGACCTTATTAAGTTAATAGTAGTCTATACACATTCTGAGAGAACAGTGTTTCTTGCAAACGAATAAACTGGTGTACCCCACAAGGAAATACTAGGCCTACTGAATCCCTTATCTAGGAGATCCTTCATCTATTCTTTCAATTCCCTAATTTTTGCTGGTGCCATTCTATATTGCAGAATAGGGATAGGCTGAGTATCAAGAAGAAGATCAATGCCGAAGTCTATTTTCCTTTTGGGAGAAATTCCTTGATGATCTTCAAAAAAGACATCAGAATATTCATTCACAACTTAAATAGATTCAATACTGGGAGTTTTTGAACTAGAATCCTTAACATGAAAAAGATGATAGACACATCACTTAGATATCATTTTTCTTGCCCAAAGGTAGGAAACAAGTTGACCCCTGAAAGTGGATACACTACCCTTTCACTCAAGGACGGGTTCATGTAGGAACTTAAAGTAGACTATCCTATTTCTACAGTCGAATGTTGTATAGAAGGAATAAAAATAATCCATGCTTAGAATGACATCAAAATTAGTTATCTCTAATTCGACTAGATCTGATGAAGTGACATTCTGAAGTATCATAATCGGGAAGTTCCTATATACACACCGTGCCATAATGGTTTTACCCACTGGGGTAGTGACTGAAAAAGGGTTTGCTAGAATTTCAGGACAAAACCTGAAATCAACTACTGTATAGGGAGTATCAAAAGATAATGAAGCACCTGGATCTATCAAAGCTTAAACATGCACATGAATGATCTATAACGTACCAGTAACCACATTCGGAAAATTTTACTGATCATACAGAGATTGAAGAACATAAAGTCTATTTAGGTGTTGCCTACTAGTAGCACTAGAGGTGGCACCCTACTGATTTGGGCGACTGGACTGAGCTGAGGAGCAGAGATAACTCTGATAACCTAATTGAAGGCAGTCTTTAACTCTATGGCCTGGCTTTCCACAATAGAAACCGACACCACTACCAGCTCTGCACTCACCCTTGTGGTTCTTACCACAAGTCTGACCAAAGGAATTAGTTCGGGCATTGTTAACACTGCTCTGAGACTTAGAGCCTGGCCCTTTATCTTTTTTACCCTCTCTGAACTTTGCAACTGGAACACTGGCTAATGAAGGTGATGGAACTGATGACTTAGGATGAATCTGAGAGCAATTTCCTCTCTCTGAATTAGGCTGAGTAAAATTAAAGCTACCTATCCTAGCTTTCTTATTTTGCTTCTCCCTCTGCTTAATGTTATGCTCCCCTATCTGCTGAACATGAATTATAAGCTTGGCTAAAGTCATGTTACAATTCAACATGGCGGATTTGCACTCATTAACCACACTATCATTTACCCCTAAAACAAACTTACTTATCTTGTCCCTGCTATATGCAACCACATGAGGGATATATCTAGCTAATTGAGTAAACTTAAAAAAATACTCTTTCACTATCATATTTCCCTGCGTGAGGTTGATGAATTCTAACACCTTATCTTTTCTAAGCTCTAGGGGAAAGAATCTATCAAGGAAAGCAAAACAAAACTCCTCTCACTCAACAGGCCCTACATCATCCGTCCTTTCTAACTTCCACTATTTAAACCAAGTGTGAGCAATATCCTATAACTGATATGTAGCTAGCTCAACACTGTAACTATAAGTAACCCACATTGTATCTATAACCTTCTGCACCTGATCTAGGAATTCCCGAGGGTTCTTATTTGACTTAGACCCGAGAAAGCATGGAGGATTTATTCGAGTAAACTCCTGAATTCTTGCTACAACTGAATTGACCACTAGATTGGCCAGAATAATAGATGGTTGTTTATTCAAAGCAGTAACTGAGTTGGCAACAGTAGTGAATGCAGCTCAAAACTTTGCGTAAGAAACATGTTCACCCAAAGGTTCTAGAGGCTGAGGCCTGGCTGATTCCTAGTTTTTCTTTTAGGAGGTATATTCTATAAAAGAAAGGGATAAATAGATTAGAAAACAAGATTGACTTGAGATTTTGCTCACTGGCATGACATGAATACTAAAAGAGGGGAAACTGTTCCCAAAACATCTTATAGCCTCCTATACATAAATGTGTCGTGCAACGCATTCATGTACAAAACTCAACTAGATGCTGCTTTAAGACTGAACTCATCAACCCTCATTAGATAGTATTGATGTCTCAACCTATGCTAGCTACATAGTTATAGAATACAATGATGACTTCTAAGGGTCACATCCTCCTCTGATAGTGCGTATTTACATCCTTCTGTTCACTTGGTGCTAATTCCTAATGCCATCTGAATAGAGTCTGAACATAATTTACTGAACTGAACATGGGCTGAGTTACTGAATTCCATTGACTGATAGAATACTACTGATATCTGACAACTAACTGAGTTCCCGAGATCATGGAGATTTCCTTAACCATAAGACAGTCTGAAGTCTAACGATTTATAGTTGACTGAGATTATCGTGAAAACATGGCATGACTCTAGGAAAACAGCTAATGTTTCAGGTATGAGTACCCCCAGGACTTAATGGAAGGAAACTGACCAACCATAACTTACTTGAACCTATAACTAATATCATAATCCTTAGTACATTTATAGAAGCATTTCATCAAAACATATGATAGGCATAACTTGTACATACATGGGGATTTCATAGTATTATGCTATTTAGACACTTTTCCTTCATCTAGGCATTTAATCAAACATATTGTTGTAGTGGTACATGTGAGCATCATTGTACAATAATTAAACATCATAGTTTAATTATAATTTCATTATTTAAGGGTGTAGTCATAGGTTTGCATAAATATATATCTTTAATAATTTAACATACATAGAATTTATCACCCAACATGGAGTAGAATTCAATTTCTCATTATCCATATGAACAAGAGCGTCTCAATCATGAAATTCATATGAAAATCCATAAACTTAAACTTAGAAAAGGGATTCTTGGGCTTAATGAAAGAAAGTAGTCCATGAATGAACACTATGAATACCTTAGTTAGTAATTACAAGAATATTGACGTAGGAAATTCTTGATTATGAATCTTCTATGAAAAGACCTAGGTTGTTCTTGAAAGGTTTTTGAGAGAAGAAAGTGTATTTTGGGTGACAAGTGGTTGAATCACACGTTAAATGGCTTAAATAGGGGTGGAAAATTGACCCTTTTAACCCTGGTAAGTTGTCAAAAATGTTGTCGCACAGAAGCTGGATTCTTCCTAAGGCTGACGACATTTGTGACATGCCGTCAAAAATATGGTAAACCGTTAAAAATGTCATCACAAAGAAGTTGGATTCTTCCTAAGGCTGACGACATTTGTGACATGGCATCAAAAATATGGTAAGCTACCACGAATGTCGTCACACTATTTTTAGCCTGACATGCTGGAGTAAAATAGGAGTAAATCTTTTCTCCGATATCATATTTTGCAGAAATTGGTATCGTTGGAAATATAATTCAATTATCTATCTGTTGATAGGTCATGAGCTCAAAAATTCCAATTATAATGATAGATATGCTCATTTGAAGTTGACTATATCAATATCCTTCTCAAGAATTCAATCGATAAGGAATGTTTTGATTCATCTAATAGCTAGGAGTTATTTGAAGCCTTAATATACCTATAACTTAATCATAAAACTATAAAAGAACCATGATGTACTATGCATGAGCTTGGTACATGGCTCTAATATTGGTTTGGATTTTTTTGGGTATTATAATAAACTTGATAAAAAATCATCAATATGAGGAAGAGGAGAGTTATTCTTAACTATTTGCTTATTCAAATATTGATAATAAATCCTTATACAAATAGACCCAACCTTTTTCTTTACAAAAAATAAGTTCACTCAAGGGTGATACACTAGGTTGAATAAATTCCTTATCTTATAACTTATGCAATTGATCCTTTAATTCCTTCCACTGAGTTATGGCTATCCTATAAGAAGGAATAGAGTTGGGCTTGGTGCCCGAATTAACATTAATAACAAATTCAATATCATGATCAAGAGAATACCAAGAAAATTCATTAGTAAAAAAATATGTGACCTCATAGATAATACTAATAGAGTCTAAAGAAAGCAGTGAAGAAACACTAGTGTCATAAATGTGGGCAAAATATGAAAAACATCCCCTCTTAACAAAGCGACAAGCTTTTAGGAATGATATAACTCTTTTGGGACCTGAATTAAATGCATCCTTCCAAGCTATACTTGGTACACTTGATGGCGCTAATGTCATCGTTTTATCATAATAGTCAAAAATAGCATGATAAAAAACTAACCAATCCATGCCCAAGATGACATCAAAATCTAACATATTGAGGATGATCAGGTATACCCAAGTCTCACACCTAAAGAATGTCATAAGATAGGATTGGTACACCCAATCCTTCACTAAAATGTCTCCTATAGGGGTAGATACATGGATAGGAACAATGAGAGTCTTACTAGTAGATTTAAAACCTAAAGAAAAATATGCAAACACATAGGACAAAGTCAAATTTATATCAAATAATAAAGATGCATATCTAAAGCCGATTAGGATAATACGTATGACAATAGTGTCGAAAGACTTTGAATTTAGTCTGGCGGGTGTAGCATATCACTATCCATGTCCTCTACTTAACATAGAGAGGTACCACAAGAGTGCACCATTAGGATGACTTTAGTCTTCATACTCCCCAAGGAAAAGATTTTAGAGGTTCCCATGGGTATCATAGTAGACAAGTATAGAAAGCCTATTACCATCCTGATAATAGGTATTCTAGTTCAGAGTTTTAGGGTGGTCACTCTAGCTCACTCGTACCTCTTCCTATTAAGTTGGACCATAGTTTTTTATATGTTTGTAATGAGTTTAGGCATTCACCTGTGAGCTACCCCCATCATATTTTTAGGCCTACACCTATGTCGGTAGTAAGAATTAACCCTTATAAAGGTAGAGGTTCTATTAGAGGTGTGCATGGTAGAGGTAATAGTGCCCTTATGATTGGTGGTGGGCCAACTTAGTTTAGTTGGTGATGTGGATAGTGTTATACTATACCTTCCAAGCTTTCGATGGTGTTATCACTGGTATCATCAATGTTTGCTTTAGATATGCATCTGTATAATTTGATCCATGATCAGTTTTATCCTATTTGTTTGCATATTTTGCTTTAGGTTTTGTATTATTCTAGTGAGCCTCTTATTGTGCCTATTCATGTATCTACGCCTATAGAATACTCATTTGTGGTGTATTGTGTGTACCAATCTTGTGTTGTGACCTTTGTTGGGTGTGAGACTTGGATATATCTAATCATCCTAGATATAGTAGATTCTTATGTCTTATTGGGTATGGATTATTTAGCTCCATATATTACTATTATAGACTATTATGCTAAGATTATGACCTTATCTCCACCAAGTGTACTAAGGATATCTTGGAAAGGTGCACTTCATCGGCTTCCAAGAGAGTTATATATTTTCTTTATTCTGGCTGCATGGTTAGGAGGGGACGTTTGTCATATTTGGGTAACATTCAGGATACTAGAGTTGTTTCACCACCATTTTAGAGTTTATTCATATTTTTCATGAGTTCATAGATGTTTTTCCATGGATTTTCCTGGTATTCCTCCAAAAAATGATATTGACTTCGCAATTGATATTGAGCCAGGCAGCAAGCCTATCTCTATTCTTTCTTGTAGGATGGCTCCAACAGAACTGAATGTTGACAAATCAGTGGTAGGATTTATTAGGTAAGGGATTTTCTTGACATAGTGTATCACCTTACGGTGCGTCTGTCTTGTTTGAGAAGAAAAAAATGGGTCTATGCATATATGTATTAATTATTGACAATTAAACAAGGTTATAGTTACTAATAAGAATCTTCTTCATCATATTAATGATTTGTTCGATCATTTTAATGGTTCTTTAGATTTTTTAAAAAATTATTTGTGGTATGAGTATCACCAGTTGATAACTAGAGGTTTAAATATTCCAAAGGAAACTTTTCAAACTCGATATAGTTATTGGGAGTTCTTGGTCATGTTCTTCATAATAACCAATGCACCTTCATTCATGGAGTTGATAAAGTTGACGTTTTGATCGTATCTTAACTCTTTTAACTTTATTTATAGATTATATCTTGGTTTACTCTAAGAGAGATGACCACCACAAGGAGCATTTGCAAACTATACTAATAGGTTGAGAGATGAGACATTGTATGCTAAGTTCTCAAAGTTTGAGTTTTGGTAGGAGTCTATTTCTTTCTTAGGTCATATAGGATCCAAGGATGGTATTATGGTAGATCCATCCATGATTATAACGGTTCATGATTTGACTAGGCCTACTTCCTCTACCAAGATTTGAAGTTTTAAAGGTTTAGCAGTCTACTATCAATACTTTGTAGAGGGTTTTTCTTCTATTCCTTCTCCTTTGATTAAGTTGACTCAGAACAAGATTTTCTTTCAGTGGTCCAATTCTTATGATGTGAGCTTTGAAAAGCTTAAGGATTTATTGACCTTAGCTCCTATCTTGACTTTGTCGAAAGAGAGTATGGGTTTTATTGTCTTTTCTAATGCTTTTTGTGTTGGGTTAGGTTATGTATTGATTCAGAAGGATAAGGTGATTTTGTATGCTCCTCTTTATCTAAATTGCAATGAAAAGATTACCCTAACCATGATTTGGAGTTTTTCATGGTTGTACTTGCTTTGAACCTATGGAGGCACTACTTCTATGGACTCCGTTGTGAGATCTTCTCGGATCATCAAATCCTTTAGTATTTCTTCACCCAGCGAGATGATAATATAAGGTAGTATCATTGGCCTTATTTTCTTAATCAGTATCACCTTACTATTTTCTTTCATTCATGCAAGGCTAATATGGTTGCAGATGCCCTAAGTTGAAAGATGACTAGTATGGGTATGTTGGTGCATCTTTTGACCCAAGAAAGGACTTTGGCCTTAGAGGTTTAGTATTTGGATAACTAGATAATTAGGCCTGATATTTTGATACCTAAGTGTGTTTTGACTCTGACAATGACTCGTTATTTGGACATAATGAGTTATAGTAAGACACTTTGTAACAATAGTGAAGAACTAGACAATCAGTCTAGTAACGACGACCCCAGCATACGATTGTTATTATTAGTCTAAATGAGTTATTAGGTGGATTCGTTGTCATAATAGTGAGGAGACATGATTTTGGTCCTATAGTCATGACTCCAAGCCACGACTCATGACTAGACCGTTCAAGTCATCGCTTGAGCCATCGCGACTATTTCTAGAAAATTTCTAAACGTCTTTAGAAGGGTTGTTGTGTCTTTCCACACTTTTTAAACACCAAATCTACATTGTTTTTAGTATCTCAATGCTAATTATATTTGTTAATATTCCCTTAAGTCCTCATTACATAAGAAATTCAATTGACACTAAGAAAAAAGAGCAATTTTCACTTCTCCAAATACAAAGTATGGTTTTTCAACTTCAAGATCAAATTCCACAGAATTCTCAAAGGATTTAATCTCCAAGTGTGTGGTATTTCATCAATGGGTTCCTTCCACCCATTGAGATTAAAGATATCTCCAATATTCAAGTTAAAGGTTAAAGTTTAGGGGTCCATAAAAAGAATGAGTTTCATGAGTTCCATACTTTATTTCTTCAGTTACACTATGAGTATGTGTTTTCCATTATTTTAAGCATCTTCGAATATTTAGAAACATGAATCTCATTATATTGATAAAATCATTGTAATACCCTAAAGTTTTCTAACTAATTTTGTCCCAAGAATGTCAAATATTAGCTTCTAATTTGAATGGTGTTTATTCCATGAGGAATTTGTAAGATTATCACTTTTTTCATGTGGGAAATTCAATAAGATTTCCATCGTTATAAGATTCGCCTAAATCCGATAACCGAGTAAGAAGTTATGACTATTTGAAGTTCCTATCATAAAACAACGCTATATTAGTCAGTGGCACATCTCGCCACAGGAGAAAATGGCAATTGTCAAATCCCATAAGGGGTCCATGATAGTGGCGTGTCGCGCCAAACTTCTAGGTCTCAAATAAAGTGGCAATATGATGGCGCCGGATCGTTCCATCCCTCAATTTCCTAGTTGTCAAATTTCTGTGACACAACGTGATAGCACCGCGTTGCACTAAGGGTCCAATTCCAAAAAATTTCACTAAATTTAAAAGATGCGTCCAGGGTTAAAAGGGTTAATTTCCCACCACTCTTTAAACCTAATTACACGTGATTTAGCCATTCTTCACCCAAAATATACTAGTTTCTCTCAATTTTCTCTCAAGAACAAGATAGGTTTGCAACTGAGGATTCAATTTCAAGAAAAATCTCTCCATCAGTATTCGCTAAATCAAGAACCAAGGTATGCGTTGTGTTGATTTTTGGATTTATTGAATCCATACAGCTCAAGAACCTTATTTTAAATTATGAATCATGATATTTATGTTGTCGGTTGGTTGTAACCATGTTTATCTTGTCATATGATTCCCACGTTGGAAGATTTATGTGTCTTTTATGAAAATACATTAGCAAGTGAATGAAATTCATAATTTATGTTATTTATAATATTTCAATTTAATGATTAGGCCTGTGACCTAAGGTTGCATGCAAGGTGTTTTATAAAATGCCTAGGAGGATAGAAATTATGCACTATAGCTAAATTTTAATACAAAATGACTACCATGTTATTCTTAAGTATTGAAATTGTTGTTGGATTGGTCATGAGTTAGCCTTATGAAATTATGCTATGTATACATGCTATCTGATTCACGTATCAAGCTATGATAGTCAAATGCCTATGAAATGCCTTTAATTATTGTATTATGGGTTGTTGATGTTAATCATGTATTAAACAATCCCATGCTTTGTCAGTTTCTTTCCATCGAGTCCTGGGGGCACTTATATCCTAAAATATAGGTGTGTCCATAGAATCAGTGTCATGTTTCAGGATACTCTCAGTGAAGCTAGGTTCAGTAAAATTCAATCAGTCTCATGACTCAAGAAAAAACTCAGTAATCTCAGTAATCTAAGTCAGTTACCAGATCTCAGTGATATTCCATCAGTCAATTAAATTCAGCTAATTTAGTTAATTCAGTTAATTCAGTTAACTTTAGTAATCTATGTTTAGTGTCTATTCAGATGGGAGTAGAAACTAGCATTTAGTGAAACCCAGGGATGGGAACATACACTGTCAGATGAGGGTGTAATTCTTAGAAGTCTTCCTTGCATTCCAGAACTATGTAGCCAGCATAGGTTGAGACATCAACACTATTAGATAAGGGTTGATGAGGTCGATCACTATCAGATGAGGGTCCCACCATTATCTTTTAGGGGACACTATTAGATGAGGGTCACCTACATCTTGTCCTTACCTGTGGCGCGATATTGACACACTTCCAATTAGAGTTACAGATTGGACCCCAACACAGCCATAATGGCGTGTTAGGGGCATGTCGGTTTTATAACTACTTCCCATAGTTTTAGTTATTAAGTTCTAGTTATTGAATTCAGGACTGTCAAATACAGTTATTCAGTCTCAATAATAGAACTCAGATAGTTCTACAAAATTCAGGACTGTCAGATACAGTCAACTCAGAACAGTTTGGAACTCAGCTAGTTCTATCAAATTCAGGACTGTCAAATACAGTCACTCATGTTATAAGTTATATCAATCATCAGAATTCAGTTATCAGTCATGATTAGTTATTAGTAATTTTATGTTATCATGATCTTAAATATAGTACCTATGTATCAATGCATGTCTTCTTACATTCATGTTAATCAGTTAGTCAGTATTTTTCATGCATACGAATCCCATGAATTCATCCTACCTCACATATATACTAGTACATTCAAAGTACTGATGCATTTGCACTATGGGGTCTTATACCATAGGTTCAGAGACACGATCTCAGAGCATCAGTGTAGTCCAGATATCAGTAGTTAGTCTGCAGTGAGTCCTCATCCTCAAAGGATGATATGATTAGTTATTTCATTATCTCAGTACTTAGTTATTTCAGTTGTTGGAGTTAGTTAGGGACATGTCCCATCAACTTCTTATTTAGACAGTCCAGTCAGTTAGAGGCTTTCTAGACTATCATGTGCAGACTATCATGCTTAGACAATTTTGTTTCGGGTATTTATACCCCATCCCTGATGTTATGTTATAGTTTTGAACCTTATGGCCTTTTCAATTCATGTTTCTGCATTTATACAATTTATCATGTAGTATACAGGTACAAATATCAGTCGTGGGTTAGCTTGTAGTCCTTCGGGGTCATGAGCACCATGTAGCATTCCGGTTACCAGATCTAGGGCGTTACAATTATCAATTCTTGGGTTTGGGTTGTAAAATTCCCTATCATGTTTATATTTTGATACTGCCATGTTTAGTTGCATTCTTCAGAGCTGGTGGGTTACAAATACCCGATTCCTAGAAATTCATGCATATATTGATTTACATATTCTTAATTAATTTTGATTATGCATATATTATTATTTTTATAATTCCAATATACTGAGAATATTAGTTATGACTGTCTATTTAGGAATAGTACTTACCAACGAGCGATTGCGAGGATAAATGCTCACCTGTCAGTTAGGACTGAAACCTTTCGTAGAAGTACCTAAGTTCCAAAACTACAACACCACCGTACGTTTTAAGGGGTCACCCTCTAGATTAGACTGGTACCCTTGTCATTTTGGAAACAAATTTAGTGGATCCATGCCAACCAGTGTTTGTACCCTTGGCAAGGTACTAAAAACTCATCCAAATGGGGTTACAAGTTGGACTCTATTTTTCTCATATTGGGGTATGTCACTTATTGTTAGCTACCACAGTCCCCAATTTATGTTTCAATTTTAGATTTAGCATGACCTTGTATTTAGTTATTTAGTTTATCTTATAGTGCATGTTCATACATGGTCTTGCATTAGAGCATCATGTTTCATGTATCACATTTAAATTATATTAGTTGTTTTCCCATCTCACATACTCAGTTCATTAAAAATAATCATAACATACTTTTCCTATGATATATTTTCTTACACTATAAGTTCCGACACTCAGCATCCAGATCGAGTTTAGCACGCTTTCATACCACACCGGCTTCAGCATTAGGTGAGTCCTTATTATTCGAGGACTATTTCCCAGTGTTTCTTTCAGTATTTTATTTTAGTTAGTGTTCAGTCAGTAGGAGTTAGATGGGGGATTTTCCCAACAAATCATATGAGTTGAGTCTTTTAGACATAAAATTAATAATATTTTAGCACATTGGGTTTTGTCAGACAGTTCTAGTTTTTATATTCTTATTCAGTATCAATTTTTTAATCGGTAGTACTAGATTATTTTAGTTTAGCTTCCTCCTGATATTTATTACTTCTTCAATATCCTTAGTGTTATGCTAAGCCATGGATTAGCTTGGGGGTCACACATGACTCTAAGCACCGTGCTACGACTAGGGGCAGTCTCGGGTTTTGACATATTCCTTAAAAGGCCTTCATATAATTTATACATTCTATTTATGTTAATAGCCTGGACAGTTGATGGATATATTTAAAAATAATAAAAATGATACCACAACAATTACAACCTCAATGAGAATAAGTAATCATACTTTTACAGTCAACAAGTTTAACACTTTGTCATTTATCAATTACATTTCTTATGTATTCATAGCAACAATAGGCAACCACCCAAATACTTGATCAACTTGTGTTAACAAATTCATCTAGACAACAATCATACTTTAACTCATTAAATCACATGTAGATTTGAATCATAGCTATCATATATTATAGAATGTACGAGGACCAATCCTTTCCTTATTCAGCTAAGCATTATCAAGTTATATTCATTAAATTTAAGTTCTCATTTTAGGAGGGCACGTTCAACGAAATGGTTTATAAAATCTAGTAACTTATTCATTAATCCAATCCCTCTTTATTCATACCAAAATCAAGGACTTCTCTATTATCTAGAAACCCTTAAATTTATTTCATAACTTTGTACAACATCCTACTCCATTATCCAATCATTCAACTCTTTTCAACTTATACTGTAGTTTTAGTCAACAAACTTCATACATATTTAC
>JAPEIP010000013.1:63225611-63269785 GCA_026120095.1 Capsicum chinense | reverse complement strand
TATTATTTTTATAATTCCAATATACTGAGAATATTAGTTATGACTGTCTATTTAGGAATAGTACTTACCAACGAGCGATTGCGAGGATAAATGCTCACCTGTCAGTTAGGACTGAAACCTTTCGTAGAAGTACCTAAGTTCCAAAACTACAACACCACCGTACGTTTTAAGGGGTCACCCTCTAGATTAGACTGGTACCCTTGTCATTTTGGAAACAAATTTAGTGGATCCATGCCAACCAGTGTTTGTACCCTTGGCAAGGTACTAAAAACTCATCCAAATGGGGTTACAAGTTGGACTCTATTTTTCTCATATTGGGGTATGTCACTTATTGTTAGCTACCACAGTCCCCAATTTATGTTTCAATTTTAGATTTAGCATGACCTTGTATTTAGTTATTTAGTTTATCTTATAGTGCATGTTCATACATGGTCTTGCATTAGAGCATCATGTTTCATGTATCACATTTAAATTATATTAGTTGTTTTCCCATCTCACATACTCAGTTCATTAAAAATAATCATAACATACTTTTCCTATGATATATTTTCTTACACTATAAGTTCCGACACTCAGCATCCAGATCGAGTTTAGCACGCTTTCATACCACACCGGCTTCAGCATTAGGTGAGTCCTTATTATTCGAGGACTATTTCCCAGTGTTTCTTTCAGTATTTTATTTTAGTTAGTGTTCAGTCAGTAGGAGTTAGATGGGGGATTTTCCCAACAAATCATATGAGTTGAGTCTTTTAGACATAAAATTAATAATATTTTAGCACATTGGGTTTTGTCAGACAGTTCTAGTTTTTATATTCTTATTCAGTATCAATTTTTTAATCGGTAGTACTAGATTATTTTAGTTTAGCTTCCTCCTGATATTTATTACTTCTTCAATATCCTTAGTGTTATGCTAAGCCATGGATTAGCTTGGGGGTCACACATGACTCTAAGCACCGTGCTACGACTAGGGGCAGTCTCGGGTTTTGACATATTCCTTAAAAGGCCTTCATATAATTTATACATTCTATTTATGTTAATAGCCTGGACAGTTGATGGATATATTTAAAAATAATAAAAATGATACCACAACAATTACAACCTCAATGAGAATAAGTAATCATACTTTTACAGTCAACAAGTTTAACACTTTGTCATTTATCAATTACATTTCTTATGTATTCATAGCAACAATAGGCAACCACCCAAATACTTGATCAACTTGTGTTAACAAATTCATCTAGACAACAATCATACTTTAACTCATTAAATCACATGTAGATTTGAATCATAGCTATCATATATTATAGAATGTACGAGGACCAATCCTTTCCTTATTCAGCTAAGCATTATCAAGTTATATTCATTAAATTTAAGTTCTCATTTTAGGAGGGCACGTTCAACGAAATGGTTTATAAAATCTAGTAACTTATTCATTAATCCAATCCCTCTTTATTCATACCAAAATCAAGGACTTCTCTATTATCTAGAAACCCTTAAATTTATTTCATAACTTTGTACAACATCCTACTCCATTATCCAATCATTCAACTCTTTTCAACTTATACTGTAGTTTTAGTCAACAAACTTCATACATATTTACTTTCTAATTCCTAGCCTAACTTGAATTTAGGCTCTTAAGTTATGCTACCACTCTTATCATAATCTATTTTCGTAACTATACTTTAGAAAGCATATTCCATGTTCCAGACACACATAATAGGAAGTTCACCCTTTTTAATGTACTTAGTCAAAATCACTAGATTATAAGATCACACAATCTTCTTATAACCTATATTCATATAATTCACATTACAATCCACCATGGAGTCATACAACCGCAAACACCCATCAAGGATTCATAAATAATAAAACACAATTAGATTTTTATTTCATTAAATCCATCGTTTGTCCATCCAACCTCCATGCCCGTAGGCTAAGCATAATTTATCATATTAAATCTACATTGTGGATATGATTACTAACCACAATATACTACTCATAAATTATTACCTACCTGTGTGCCAAGCTCCTGCATTAAATAATTTAGACCATGGATAATCTTACTTCTTCATCATATTTCTGAAGGCTAAATCATCAAATAAACAACAATTACAAGAGTAATAAATAAATCTCTATACAAACAAGTACCTTGGGAATTCGAATACACTAATTTTTCCCAAGGGTCAATTAATTATCAACTTAGATATATCAAGCACAACCCAACTTCCCTAATGGAGTTTTAAAGCTAATAGTCCTACCTTTATATAATTCTAGGTTTTGAACTTTTAACTTTCATGTTTTTGTACCATGATTTAACTCTAGGAAGAGTTGATCCACAAAATAAAATCCATTCCACGTGAAATGCATATATCCATGGGTTTTCCCCATAATTTCATGAACCTAAGGTTCTAAAACTCAAGAATTTCACTAGATATTCCCTATTCTTGTGGTTCTATATGATAAATGAATTAATAAATGAAGAAACTAAGTAAACACTTACCTTAAGAAAGGATTTCTAGCTAAACTCATAGAAAATCGCCTCTCTGAGGAAGTAAATTTTTGAGTTTAGGGGTTGAAACCCATCAAAATAAAGTTATAAACTATTGTTGCATCACAATAGAGACAGACACGATGTTCCAAAAGTGAGTTTAACCCGCTAAAGAACTCTCAGCTTATTAGTATGGATAATATTCAACAAAATAGTCATAACCTTTTACTTAGGAAGTTAGTTAATAAATGGTAATATTACTGGAAATAAGATTTAAATATCTTTAATTTGGTGAGTATTGGGGCCGCTAAATCTTTATATTATTGAAGAAATACTTGTTTAAAGTTGACCCTAGTTCAAAAATAGCCCAACATTAAATTAGGAAGGACACTTTCAACTAAAAATTGTTCTAGGGTTAGTGTATTGCCTTATTATATATCAAATACATTCCCATAATAATGACATGATCGTAACACATATGACAAAGAAGATTCGTTTAAGTTTACCACAAAATTTTTCGTAATGACGAAACCAATTCTTACCATAGATACCAATTTACCATCTGTTCATCCCCAAATAGACATTGGGTAAAGTGAAGTAGAAGGGTTGAACAAGAAGGATACTACTTTCAGAGTTGCTTATGATGCACCTTACTTACTCACTCACCATCATTTATCAATGAAACTATAGTTATACTTGGCCTTCCTTTTATAGATATTGAAGAAAAGAAGATGAAAGGTCAAATATTTTAATAGGAATTAGTTATTTCCCTCACCGGTATAAGAATGAAACTGTGATATTTTATGATGAGGTAATGTCTAAACACGGATAAAATAAAAAATATACTACTTCGATACAACATCCTACTATAGCAACATCGCTAGGGGAATTGTTACTCTATAGTGACATACCTGTGGCTATAGAGGCATAGGTGAGGAAGAAACTTAAGAATCTTCTTAGTTTTTCTTTTTCCACCAAACAATACTCAAATTTTCGATATCCCGAACTAACACCTTTCTGTTAAACAGTATATCAAAATTTCTACAAACCCAAACTCTATTCAAAAACTTTCAATGGGATACTATGTTTCTCATATATAATAATAAAATATTAATTTTATCAACCACTGCACCACGAGACACGAAATATCTCTAAACCATACAAAAATATATTTTCATTGGAACCCACCCTAGCCTAATATTTTATCATCACTCATCCTAAGGAAAGCTTTGCCTGGGCAATTGCCCACTAAATAATGTTATAATGAATAAAATTTCATCAAACACTACACCATATTTTTCCTATGAGACATCTACCTTATGACCCTATTCACTTTTCTCTAATAAATGCAAAAGAATAGACCATCTAGAGTACAACCATCAACCAACCCGCCACTATGGAATTCAATAACTTATAGATTCTCCACCACCATTTACATTAGTTTAGTCAACCCCCATAAATCAATTATTTACAAATAATCAGCTTTTTAGTTATTGCCTGAGGAAAGGCTATACTTATTTAATCTCGCAACTAGCCTACAACTATTCAAATTTCCAATCCAACATGGCTTAACCATTTATCGAGAAAAAGTAATTAAGTATCGTGCAACCATGAGAGGGATATGACAACGCATAACTACATCTAATACCAAATAACAAAACCTTTACTTAATTTATTCCCTTCAAAATTAACAAATCAAACCGCTATAATTGAATTTAGAAAATACACCAAGGGGACATTCTGACTAATGACAATATTTAATAACCATGAAAGTATAAGTTACGGCTGCGAATTCATCACGTCAAGAATACAATTAACAACTATAAGCTCCACCTTGCCAAAATTATCGAATAAATTGATATAATAGAATTTATACATTCCAATTATATCAATAGCTTGGACCACTCGTGGATCTAATTCAAAACTACATACACAACCATGTAAAATCTTACACTTATATGTAACTAAGCTCAAATAGACATCAACCCCCGTATCAAACATCTAACTTATCAACATCTGATATCTTATCAACCATATTATAATCTCAAGACGAAACACGATAATTCATGAAATAACAGCTCATTACTTTAAATTAGTTGGGAATTACAACAAGAAAAATTTCACAACAATAAGCCCTGTACAAGAATAGAGCTTTTCTGTATATTCCTAAATAAATTCTAATTGTCCTAAAACAAGAGTTGCCCATAGTGGTAATCTATGTTTCCCTAATCATTTTTTACCAATGACAAGACAATTCAAAGAATTTAGAATACATGTTTCTATTTAAGCCACATACAAAAATTCCTTTAACAATTAACATATAACCATGTTACAAAACTTTGCAATTTAAAGCATTTATAATAGTTCAACTATCTAATATTCATTTAAATATTAAACCCATCAAAATTCATGATTCTACAAACAAGATAACCAATGGATCTACTCAAATTCAATCATGCACCACAAAATGCACAACAACTTGCAATTCTTACTTATCACAGTTCAAATCTAACCTAACAACATAGAATCAAATAGCATCTTATATTACACAAAAAAAGTTACGACCAACTAGTTTTGTCATAATTCATATGACTATCATAAGTTTTATATCTAATAGACAGATACCAATGGAACCTACAAGGTTCTAGTTGCAAACTCCCTAAGATACCAATTTAAATTGACTAGATTCTAATTATGATTATAGAGCTACTAATTCTATTCAACCCATACAAGAAACTATACAAACCATATGAGAGAAAAGAAGAAAGGGAAATAATTTGCTATAATGCTTTATAGCTTCTGAAAGATTTGATGTGGACATCAACACACTAATTCATAGGACTCTACTCGACATTTTCTCTTATAGTGTGAGATGTGTAACCTAGGCTTTGATACCAAATTCTTCCAACTAAAATTATTATATTACGTGGGCACCAACTATAATTCACCTAGATAGGGGAACCTCTTACAACCCTTTAAATAACATATGTAGAATTTCTAGAGTATGTAAAAAAATACTCAAGTCCTGATTATAACAAAATTTACAATATATTTAAATTCAGAATGAACTATCTGAGGACCTACTCTAAACATTTACAAAAGCATCTAACTTAAGACAAATAATTCTGGAAAAACCTTCTTCCATGAATGAAAAGAGTAGAAGATACAAGAGATTATAGTCCACGTAACATGAGAAGCATCAATCGATGATGCAATTGTACTATATGCCAAAAAGGGTATAACAAAAGTATTATCAGTACAAAGAACATATGTTGGTGGGTACACTCAGTCTACCAAGGTTAGCTCACATAAAATAATATAGGAATCACTAATAGAATGTATGAAAATTTACATGCAACTTAATCCACATAACTTTGATCCACTTGTGTTAACTAAGAGTATATCATTCATCTTTTTTCTGACTTTGTTATATCTAATAGATTTCTAGTAGTCAATATATACTAGTGATATTCCACTTATACATTTCACACCTAATATCACTACTCAAACATTACTATTCACATTAAATGTCATGCATCATAACTCTTACTCACTTACTCCCAATAGCTATTATAAGACAATCTGTTTCAATTTTCCTTAGTAGTAAATGAGCATAATAACCTTCACCTTTAAGCAAGTACAACCATGACTCCAAAACAATATCTAAGTCAATAATCCATGACTATATCTATATTCACACATCAATTAAAATGTAGGAATAGTAACAATAAATATGCTAACCATTTGCCAATTTAACCCCTCAACTCAAGGATCTATAAATAATTAATAACGGAAATCAATATATATTCAAATTTATCCAAGAAACCTACTTTAGAAATTAAGTACACACACCTAGTTCACCCATGAAACTAATGTAACATCAATAACAATAGTAATCACAATCCCAATCCACTGATAGAACATCTGATAATTAGTTTGCATACACAGACTAAGGGTTATTTAATTACCTACTGGCCATGACTTTAAACGGTAAACTCTATCCATATACTATACCGCATTGAGCCAAATAATGAATCTTTTGAAAATGGCGGGTTGCACCACACTACAAAGGACCATGTCCTTTAAAGTCAGACATGAGCAATAACGTAGTAAAATAGTAAAGAAATAACACTTCATAGGAAATTAAAGAACACAAAAGTTTAACGTGGAAACCTCCTTTCCCAAGGGAGGAAAAATAAGAACTTGCCCTCATAAGAACTCAAGAATCCACTATAATTAATTTCTTGATTAAAGACATGATTTGAACCTATCTCTTGGTTGAACTAGTTTTCAATGACTATTACAAACTCTCCTAGAAAACTCTATCAAGATCTCACCTCAATATTAATTAACACTAACTAGTGTCAAACTTAAGTAACTCTACCTTAGAACTAAAAAAGAAAAAAAAGGCATTAGTCTTATAACATGAGTAATTCAATTACAGACCATGACTTGACTTAACAACTAACACAATATCAGCACAAAAAATCTTGGGACTTGAACAATATTTGTGTTTTTCTTGATTTCTCTCTTTGGATAATCAAATTTCAAAAATGACATGACCTAAACTAGGGACTTATCGTAATCGGTATCTCAAGTCCAACAATAATAAGAGACCAACCCGAGTACCTAATCCAACCAACCAATATATAACCTGAGGCAGATAGATTGCAAACATATAATAAGATAGAGTAATTCAAAATGTAATGACTTTGGGAGAAGTCTATATCCAAGACAAACCTAACTATATCAAACCATCCAAACCAAACCCAAAACCACAACATAATCATTCTATTGCATAACATATCCAAGTCCACAATTTGTCAACACAGAGCCTTTAAAACAATCCAAGAATATCTGATCAGGACATGCCTCTAACCATAGAAAAACCAATATCCAATTCTAACCAATGGAGATAAAAGAAAGCTCAAAGCATGAAATAGAGCCTTATGAATTAAGGAAGCTCGCCACTTTAAGGAAACAAAACTATCCCTAAATTTAAGTCACTGAGTAGGAGGCATGATGGTATGACCAGTCCCTACATCATGTGGGGATATAGGGTTCAAACACATTTAGCAGTTGGAGAGCTAGCTTGTGACTAAGGGGTAAAGATAACGTAATGTCATTATTCAAAATAATTCAATCAATGCATGTAACCAACTACAATAAATTCATATATATATATATATATATATATATATTATGCTAGGATATGGAACATGATTACTATGATCTTTGAAAACATTAACCTAGACTACATAGCATAAACATCATACACCAAGGCACCTACGAGCTATATGGGCCCAGCTCTCCTCTTACTAGAAAGGCCCAGTTCGTGTAGCCATACAAACCAAATAATATCCATCGTCGTATATGCCTATATGTGGGACTCAAGCCTACCATCATAATCAAGGTGACTTAAACACCAATACATGTATTAAGGGGGACTCAAAATCCCAGTCATATATTATTTTGGGGGACAAGAACCAGTTAGTCACAAAGACATCCACACTGGCTAGCACAGTTTCCAGTGTTAGCCCTTCGAACTCCACTTTCCCGGCATAGCTACACATCCTACTTTAAAGCACAATTAAAACAACCATATCACATAAACAATCAATAATCCAATTAATTACAAAGTCATACCACTTGTATTTCCATATCAACACCACTTGCAAGCGTACAATAGGCCATTACAATTGCTAATCAATTACTCATTTGCAACTTAAACCCATTATCTACCAAAGATATCAATTCAATTTAACATTTAAGGACATGAACATATTTTATTAGTTAAACAACCAAGGCCATAAATTTAAAAAAATATATCAGGAACAGGGCCTTCACAAAACCAATTACCAATGATTCACAATCTTTAGTGAATGCCTTAGTTCAAACCATAATTTAACATATGACTAGTTTATTCTCTAAAATATTTTCACAAACAGGTTGAGGGCATACCATTAAAAAGAAAAAAAACAAAGTAGAAACAATCATATTTAGGGTTAACCATAACCAAATTGTTAAACCACAATTACCAAGCATCCACATGTATGAAACCATCATTAAAACATTTATATTCTGAATTTAATCCAAGGGTAAACAATACTAAAAAATATGTTAAAAACCCCTCAACATTGGTTTTCAAAACCACCATAAATGATTCATAAATAAAGTTTATCAACATGGTTTTCCTAAACTAACAATGAAGAAAAACACATGCCTTATTCATGAAGATTCATGGTGAGATTTTTGTCTTTAAGCGTCTAGATGAACACCTCGAAGAAACCCTATCCTAATCTTCTTAAGAACATCTAGAGAGTTTTTTTATCTTCTAAAGTGAGTAATGAGAGGCCAAAAGGTGTTATAGGATGTGGGGCCTTAAGGGTTTGGGGTGGGAAATGTCCACTATACCCTTAACTTAAAACCTATAAAAATAATGCAGGTGGGTACGATTTGGATCTGTCACTCGCGCCCACATCATACGAGTGGTATACTCCATTGTACCCTAGGTAGAAAGTTTGAATACAATTTTGTCCAACATATGACTTTATGGCCTAACTCATATCAACATCATAGATTGGTACCCTACAGTCTATACTAGGTAGTACATGATCATGAATGCACACTATTTAACATACCATTTGCCCTACTCTCTCGTACTATCTCTATACGACTCCTATGGAGTCTTGTCATACCTTAGATAGAAAATAACCTAGAACACACTATTTATTATATGACTTAGGCTCCTAAGTGATTATCATAACATACAAATAGTAATGCTTGAGTCATATGCTTCCTAGAGTGTTTAAAAACTTTAGAAATATCTAACACTCAAAACTTAGGGTGTCTCAATTCTTTACAACTAGGATCATTTGTCCTAAAATAATGGGTAAATGCAATACATTATTACCCATCAAATTTTCCTTTAACAAAGTTAGATGACAAAGTCATTCAAGAATCACTATTTCTTATAACAATGTCAAAAAATAAAGGTGATATGATCAACACATACCTTAAGCTTGAATATCCAAAATGGATAGCAAATGTAGATACTTGAACTTTATGTCTTCTTCCACTTCCCAAGTATCTTCTTCAAACTTATGGTTCCTCCAAAAAACCTTTTTTGAAGCCATATCATTTATCCATAGCCGACAAACTTAATGATCCAAGATCTCAACTGTGACTACCTTATAAGATAAGTAATGAAAAATGCCTCACCCTTCCATATGGGCAACTGATGAAGGATCACTTACATACTTCCTCAACATAAAGATATAGAAAACTAGATGAATGGTGCTCAAACTAGAAGGCATTACCAACTCATAGGCAACATTACCAACCCTCTTTAAAACTAAATATGGACCAAAATACTGGGTACTGAGCTTCCCTTCTTACAAAACTGCATCACTTCCTTCATGGGAGACACCTTCAAGATTACCCAATCACCAACCAACCTTAAACTCTAACTCCCTACATCTCACATTCACATAAGACATTTGATGACTTTGAGCGACTTTTAACCTATCATGAATTATCTTTACCTTAAACCTATCATGTATTAGAAAGGCCTTGGTGGACATGGTTTATGAATCTCTTAAACCTATAGATGGTTGGCTATGAACAAAACTTACAAGTATAGTTGGTATAATGATACAACTACTAATGGCATTGGTTAATAAATGGTTAATTTATTTGTTGGTTTCTTGGTAATGGTTTTAATTGGTAAATAATGGCAGGGCGTGTAGCAAACTATGGAATGAGAAGGTCCCGGGGGAACAAAATTGGAAACTCATATTGGCCGAATTGAGGTTTGGTCCAAGTAACTGTGTGCCTGATGTTACACTTTATATTTTGTAAATGTACTAGTCATACCAGAATTTCTTCCCTGGTCGTGTGACTTCACGCACTGGGGCTATTTTAGTAGGCGAAGCTGAACCCATATATCCCTTGGGTAGTTTAGGATGACAAAGCTACACAATCCTGGTAAAGGTTTTAATGACATGATAAACCTAGTTCCCTTTCTCGGTATATATATATGTATGGTTTGTGTGCATATGGATGGTTTTAATTGGTTTTATAAATAGAATTATTTTATCCTTATTATATATTTATGGAAGCGTTAACCCACTATCCTATCTTTGCTCGACTGTATACCCACGCTATACAGGAACCAACTATTCTACTTCTCAAACATAGTGATTGACTGGGGCAAAACTATTAGATTGAAGTGGTGAGCTTCTATCTTTCCAAAAGGCTCTATTTTTTGTTATGAATATTCTTAGATATTTTGATTTATTTATGGATAATGGTTTTGGCTATGGTATGGGGCATGTCTCAATCAAATATTCTTACTTTTTTGGTTAGAGGCTTTATGTTACTGCTATGGGTTTGAATGAGTAGGATCAGTATTAGTGTCTGCCTTTATATTGGCATGGTATTGGGGATGACATCATTGGACATAATTTCGCACTGTTCCATTGTATTTTATTTTGGGATTAATTATTTTATATTTTGGATGTCTTTTGATTTTTTCTTAGTTAATGGCCCTCAAATCAGTATTGGTTTTGCTTGGTTTTTTGGTTGGAACGGTTTAGTGGATAGGATGACTTAGTAGGGTTTGTCTAGGAATAGACCTATCCAAGATTATTCATTATCTAGCTATGCTATCTTGATATACATTCGGTATTCAGCCGACTCAAGGTACATCAATGTTAGTTAGGTTAGGATCAAGGCTCAATCCCCGATCCTAGTTAGACTTGGGATACCCATTATGATAAGGCCCCAGGACGGGTTATATCCGATATGGTAGATTTTTATGTTATTTTTGGATGGATATTTTATTTTCTATCTTAGAGATTAGACAATCATTTCTAAAGGATGTCTGTATCACCTAGTTTATTTTAAGGAGTCTAGTTTTGAATGTCCCTCTTTGCATTCTGTCCCCATGGTGAGTAAATTTCTTTAAGTGTTTCTCGATGTTCTTCGTGAAACTCCTTCTGATAGGGAAATAGACTATGGGATTGATCTTCTACTGCATACCCATCTCATTATTTTCCCTCCCTATAGAATGGCTTCAGCTGAATTGAAGGAACTTAAGAAATAGTTAAAAGATCTACTTAATAAGGGTTTCTTTTATCCTAGTGCTTCCTTGTTAGGTTTTCCTATTATTTTTATGCAAAAAATGCTAGATCGCTATAGATATGTATAGGCTATCATTAACTGAATAAGGTTATAGTGAAAAGTAGGTACTTTCTTCATAGGATTGATCACCTTTTATATAAACTTTAGGGTGCTAGATATTTCTGTAAGATTGATCTTTATATAGGATATCATCAGTTTAAAATTCAGGAGGTTGACATTACTAAGACTACTTTCCAAACCCAGTATGGTCACTTTGATATTTTAGATATGTTGTTTGGGTTGACTAATTTTTTGACCGCTTCATGGATCTTATGAATTAGGTGTTCAGGCAATTTCTTGATTTGTTTGTTATGGTATTTATTGATGACATCTTGGTGTACTAAAAGAGTGAGAAGGATTATGCCAATGACTTTTAATTGTGTTGTAGACTTTAAAGCACCAGAAGTTATAAAAAAAATTCAATAAGTGTGTGTTTTAACTAAGTGTTGTGACTTTTCTCAACATGTTATTTCTACTGAGTTGATCAAGATGGGTCAACAAATTATTAAAATAGTTAAGAAATGGCCTAGAACCATGACTCCAACTGATATTAGGAGTTTCTTGGTCATGGCTTTGTATTTTAGGAGGTTTATGGAAATTGTCCCTTATATTGCTGCTCCATTGATGAATTTGGCTCAAAAAAAAGTTACCTTTTTCTAGTATAGTGATTTTTATAGTAGTTTGAGAAGTTAAAGGATAAGTTGACTTCTACGTCAGCTTTAACCTTACCTGAGGTTACTATAGGTTTATTGTGTATTATGATGTGTCCTCTGTTGAATTGGGTTGTGTGTTGATGCAATATAGGAAGGTTGTGTCCTATGCTTCTATGCAACTTAATGTTCATGAGAAGAATTATCAGACACATAATTTAGAGTAGGCGGCTATGGTATTTACTTAAAAGATTGTGCATCATTATTTTTATATGGTGTATGCAGATAATTATTTAGACCATAAGAGCTTGCAGTATGTGTTTACTCATAAGGAGCTGAATCTCAGGCAGGGGCGGTAGCCTGAATTTCTTAAGGATTATGACATGAGTCTTTACTACCATGCAAGTAAAACTAATGTTGTTGCGGATACTCTTAGCAAGTTGTCTATGGTGGGCTTATCTCATATGGATGACAAGAAAAAAGGTTGGTGAAGGATATTAATAGACTGTCCAATTTAAAAGTTCATCTTTTGGGATCTGAGGATAGAGGAGTAATTATTCAAGAAATGGTTAAATCATCTCTTCGTGTTGAGATGAAGGAGAAATAGGATTTGCATCCTATACTTATGCAGATTAAGAATGATATGGGTCAATAGAAGGTTATGCCATACGAGATTGAGGGAGATAGCATTCTACAGTATCAAGAAAGATTTTTGTTCCTAAAGTTTATGGGTTGTAAGGTAGGATTATTGTCGAAGATAATGAGTCTAGATATAGGATTATTGTCGAAGATAATGAGTCTAGATATACAGTTCATCAGGGTTCGACTAAGCTGTACCATAATTTAAAAGAAACCTATTAGTGGAATAATATGAAGAGAGATGTGGAAAACGTTGTGGCTAAGTGTATGGTATGTCAGCAAGTCAAGGTTTAACATTCGAAGTCTGGTGACATATACCAAGAGATATAGTCACCCATACTAAAGTGGGAGATGATCAATGTGGATGTTATTAAGGTTCATTCATGGTCTCGTAATTAGTATGATTCCATTTGGGTCATTGTGGTTAGAATTATTAAGTCTGCTAATTTCTTACATGTGAGGACTAACTCTTTATTCTGGAAATGGTCAAATTACATGGTGCATCAGTGTCCATTATTTCAAACTAAGGTACATAGTTCTTTTCTCACAGTTGGCATTCATGTCGGATAGGTTTTGGCATGAAGGTGAACCTTAGCATTACTTTCCACCCTCAAATAGATGGAAAATAAAAATGTACTATTAAGACTTTAGAGGATATGCTAATGTCCTGTGTGATTGATTTTAAAGGTAGTTGGGTTTATCATTTTCCTCTTATTGCGTTCTCTTATTATAATTGTTATCATTATAGCATTCAGATGGCCCTTTTTGAGTATTTTTAATGAAGGACATACAAGTCTCCTATTGGGTGATTTGAAGTAGGTGAGACTAGGATTTTTGGTCCTGACTTGGTTGACCAAGTCATAGAAAATGTGAAGATGATTACAGAAATGCTTAAGGCTACTCAAAGTCGCCGAAAGTCATAAGCAGAAGTGAGGCAAAGGGAGTTTGAGTTTGAGATTTGTGATTGGGTATTTTTGAAGGTATCCTCTGTGAAAGGAGTCATGAGGTTAGTGAAGAAGGGGAAGCTCAACCCTCATTATTTTGGTTCATATAAGATTACCAGAAGGATTGTAAAATGTCTCTTATGATTAGATTTTCCTACAAGGTTAGATTCAATTCCTCATGTTTATCAGATGTCCATGTTGAAAAAGTGTGTGGGTGATCCTTCTTTGATTAGTCTTGTGGAGGATGTTGGTATTTTTGATTCTTTGCCTTAAGAGGAAGTCTCAACGGAGATATTAGACAAGTAGGATGGTAGATTAAGGACTAAGGATATAGCTTTGGTAAAGGTGATTTCGAGATTCCAAAGGTAGAAGAAGCTACTTAGGAAGTTGAGGAAGAAATGAGGGACAAGTACCCATTTTTATTCCCTGCATTGGCTGAAAATTCTTGAGGTATGAATTTTATTTGCATTTCGCAAATTTTCCTTGGATTCTATTTGCATTCTTTATTGTATTCGTGCCTAGGGTGCCCTAACTCCTCATTTATGGATGAATGATCCTGGTGGGTGGGTGGGTGGGTAATGTAATACCCTTCATTTCTAGACTCTAAATTTTGGAAGTAAAAATGAACATTTCTAGGTCTATAACTTATATGACAAGTCATTATCGCTCATCACGAGTCATAGGGTGTAACTCGTTGTCTCAATAGTAAGGTGTACCTAGGAATCTTCTTTGATCATGACTCCTCATCACGAGTCATTTGGTTAGTTTACAAGTTGTGGAGGGTAACTCATGACCATAACAATAAGGGGTCAGGAATATGACCCTCAAGTAACGAGTCCAGGTAATGACTCTTGGTTAGATCTCACGAGTCATTATCTGACCTGTGACGACTAGGCCTAATTTTCCTACATATTTTCATTAAGAACTTTTTGGTGATTTCCTTCTTTCACACTTATTTCCCACAGCCTAAAAATACTAAGGGACCCTATTATACTCAATTAATCAACTCAAACTTTGTTTTCCTTATCTTAAACTCCCCAAAGAAAGAGAAACCTATGGTTTATAAGGGATTCAATCTCCAAAATTCAAACTTTTGATTTTCTTTCAGTTTCTTTTGAATTCAAGCATGTCTCCCATCCCTAACTAGAATCTTATATTGTTGCGTATGTTTTTATAATTTTTTAAATGATTTAATTGTGAGTTTGAAATTGGCTTTAGGGCTTTTGGTTGTTTACTATTGGAATTGTTTTCCCATGATTTAAATATGTCATTCATCCTCAATAAATGGTTTCTGGGATGGAATTGATGCTTTTTAAAAAGAATTTAGAATGACGAACATAGGTTTTGCCGAATTGATGGATTTTTTCTTGAAAATTGGCATTAACCTCAACCTACCTTTCATGACTTTGATTTTAAATGTGTAACTTGCATGGTTTAACCCACTTTTGAAACCATTGCATTTCACTAATGGATAAAAGGATAAAAAAAGACTTGAAAGGCCCCGGGTGGCCATGGTTTGGAATTAAAATAGAACTTGAGAGTGTAGTTTTTTAATCAAATTTGGTTGGATTGATTTTATAAGCTTGCAAGTGTAATTGGTGTGATGATACAAATTGGTAAATTCCTTGATATAATACTCGAGAGAATAAAATAATACAAAGATGTTTGTGCTTTTCCTCGAGAGGATACAATCTTTAGGAAGTAAATTTCTTTCTTTCTTCCTTTTATGCTATTACATGATTCCAGTTTGTATCTAGTGATCCAAATTATTATAAATTAATCACTCTAATTAACGGATGGTGAATACTAGTTCTACCAGAGAAGCAACAGCAATAAAAGGTTGATGAGTAGTGAATTTACCACTCATTTGCACTCTACATTTGTGTACATTACCAAGTTTTAAATGAATAAGTGAGATTTACTTTTGATTAAATGCAATAATACCCATATTTTTCAAGCATATTAGTTATGAGAAGGACAGATATGGATGTCAGCTGAAAAGATCAAAAATGATAGAGGAAGTCCAACTAATAGACATGGAGCAGAGTATAGTCTCAGCTACAAAATCTACATAACCATCCTTGAAAGAGGGGTTTGGGTGAAATTTTGTAACCAATATCATCCTTGAAAAAGTGATATGGGAACCAAGGCAATAGTAGATAATTTATGGACACAGTACATAAGGGTTATTTCGAGGTGGACTATACCATGGGTTTCATCCTACCAATAGAGATACCCAATTGAGGTGTTGTGTGGATTTAATTGACACACTCATTAGGTACTCAAAAAGGTTAATGAGTGATATCTTGGACACTTTGTCTTCAAACTAGCCTCTAGGACTCTCAACCTAACCTACCACATCATCACAATTAGATTTTTCACCGAATTGTCAAGTACATATGCATAACTTGCCCCTAGGATAGTATAATCCAAGATCCATGCCTAATTAAGTACACATTAATTATTCTTAGTCATGAATTAGTCCCTTAGAAGTCTAAGAATTACTTCCATTTTTGAAAAAATTTAAAACCCCAAAATCTTTGTATCTTGAGTTTGAATTATTATAAGTACTTTCATTTCGAACTTACCCATTCACCACTTACTTTGTTCTTGTTGATTTGACCTGGACTCTTGTTCGGTTATTATATTTAAAATGATCGTCTTACACAAATTGATGTGCAAGTTGAGTGTTGTCAAAGGTGCAACTAAAACAGGACCCGCACTAGTCATTAGGGTCGCAGTTTGGGAATAGAGTTAGGGGCAGGGCTAAAAGGAAGGACAAAGGGAAGTACCTATTAAGGGTTGAGCCTAAGGAGCCAAAGGACTGGCTAGGAATAAATCACCATCCACTCCCCTTGAACAAGTTACTCTGTACATTGCGTAAAATAAAGAACTTTTAGTTGAGGTGGTAGAATAGAAGTTGTAGAGAATATTGTGCTAGTATAAAGTGGTGTATCCGTGGTGCCTTTGTCTACAGAAATTATTCAATAAGTGTTGGGATTCCTGAGTAGCTTGTCAAGCATTAGTATCACTTCAATTTCTTTTTTTTCCCATCCATACAACATACTATTGTTGTAGCATAAAGGATGGATGATGACTCTAAGCCATAGGTATATTACTGATAGGTACTTGGATTGGTTATGATTTATGATGAGTATATCCTATTATATGTGTTTATAAAGATGAAACCCCTAATATTTGGGGTATGGAAACTGAAGATGCTTTTGAGTTTATGATAGATTGTTATAAACATCTACATAAAATGGGTATTACTTAAACATATGGTGTAGAGTTTGTTTCTTTTTAGCTATAGGTCAAAAACAAGAAATTTTATAGTTTATTTCCCGATTACAAGGTTTCCTTAGTTCACTTACTTTGGTACAACTATATAACATTTTTCTTGAGAAGTATATTCACCATTCTTTTCATGATTAGAATAAAGATAAATTTTTCAGGTTAGAGCAAGGTGGAATATTTGTGGTGGCCTATGAGTCGAGTTTTCATGCTTTATCTTGCTATGCTCTTCAGTTGTTCATTCCAAAGGAGGAGCAAATTAGGTACTTCATAAAATGTATAACGTCTAGGATTCAAATAGTTACTCTATCGTGAGCAATAGTAAGCAAGTCTTTAAAAGATGTTGTAGAATTTTTTTAGAAAGTTGAGGTAGTAGGGAAACATAGAAAGGTGGAATTTGAAGAAAAAAAGGCTCTAGCCTCAGACAAGTTCAACAGTACTTTCTCTAAGGGTCTTGGGACACCGGTCCCTTCTTCTCAACCATATTATTCAACAATAGATAAGTCTGTAGGGGGATTATTAGGATTAGTTATCAACCTTTATTGAAAGGAAGCTATACACCTTCATCCTCTTTAGTTCATAGGACTTCCTTAGGCATCAGTTGCCATGAGTGTGGAGGTTTAGGCCATATCAGGAAGTATTGTACTATTTTTTTATCAGCAAGTCAGTTTCCATGAACACCATCTTATAGTGTTCTAGTTTGAATAGGTCATGTTGGTTGAGGAAACTGTAGAAATTATCCCCAAGATGGACTTGGAAAACATATTGCATGAAGGTGTACCAAGCCAAATTATGTAGAGGACAGATTAGTCAAGATGGTTCTCAAGATGGTTTAGGTATTGTTCAGGGTGGTAATAAGGCCCTATCCTATTTTTTCTCATCCTGAGGTAGAAGATTCCAATGTTGTGATCACAGGTACAATTACTATTTGTGATCATATTGCTTCTATATTAATTAATTTTAGGTACACCTTCTCTAATTTGTTTGTGAATTTTTTAGGCTAGGACTTGGAATGTGAATATCTTTATAGTTCTATGTTTTTATCCATCCCACTTGGGGTGCCTGTATGTGTCGATCAGATATCTAGTGCATGCCCTTTTATTTTATGGGGTTTAAGAATTTGTCACACATAGCAATTCTAGATATGGAGGAGTTTGATACTATATTTGGGATGGGATAGTTATTTTTCTATCGTTCCATTCTTGATTTTTAAGTTTAAAGTGTCTCTATAGCAATGACTGATATTGAAAACTTAGAGTGCAAGAGTACCTTTAAGCCTACTTATGTGAGAATTGTGTCAGCCATTTCTTATAAGAAACTAGTAAGGAAGGGGTGTAGTTTATTTTTACCCCATTTTATAGAAGATAAATCTGTAGTTCCTCCTAGAGCCTCAGTTCCAATTGTATGTGAATTCTTAGAAGTATTTCCTGATAACCTTTGTGGTATGCCTCCAGACCATGAAGTAACTTCTTTAAAGACCTAGAACTACGAATTCACCCTATCTTTATTGTTCTCTGTCATATGGCACCAATAGAGTCAAGAGAATTGATGTCCTTTCCTACAACCCAGTACTACTCTTTTATAGTTACACGATGCTTAGAGTCATGAATGACCCCAAGCTAACTCACGACCTGACAGACAGTAAGAATAATAAAGTAAGCTTATAAATACTGAGTGAAAATTGATCTAAAATATATTACCATCGTAAAATAATAATTATGGAATATACAATCCATAAAGTCTACACAACCTTCATGAGTTGTTGGGACAAGTCCCCTACTAACTCTAACTGTATGAAACTAAAATAAAACTAAGGGAAAATTATGATAAATGATCCTTGAATGATGAGGACTCACAAAGCACTATTGCTGGAGGGACTGAGAAGTTAAACTAACCTTGATTGGGATGCTAAACTCAAAACCTATATTATAAGTAATTTAGCACAAAAAAGGTATGCGGTTGGTAATATAAATGTACTATGATATTCTGAAACTAAAGAAAAAGTTCTTTATCTGAAAGTATTTAAAATCATGATAACTGATGGACTGAGTATAAATCTGAAATACATGATATCCTACTTCATCGGGCTTTCATAACCCGCCATCTCAAAAGAATGCAACTAATAATTACAATTCAATAAACTAAATGTAATAGGGAATTGTATAAGTCAAGCTCAAAATCAAGAATTTGTCAATATGATGAGGGTTCATAGTCCTAAATATGTAAGATTCTCAATTTTTATGTTAAAACATAATTTCATGGTTTATAGTAGCAAGACTCTGAATGATATCAGAATTAACCCTTTTCATGGAAATCTTAAGCTTGAAGAATGAATTAACTTGAGGAGTTGAGTTAATTTTAGGACTCAGTGGGTTGAAGGAACCCATTGATGAAATCTTACATACGTGGAGATAAGAACCCTGAAGAAATTTCTAAACTTCGAGCTTGAAGAAGATAAACCCTAGTTTGCCTTGAAGAAGAGAAATTGCCTCTTCTCTTACTATTGCTAAGTGTTGGTTTTTTTCAAGGAAATAAGGGACTTAAGGAAATATTAATCTCAATAATCTGCTATTTTTTGGCTTAAACAATGTAGTTTTAGTTTTTAAAAAGTGGAAAAATACTTGAATGCCCTTATAAAACATAATTGAAAAAGTTATTGGGGGTACGCCCCATCCCACGGTAGTGGGACCCACCTATAATCATGGGTGTGCCCATGGTTTCATTGCTTTATTAAGTCTATCTAGACATGATCATATGAGCCATGGTAAAATTGTGGGACCGACCTATGATCATGCCTTGGTCGTACATTTAAAGTCCAAGCCGAATGAACCTTAGGACATATGATCGTAAATAAGATCGTGGTTTCAAACCACAGCCGTGGTTCCCTAACATGGTTGGAGGGTATACTAGTCAACTTTCTGGTGTTTGGGATTGCTAAAAATAGGAAAGTTCATTGTACACGTACAATCTCACTAAGACCATACCTATGCTTGTAGGTTCTCTCTATTGGATAGTGCTCTACTAAATGTCCAAAATTTTTTTCTCTAATATCGAATTAAGGTGAAAATTGTTTCCTTGGAAGGAATAATGAAAGACCTTTTATTTGGTAGGTCTTGCGCTCATAACCCTATTATCTAGGAGTTATGCCTGTTTGAAGCTGATAATAGTAGGATTCTTCATAAAACTCGATTACTGAGGAATTTTTCAACTTGGATATGAGCTAGGAGGTTCTTATTGCCTTAATAAATGTCTGAAAAACTTCTTATGCTACCACAGAATTGTATGTTATTTTATATTTACTTGAAGCATGACTCTATTTTAAGCTTGAATTTTTGGGATGTTACAATAGCTCCTTTTTTATGTCATTCATCCCCAAATGAAAACTAACTAAGCTAAAAAGTAACAAATATAGCTGTAATCTCATAGTTTAATTTCTAAAAAATGAATACTCACTTGATGCTCGGTCTATAACTAATACATGGACTAAACTAAATTCATGGATGCATAGTATGACATGAGAGCAACTGAGTGGCATAAAATGGAGAGAATTAATTTTGGGGAAACTTTTAACTTAAGCTGGAACTGAGATCGAAGTAATAAAATAGGGGTACTTGGTCATCATATATTCCTCTGCTACAGAAGTAGCTCCTTCAACTGACTGATTTCTCCAAAGAACCTTTACCAAAGCGACCTCTTTATTTGTCAACTTACGAACCTGATGGTCAAGGATCTCAATTGGGACCTCCTTGCAAGATTGAATATCTTTGACTCAAACATTCTTCAAGAGCAAAACCGATGCGAGATCACAAATTTATTTATTTAATAAGGATACATGGATGACCGTATGCACTGATGCAAAGTTTGTACGGAACTATAACTCATTGGAAAAATTGCTAAAATAACCTATAATATTTTAAAGACAATCATAGCGGGGATTGGGCTTTCCATTCTTACCAAATCTCTTCACCCCTTTTATCAAGCTTTATTTTCTCGCGAGAAGCGAGATTCGACATGACAAGTCTTTTTAGGATGGTTTAAAAAGGAGTCGCCACCTAACAAATTGAGGTTTGTTAGAGTACCATTTCAAAATAATTACAAATTTATTTTACTAATTAGCCTACGCCACATAAATTCAGGTTAGGATTCAAGTTACCTCAAAAGGATGGTATTAGGCATCTTTCAAGGCCCACAATTGTGGGTCCCTACCGAAGTCATATATTATGTGGGAGATTCTATATGATAAACAAAAGTCAATTATTTTTATTAACTTAATATTAGATTAAACATACAAAAAATAATTTAAGTGCAAAAAATTATTTGAAAGGGCAAAAAATTATTTAAGAGTGAATAAAATTATTGCAAATCTGTAAAATAATTAAGAAATGTTGGAAGTAATTTAGATATGCTGGAAAAAAAATTTCATATGCTGGAAATTTATTTAAAGTGCTGACAAATATATTAAAATTCTGAAAATTAATTTTGATGTGTTGGAAAATAATTTAATATGCTGAAAAAATATTAAAACACGCTGAAAAATAAATAAATAAGTTGAAAAATTAAATAAATGCTGAAAATTGGTTATCACATACCGAAAAGTTTGTTAAACATGCAAAAAAATGATTAAACATGTTGTATATTAAATTGATATGTTCAAAATTAGTTTAGTATGTCAAAAGTTAATCAAAAATTCTAAAACGTGATTTCTAGATAATAATTAATCAACACATTGAAATTTTTAATTAATAACCTAGAACGAGTTGCCTAAGTGATAAAATAAATGCATTGTTGAAACATCTAAGTCACATAACCCCGCCCCCATAAGTAGTTTCAAAAATTTCATTACACATATCAGCGCAATACAAATTATAACAGATTCAAGTTTTCATAAAAGAGAATTAAAAGAAATTGCAAAGACTATTAGACAGCTCTAGGCAAAACCTCTACAACCAAAGCAACACTTTACCACAACCCAGTCATTACTTAATACGACACCTATTCAGGCAGCACAAGTACGCCGCAACAAACAAAGAAAGTTTGTCACCAAACCTCCAAATAACCCACAAGCATGTATCCTTATTTTTAATTATGAAAATCAGACTATCAATTACTTATAGAGTCAAGCATCCCAAGAATGAAACATTCATTGTTGCTTGAAACAGATAATTCAAAAGGTTATAACATGTTATCAGTTAAAGAGTTTAGGGAACCAAATCAAAATACGATTAAAAATATAGAATTTAACTCACAAATGCTTAATGTACAGATAAGAAAACTAACCAGCTAATAGTGGTAAAGGAATGAAAGAAGAAAAAGAATATAATTTAATTGCACTCAAGATGAGAATAACACGTCACTATCGATGTTTACAGAATATCAACAAGATGAAAGTTGAAAATATTTTGTGTGTGATAAATCAAAACTTTTAAAAGTATTTTTTTAGTGTAGAGGGATGTAGTCTTCCCCCATTTGAGAATGACGAAGGGCAAAGAGTGTTTTTATATTCAGTGAGTTGCAGTGAATCGTATTGTGAAAGAAAAGATAATAATTAGGAAATTAAAGTCAAATTTTCTTAAAGGATGGAATTGAGATTGGATCACATTTATTCAAATTGGAAAAAAAAAATAAAAATAAAAATTTGCTAGAATTATTAAATGAAACGAAGAAGTGGGAAAAAGAACATAATCAATCAATTGCAAACCATCTTGATTCACTATAATTAAACACGTAAAGGGAAGACTGTTAGACTATATAAGCGCAAGAAGATTAATCCAAAACATCAATTAATGAAATACATTTCTAAAAAAGAAAAGCCAAATCAAACTAGGGAAAAAATTATGACCATATCCCAATGATAAACGAGTGCAATCTGCTAAGTAAAATATAAACATATTAAAACTTTTTAAATATAACTTAGCATTAAAATTCACATAATATTTTTTGAAACTTGGAGAAATACTCGAGTTGTCATACATATTACATCTACAGAATTATATTAGGAAGAGAGATAAAGAAGAATGAAATTTTCACAAATTAATATAACAAAATATTTTTTGAAACTTGGAGAAATACTCGAGCTGTCATATATATTACATCTACAGAATTATATTAGGAAGAGAGACAAAGAAGAATGAAATTTTCACAAATTAATATGCGACTTTCGGATGTGAATTTAAAAAATTATTGTTTAAAGAAAGGTCATAAAATTTAAGGGGTTTCACATATATAAATCTAGACATAGAAATAAAAGAATTAAAAAAATCAAATAAAAATTAAAACCAAACACCGTGAATCTTAAATATAAGGTTTGAAGGAAAACGAGAAAGGAAGGCCTTGACAATTCAATTAATAAAAAAGGGGTAAGAGTTGTTCAAATTTCTAAAAGAATCTTGAGATTAAAATCATAACACCCCAATCCAATTCGTTTCTACCTGTAGATTTTGATTGGTTCTTCGGTTTCTTGTTCAGGGTAAAGTTTGCTCAATGATATTACAGTTAACAATACTTCATCGGTCATCATCTCTGAAGAGTCAGTGTATGAGTAAAAGGAGAGAGGCATGAGGCGACACTAGGTTTTAGGTGGTGAGAATAGGAAAAGTGAGAAGATAAGAAGAGAAAAGAGAGATAAAGCTAGTCTAGAAGGGTGAAGGTGATGGCGATGTGGTGGTCTCTAGTGGTGAAGGAAAGTAGAGAGAGAAAAAAGAGGAAGCGGAGATAGTGTCGATTGTGGGAAAGATAGGGAGAGAGAGGTCATTGGCTAACACGGGTGACGTGGTCGCAGACTATTGGTGATCATCTTTCATGCTAGCAGAGAAATAAAAGTTGATAGAGGCAGCGGGAAGAGAGAAAATAGTGACTAGAGTTTATTTGGATTTTTTAGGGTCGGTTTAAATTAAAAAAGGCAATCAAAAAAGGTTTTGCTCTCAACCGTTGGTTGATTTCATCTAAAACTACACTCCAAGAAGTATAATGTGATTGATGTCAAATATAGTAACCTGATAACGCTTAACTTACACTCCAATTTAAGTACGAGGCAATCATCATTAATATATTTACCCAATTTTGAAGTCGGGGTCGAATCAACGGGAAATAATGTGAGTGGCAATCAAACTAATTTGAAATAATAGATACAAGTTAAATTAAAACAAACAGTACAAAAAGATAAAATGGGGGAGATTGGTTCCTACCCTAATATTTCTTTTTGAGTTATTTTAGAATAAATTTGGGGCAACGAATAATTAGAATTTTAACAATTATGCACATATCTTGGGATTTTGTATTACTAAGGGAGTGAAATGTGGAAGATACAAATCGACATCAATTTAGTAAATCACATATGTGTAGGCTTGGTTATAGATTTTCATGCTAGTCTTTCAACAAAACACCAAACTTTCACCCATTGATTTTTTCGAATACCTAATAGTTGTGTTCAATAATTGGAAACCACAACCTCAATTTAGGCATCCCTATTTCTAGGATGATACCCATGGCATAGTTAACCTCACATTCACTCTTATATCTAAGATAGTGAAAATTTAGTAAACTACATACGTAATTGTCTATCATTGCTTTGGTATTCACATCTCTCTTTCGATACTGAAATGGATTCCTAAAGTTCACCCAAAGCCCTTCTTTCGAAGATGGCCTTTAACTTTCTAGTGCTTGGAGCTTTAACTCATCAAACACATGTTGGTATTTAAAATTGTCTATCATTGCTTTGGTTTTATCATTGCTATGCTATTTCGGTTGGAGATTTAAACATGAAATCCCAAGTAAAATAGCATAGCAATGACAAAACCCACAAACTTGAACTACCCTATAGATGTTCTAAATCCCTATTCACACATAACCCCCAGAGGGAGATTGAGCAACACATAAGATAAATAAGCATAGATATACCCATAATCTCCATTGAAATGAATTGTTGAAGAATTACTTGAATGTTACATTAAACTTGGATCTCCCACAATATCTACAATGGAAGTGAGCAAATCTTTCACTAAGAAAGTCTCCAATGTATTCTTTACCCAAAATTTATACAATATTTTCTTCTCCAAAAATGAAGGCTATGAACTATGCTAGAAATAAACCCTAAAAATTAAAGAAGATGGAATTGTTCCATCATGATAGGGTTTGAGTCCTTTTGGCCAAATTACGATCATCATGTGCAATTACAGTTTTGCCCTTAGGCTGAAATCCTCCGCCAGACCACGATCACGCAGGTCTTGCTACGATCGTGGTAAAACAACTGTGATTGATTGACTATCCTTGACTGTCGCGACCATGGTCGGTAGATCGTGACCACGGTACCTAAGGTCCATTATATTTTAGGTCTTCAGCTACACTTTCTTACTCCTTTTTTGATTATTTTGAGCTTCAATCCATATCTTTCCAATCCTTTAACTCTATGCCTGCAAGAAGTGGATATTAGTGCATCTAATATCAATTATGTCTCATTTATTCATCCATAATAAGGTAATGTACACAAATAATGAGTGCAAATTTAATGGTAAACTCACCACTCATCACACCTCCAATTTAAAGCATTTGATTGTCCTCAAGGAACACTAGCTCTTATCATCAGAGACAATAATTTAAGCTGAACTATTTTACTTTATAGATCACAATGACCTCAAGTTTAATCGCAACCACAAATAGCTCATTGCATATGGGCTAAGCTAACTTTACTACACCATTCCTTATAAAATACAAAAACCAAGGCTACATAGGACTTCAAAGACTGACCAAGCAACAAAACCAGTACTCCAGAAATGACTTCCTTTTGATAACAACTAAGCTATACTCCATTTGCCTTATTACCAAAATGTGACAAGATCACCCATCTCAACTTGTTTCACATGTCGTCCTCATAAGAAAGAGAATTCATCATATTAAGCTATAAAATAAGCAACAAGGAATTTTAAGTGCACAAATCTCTCTCTCACAAAAGAAATCTCAATGCAACAAGTGTTATAACTTAGGTTTGCCCCTATTTTCAATTTCCACTACAAAGAAAGTAAATGGTTGGAGATCTCAGGGATTTCTAAGCTTGTAATGTAGGTTTGGGTTAGGGTAGGATATTGTTAATGAAAAATATGGCTGCTCCCTTCCTAGAAAGTCAACATCACACTTTTTAAATTTTTTTTTTTTACAATTGTCTACCCTTCTTTGTTTACTCTAATTTCTCATGCCTACAATTCGCTTCCTTTGTTCACCACCTTTATTTTATCTCTTGAACCTTTCATTCAATTATACCCTTTATAGTATCTGTTCTTTTTCTAAACATTTGTTTACATTACTCAGGACTCTTGGCATTCTACAAATACTTCGTGGCCTCAAACTTTCATCCATCAACTTTACAACCCCCAACTTAGGCTTTTAGCCTCATGTTTTATTTTTAAGTTCAAGGAGGGTATGTTTCAAAAGAGGGATAAAAAGAATGGTTGATGGCTCGTAATATGTTTGCCAAAGAAAGGTCCAAAGGCTCAAAGTGGGTAACTAGGGGTTACATTAATTTTTGGGTAGGCCTTTTAGGATAAAGTGTCTTCATAAATCAAAAGAATGGCCTAAGATATTTTATCTAACCAAATACAATACAAACTATCCTTGAGAGACCAACGGGGTAAGTTCGAGATAACACAAGTACGAAAGAGATGAATGCAAGAAGATCGCCACTCATGGCACGCAAAATCTCGTTGAGGAGGTTCAATTTTCCCTTCCATGAGACAAAATTGGAGTGTTTAACATTATTTACAAGTCAATAATATATGGGACCAGAAAAAGACAAAAAGATTTGTTATAAAGTCTCTCACGTCAATGCCCTTGATTTTTGAAAAACTTTAGACGGAGGGGGTTATCTGTTTTACATTAGCACATCACTCAATTTGCTAAACATGGCTACAACCAAAGCATTTGTCTTACATTTAGGCTCAACATGGGCAAGCTAACCATATGGCTACTCAGACATCGCCAATGGTGTATAATGTGGCCCCAATAATAACAAAATAAAATGCCACAGGTACTCAGACTTCCCTTGCTTTATTTACAGTTGTGCTATGGGTACTAGAATTTCCTTGCATCTATGCCTCAAACCCAAACATGACTCTTTACTCTTAAGAATATTGTCACTCGTTCTATCTTAGGGCAAGGCTAGTCATGCATCAACAAGATTAAAATAAAATCAAATTACAAGAACACTAAAAATAAAAAAATTGATAATCCATAAAACATGGGCACCATTAGAGTACCCAAAAATGTTGCATCCCCCAAAACAAAATAAAAATAGTATGCAAATGACATCCCAAAATACTAACAAAACACTACCCAAATGCATCCTAATAGCATAAATATAGGGACAGGCTACCCCTAAATGTTAAAGATAAAAGTAAAGGGTGCTTCCTAGATTAGCCTCATCATCTTCGTTATACCCTGCATCATTTTCACCATCATCAGCACCAGACCTCTAGCAGGGGGACCATCAATACTCTCTCTCCTCAATGAATATATATGTTCATTAGGTTTGAGCACCCTGAAGATGTTCTTTACCCCTCTCCACATCTTGGTGAAGACTTTTTCTCTTTTCTTTTCCATCTTTAATATTTTTTCCTCTGACTCCTGGAGGTTCTTGTGTGATATTACCAAAACTGAATATGCTCTTTTCAATTTGGCAACCCTGGTGCCTTACTTTTTTATCCTCTCCTGATATATTTCATAGTCAGAATGAGCCATGTATGAATGGCAAGTAGTGGAGGTATCTCCTAGCCCCTGGGGTAAACCTGGAGCTTGTTCCATGATAGAAGAAAGTCTGCCCAAGAATTCAGAGAATTTCACTGGGGCTCTGTCCATAGAGATACTACTTTCTAGGTGTATCTTCGACCTTGGGAATTCATTGTAACACTAGTTGTGGATTTCAAGAGACATGGGTCTGATATCGTCTAAGTGTCTAATTTTGTAGCTGAGAACCTGTATGGACATATTCAAACTATTTTTAATATTTGCAAAGAAAAACATAAGTTAGATTAGCAATAAAAGCGCTTCTGGCAATGCCATAGGAGATTTAAGGGTGAAAAATAGGTTGGCAGAAGTTTTGATTTCAGCAGATAATAGTCTTTAGGTGTAGCGACCATGAAACTGTGACTATGATTGCGATACCCGAGAACATCACTAATAGTTCTTCCCTGGTCAGGATGCATGCAGTTAATACTAACTTTGTCATCAAACTAGGCACATAATCATCATGATAATATAAAGTAAGCCCAGCTTGCATGAATTTAGTCCCCTTCTTAAACTTGAAGGAGTTACCTTGAACTCTTTCGGGCATTAAATGAAGACATAATATACACGTCTATTTCAACCATGTTAGGTTAAAATATGGGTACTCAAGACTTCCTCAAACGACGTGTAAACATCTTACAGCTTCTAACCACAATAATAAATACAAACAAACACAGTTTTCAAATTATAAAAACTAATTTATGCCATTGTTCAATCTACATGTCCCAGCCCATTGTTCATCCTGCATGTCCCAGGCCTATAATCAAAATAAAAGTGAAGGAGTTTAGGATGACATACTGGATAAACGATGCAAAAAGGTTGAGATGAACTCGTGGATACTTTACATAAAGCTACACAGATAGAAGAGTTTTTAGAGAATTTTGAGAATGAATTCATGGGAAAAATGAAAGTTAGATGGCCACTTAAACTTGGATGACCACGATCATGATCGTTGTTCTACAATTGTAGACTCTTGTAATCTATGATCACATTGTCACAGACCATAATTGTGGTAACCAAGGAAAAAATCTAGGCCTCTGCACTTAGTTGTTCCGGCCAACATGCCACTTTATAACTCACTTTTTCATGGATCACGCTCAAACAAATATAAAAACAAAATCTACTTATTATGCATGAATAAAAGGATATGTGCCAATTTTCATGGTGAGATGGGTTGCCTCTCATCGAGCTCTTAGTTTAAAGTCATAGCATGATACCTCTACTTCTTCTCTTTCTGTATCCACTTAGAAAATTTGAATCTCCATCCCAACTTTCATTCAACATGGAATGAATGATAGTGGGATAGAAAATGCAAGTCTTCCAAGATGAAACTTAGGATCGATGGTTAATGGCAAAAAAGCTTTGATCTTGCCATTTTGAAGACTTGAACCTTTTATCCAACTTCAAATCGACCTTTCAGATTTTCTCTGTGGGTAAAAGAGTATGCATCAATAGTCCATTCCTTGTACTTTGAAAGTTGAGCATCTTAGCCTTTGATGGATGGGGTTCCATGTTATTCTTCGGAATGACAAAATCCAAAATATAAAAGTTGGACTCCTCATCCCCGCAATCCGAAATTTGGTCAATGGGATGGATACTCATCACATCCCCTATGCCTAATTTTTAAAAGTAGGTTGAATGAGGTCTAACAACCTACTTTGGGTTAGCTTCCTCCAAAGCATTATCACCCCAAAATGAACTAGAGTCATTATAAGAGTTTTGTGTTGTTTATTCTTTTGAATCTAGTATCATTTCTTTTATGTTGGTATCTCCTTCCTCATATAATTCAGATTTTTGGGAAGTCACCGAGGATTCTTCGATACCAAGATCATTATCATAACCTCGTTTCTCTTCTTTACATACTCCCTCTTGGGTAATGGGTATGTTAATGATAGTTTCAAGATTTTCTTCATTGTCCATTACCTCCTTCTTGACACTTGTCCATTCTTGATGTATGTGCTTCAGGCCCTTCTCTATTGCTTCCAACCGATCCAAAATGGCTTGTAACCTTGGATCACAGCTATTGGACTCGGTATCTTGCTCTTTCTTCTTCTCTTTATAATATCTAACAATCTCACAAGAAGAACTACCAACTTGGTTAGTATAATTTGGGGAGGGGCACATGGAAAATAACTCTAATGTCCATCTCGACCAATTCACAAAGAACACCTATAAATCCTATAGGATTGAGATAGTGCATCTCTCTCTCTCCGGGGAGCATAGTCACAATCTCTCATAAAGTTTGGTACATTGTGATATAGATATGGATCATTAAGATAGGAATTCCAACGACCAACCATATATTTGTATGAAGATGTCATAGAAAAATAAAAATAAAATAGACTCCACCAACAAAAGAAAATCACAAAAAAATATATACAACCATGAATTCAAGAAACTAACTAAAATTCCAAACTAACTTAATATGCCAAATTGTTCCCTAACAATGGTGATATTTTTTATAACACTCAACTTACACGTCAATTTAAGTGCATGATGGTCGTCGTCAATATATTTACCAAACTTTGGTGTCAGGGTTGAACCAAGAGGAATAATGTAAGTGGTGATCAAATTAATTCGAAATGATAGAGACAAGTTAAATTCAAACAAATGGTACAAAGAGATAAAATAAGGGAGATAGGTTCCTACACTAATATTTCTTTTTGGTTTTTTCTTTTATAAATTTAGGGATACGGCTAATTAGAGTTTTAATAATGATGCACAGATCTTGGGATTATGCATTACTACGGGAGTGACTTGTGGGAGATATAAATCAACATCAGTTTAGTAAATTAATTATGGGTAGACTTTGTTATAGATTTTGATGCTAGTATTTCAACAAAACACCAAATTTTCACCTATTGATTCTTTCAAATACCTTATAGGTTTATGCAATAATTGGTAACCGCAACCTTAATCTAGGCATCCCTAAATCTATGATGATGCCCATGGCATAATTAACTTCACATTCACACTTATGTCTAAAATAGTGAAAATTTAACAAACTACACACGTAATTATCTATCATTGCTTTGGCCTCCGAACTCCCATTTCGAGCATGATATGGATTTCTAAAGTTCACCAATAACCCTTCTTTTGAAGATGACCCTGAACTTTCTAGATCTTGGAGCTTTCAGTCATCAAACCCATATGGGTAATTGGGGATTTTACCCATCAAATCCCAACCAAAATAGCATAGAAATGGTAAAACCCATAAATCTTAACTACCAAATATATGCTAACAATAACACCCTACAAACACTTTTAACCCCTATTCACATATAACCCCAAAACAGAGATTTAGCTACACATAAGATAAATAAACATAGATATACTCATAATCTCTATTGAAATAAGTTATTGTAGAATTAAGCAAATGTTACTTCAAACATTGCTCTCCCACAATATCAAAAATGGATGTGCGCAAATCTTTCACTTAGAAAGTGTCCAATGTATTCTTCACCTAAAATTTGTACAATATTTTCTGTTCAAAAATAGAGGCTATCAACTATACTAAAACTAAACCCTAAAAAGTGGGGAAGATGGAATTGTTCCATCATGATAGGGCTTGAGTCCTGTTTGTCAAATTGGGATCAATACGTGCAATTATAGTTTTGCCCTTTGGCTGAAATCGTCTGCTAGGCCATGATTGCGCACGTCTGGTTATGACCATAATTTACCTTTGCAACCACGATAGATTGACTATCCTTGACTATTATGACCGCGGTCAACAAATCATGATCGGGGTACCTAAGGCCCATTCGATTTCAGGTCTTCAGCTGTACTTTTTTGCTCCCTTTTTGATCATTTTGAGCTTCAATCCACATCTTTTTAACCCTTTAACTCTTTACCTGCTAGAAGTGGATATTAGTGCATCAAATGGAAATTATGTCTCACTTATTCATCCATAACAACGTAATGTACATGAATAAAGAGTGCAAATTTTTAGTAGTAAACTTACCACTTATCATAACCCAAAAGAGGTTTAGTTCAATACCACATGACAATAAGTTAGATCTCTCTCATGAAAATTAATGTAGCAAAAAGTATTTTTGGTTGAAAACATTAAAGTAGAAACAAGTCTTCATCGCTTTAGTTGACAATAATCTGAAAAGAATACTAGGACTCCATTCCTCTTGGCTTTCCAACTTCGTAGACTTATCATGCTCAATCCAACCATCGCAATGCACGTCATGAAAAATATGACAAGAAAGGTATCACCAACATTCTTGTGAATGCCTTGGTAAATTTTACTCTTCACCTAGTGAGTGTCAAAGTTTCACCTAACTAACCCTTGTCTTTAATCCCAATTCAACTATCTTATTTTAGGTGTCAAGTTTATTTGATGAGGGTTGGTAGATTGAATTAATGTCATTACATTATTTTTATAATCTCCATATCTCTTGTGGAGATGATCTAAAATCTAGGATAGTCCTTAACTTTTTGCAGTAGTTAAGGAAGCATACGAACCGAAGAATATCACAATACATGCATACACACTGATTTAGAAGAACCTCACACTTCCTATACTTCATTACTCAACAAGAGTTTTCATAACCCTAGTTAGGTGGTTTAGCCAAGCAAAAATGCAAGAATATCCATGGAATTCATAAAATAAAATGCAGATATGATCTCACAATAATTGAAGTGCAGAAAACAAATTCTCAAATTATGATCAACCAAATAATTAAGAAAAAAAGATTCTAAGTTCAAAAGTCAATTCATCAAATCAATATATTTTTGTGAATGTAAAGAATGAGTAAACAAATACCAAAATGACAAAAGGGTATTTATAGAAAACATAGAAACCTTAGAAATTCAAACCAAAACAAACAGGAAAAAACTGGGTGGGTGGCCATTTACGGACAAACTCATGAGCAGTAAGTGGTACTTATGCGACATATGTATGTGCCATAAATAACCTAAATTCCACAATCTAAAAGAGCACTACTGGGGAAGGCACCTACAAGGCGTAAGTGGTACTTTCATCCTATAGGTGATCCCTTCGTAGGTGTAAGAAACTTTCTCAATCTTTCGCTTTTTCTAAATATTCAACTTTTGATACTTTCATTGACACTTATGGTGCCATAAGTGATACCTAGGAGTCGTAAGTTACCCCTCGTAAGTGTCAAGAATAGAATCAACTTTTTGGTTCTCTAAACATGTCAGTTTAAGTGGTGTATTTCAGCAACTTCAAATCTTTTTCTTAGTTTAAGCTCTATTAGCTAGTTTCCTACAAAATAGACGGAAGAACACATCATATCAAACAAAACAGGCATAAGCACTTGCATAATTTCCAGTTTTAATCATCAAAATTTCCATGAAACCATGGAACATCAACACCCTCGACTTAGAACATTTTCATGTACTCAAGAAACAAAACATAACAAAAACAACATGATGATGCTTAACTCAGAAAAACATAAGGTACCTTTCCTAGTCAACTCAATTTTAGCTCAAAACTTTTCACCCCCTCCTATTTTCAACTTTTCAAAACAAATTATGTTGATCTATGTATGCCAACAATGCAACACAAAGGAATATATCTATGACATTACCTTAGCAACAAACAACAAAGAATATGTACAAATTATATTACCCGAACAAATAAGCAGCTAGCAACATAATTTATGTACCTTTACAACAAAGAAGTCCCATTATCACAATATGATTATGTCTGTTAATACAGGGTCGACCATGATACACTCACAATGATTTTCCAATCAATGTTCATAGAATACTGTAGGCTTTCCCTTATTTTATTTATATTCATTTTTCAGGCAGTAGGACTAGGATCACTAGAGGAATTTATTCGGCTTGTAACGTAGGGTTGGAGGCTGATATGGTACATTTATTATTTTAGTGACTAACCCTCCATGACACTACAAATATATTTTGGTGCCCACTTCTTAACCAATTTTTCCTTTACTCCTTCATTATTTCTATTTTTTAATTTCTTATTCAAGTTGGGTACAGTATTATTTTATTTTTTTTATTTTTCACGTCGTCTTTCTTTTTTTTCTTTTTTCATTAATCAATTTTTCTTTTTTTACCACACCAACCCTGCTTTCTTTTCTCTTTTCAAAGCCTTCTTGTAATGACCCTCCATGTCATTTTTCATGTTCTTTCTTATTTTTTTCATTAGAGTTTTTCAATAGCTGCCCCAAATTATTTATGACTTGTTGGGACTAATAGTTCAGTTATCGAATAGTTCTGATTTTTAGAGATAGTTCCCTATTTAGGAGTCTTCGTTGGATCCAAATGCCTATCGAGAAAATGCCAGGAAAACTATTACAAATGCAAATTTCAACTACGCCAGCAACTCCAAAATATACATTATAGGCTAGATAAACCTTTGGTTTGGGTCCTGAGGCACCCAAGCTCTTTTTGACCTATTGATCAAAAAGTAAGAAAATTTGAAATTTCGGTGTTGGACCCACATTTTTTTGAAACAACCTCAGATAAAAAATATGACTTCTCCATTGCATCCGAAATGTCTAATTTAGTGTGGTTATATAATTCATTTACATATATTAGATTACGAATGGATCACAAGGCCTTAGCAGAAAGATGGAAATCTTAAATTTTTATTAATTATCTTGTGCCAATGATCGCACATAGTGTGTAGAAAATATAGTGCAATTGTGCTATGGGTGTTGGTAATTGCACCATCTTCTCCTTAAGCCATATAGTGTGATTGCATACTTGGGTGTGCGATTACAACACCTAATTACCTAGTATGGGTATAAATAGCCTATTTTTGCTTGATTTTGCATATTTTTAACACATTCCATGAAAAAAATCCCTAAAGAGTGTGATAACTAAAAGTTATGATTTTAGGTGGCTTAGGATTTTGATTAGCAAATATTTTTGCAATTATGTTCCAATTTGAGGTAAGACTACAAACTTTTCTTGGTTTATTTTGGTGATTTCTTCGTCCAAACGACAAATATCTTAAGGTCCTGATTTTAACCCTCAATTAGCTTGGTTTTCACCTATTATTAAGGGCTATAATTCCTGGATCATGTATGAACATTGGTTTGATCTCAAAAATGTGATTTCCATAAGTGGGACCTAATTGGGGGTTTTGTGTTATTGTTTGACCCAAAGCACTATGGTGAAATATGGATATCATTATTTTTGTATTGATGAGTAGATTAAGATTTTGACGGTGTGATGGATTTTTGTGATTGTGAAGTGAATAAGGATGTTTGGTGAATATTGTACAGATTTGCGGTTTGACATTGAGGTAGCTTCTTTCTATTTCTATTTATAAGATGGTGTGTTTTATATATTCCATGTGAAGGAGAATGTTAAGACTTATTATTCGTTAAATGTATTTATCTTATTTATTAAAGTTTGGGGATTAGATAAGGGTAGTTGACCAATAAGGTGAAATACATATTCAACTTTTAGAATCCTATTGCCTTCTTCCTCGGTTAAACTAATTCGTAGGATGCGTGTGATGTGATGGTTGTTTTGGAATGTGGTTTAAGTAATGGAACCATGTTTAGCATGATTAACCTTATGTAGAAAATTTTAGGGATCGTAAAATTATAATTTAGGTGGAGTTGATTTAATTGTTCATGGTTCTTGGTGATATTACAATATAAGGATTAATTATGGCATATCTACCTACAAGAAGTGAATTTTTATACCTTAGCCTAGTCTAGGGGTATAAATTTCTTAAATATGGAATTTGAGAATTAGAAGTTGTTTATTCTAGCCCAACTTAGGCCAAGACTTGTGTTACCTCATGTGAACTTGTTTATGGATGTTAGGCACATTTGAGAATAGTAAGCCTTTAGTTTAAGGTAACTTTGTGAATGGGTGACTTAAGATGGTATTTCCACAGAGAATGATTAAAGGCTCATGGCCATGATTTAGTCATAGACATGATATTTTAACTAAAAAGGTGATATTCCACATAGATGTGTTATTTGGCATATAGAGTTGATATTTTCTCATAGTTATGAGATATATGACCCAAATATATAATATTCCATGTAAATGTGATATGCCTCATAGTTATGAATTAGACCTTATTGATATATTGTTCCTCCTACATATGGGATGCTTATTGATGTTATGCCTTATAGATGTGAGAAGTTTATTGCTATTATGCCTTTTAGATATGATATAAATAATAGTATGCTTTATGGATTATAGATATGTTATGCTTCATAGATATGCTACATCTTATAAATATGATTATTGATATGAGTTCTATATATGTATGTGTAACGCCCTGAGTCTATAATCCGGACGCTACAAGGTGCTCATAGTCCCGAAGGACCATAAGCTAACCCATGACTGGTACCTGTTGTAAAAACTGAATAATAATACTATAAATATGCTGAAATTAGGTGGAAACTTTCCTTAAGGTTCAATACTAAAATAAAACTGAATACGGTACAGTAATACCAAAATTGAAATATCTGTGTGAAATAACTCTAGTCTGTAATACCTCTACTGTGAATCATAGAGTAGATGGGACAAGCACCCAACTAACTCCAACTACTGAAAACTGTATTGATAAAATTAAATACTGAAGAAAATAATCATGTCCTCGAACTATGAGGACTCACCACTAACTCTGACTGCTGAAGATCTGAACTACTAAGGGTGCTTGGCAACCCTGCATCTGAACCTATGACATAAAACATCATAGCACAAGAGAAACGTATGCGTCAGTATTTTGAATGTACACATGATAAGTGAGGTAGGCTGAAATGCATAGGTTCATATGCATGAAAAATACTGACTAAATAACATGAGTATAACTGAACGAGAGTACATGCATGAATACATAAGCTGTAAGTGAGATCATGCTAAAACTCGCTAATGAGTTCTAAATACTAATTAAATGATAGCTAAGTTTACTGATACTGTACTACTAATAACAGACCGACTGTATCTTAAAGTCTTGATTTTGTGGAATAGTGTTGATTTCCATACTGAACTGAGTGGTTGTGTCTGACAGTCCTTATTTTATAGAACTGAACCGAGTTCTATTCAGAGATTGGAACTGAAACTGAGACTGTGGGAGGTAATCATTAAAGCGACATGCCTATTTTTTAATAGATTGGGGTCCAACTTGTAATACCTATTGGAAGGGATTCAATACTGTGCCATGGGAGAGAAAAGCTGTGAGTTATCCAACTGCGATAGAAAGCTCTTTCGTCAACCCTTGCTAGCAGGAAAAATCACGTGAGATGTATCAACCCTAATTTGGCAGGAAGATATCTCAACCTAAGCTAGCTAAGTAGTTCTGTAATTCATGGATTGCTACTAAGGGTCAAACCCTCTGTTGGAAAGAATTCCCCCATATCTGGGTTAGCTCGGTGCTGAATCCTACTCTCAACTCAATAGATACTGAACTAATTCCCTAGATTATACTAGACTTGACTGAACTGTTACTGAGTTTACTGAGTTTCATTAAATGATGGAATACTACTGAATTCAATTTGTTGACTAAGTTTACTGAGGTCTAAACTGAATACTTAACTAGACTGGGCTAATACTGAGTCTACTGAGTTTTTTCTGAGTCCTGTAACTAACTAAGAGTACTACTGATCGTGACATGACTGAGATTATTCTGTAACTAAAACTGGCTCTAGGTAAACATCTAAATTTTTTTGTATTAAATAGCCCTAGGACTCGATAGCATGAAAGTAAAGCATCACATTACCTTGCATAGCATAAAAATGCACACTTGTTCATAATGCTTCTATAGAGGCATTTTATCAAATACTTGCATGGCATGAACTAGTATACATAATATCATGATATAGTCTCATTATTACATTCACATGAGCAGTTCATCAAACACTTGGATGCCATATTCTATGCACATAATACTAAACAACATGTGAGCATGATGATTCAATTCCAAATTCATAATTCCATGGGTTTCGACATGAATTCACATGAAAAATCACACATATCAATTAATTCTACATCAATCTAGTTATAAGTCCTTAAATGGAAGACCTAATTAAAATAATACTCATGAAAACACTTTAATTACAAATCATGGAAATCTTGAAATCAATCTACTAGAAGTTTAAAAGAGTTTCTTGGACTGCAAGGTTGGAAGGAACCTTGGATGAACACTTCATATACCTTGGTTGCTATATTCTTGAAGAAAAATGGGGAAATCTTAAGCCTTGGCTATGAAATTAAATCCCCTAGGATTTTTGTTCTTGAGAAATTTGAGAGAAGTGAGAGTATTTGCTTAATAAGGGTTGAATCTCGTGTTTTAAGAAACAATAGGCATGGGAAAAAGTCCAAAATACCCCCAAAGATGCGGTTTTTTAATGACTGAAAACCGAACTATCCGTGCACAGACCGATGCACCATATCATTGGCATTGATGCGATAGCCAACACACCGCGTCGTCTGTATTGGTTCACTAGAATTTGCAATAAACTAAGGAAAAATTAACTATCGACATAATAGACAATGTGAAATGTCTAAATCGTGTCGACTCACTATTTTGGTCACTCAAACATGGTCTAAATGAGATTCGAAAAAGCCAAAACTTGTCTGGAAACACCTACTAACATTCTTGATCATGAATAAATCTTAAGATTGGTACTTTATGGTCAAAAGAGTTGTGAAATAAAGTGTCCAACATATGAAAAACAAAATAATGCTAAGTTTGAATACTTAGCTAGAATTTTTTCTAAGTCTGGGACCCCTTAACAAGCTTTAAGGGACTAAGTTAAGCTTAGGATTTTATGAGGTCTTACAATATCTCCCACTTGGGAACATTCATCCTCGAATGAGACTGATCAAACTGAGAATATAGATAGACTAGATTTGGAAACTGGACATGCATAATTGAAGCATGATTTCACGATTAAAATTACTAATATAATGAATTATCATACTGCTCATGCATATATAATGCACGAGTACGTAGCTAAACATGATTCATGAATTTATGTTTGGGATTAGTAATGAGCTGAGTTTATTTACTGAACATGTATATCTGAAGCATAAGTACATGACTGAACTGATTCGTGAATGCATGACTTAGTATACAACATTAATTAACACCAAGTTGGTCGCTATATCTAAACATGAGACTAAGTAAATTCAAAGGAAAACTATTACCTTGGGATAAGTCTGAGTTTGTGGAGAAGAGGTGAGGATACTTGGTTCACATGTCTACTTCTGCTTCCTAAGTAGCTCCCTAAACGGACTGATTCCTCCAAAGAACTTTGTCTAGAGGGACTTCCTTGTGACTTAGTCTGCGAATCTAAAGCTCAAGGATTTTGACTGGGATCTCCTCATAAGAGAGGTTGTTCGAAATATCTATACCTCTATAGGTACTATGGCTGTTGGGTCACCAATAAATTTCCTAAGCAAGGAAACATGGAACACTGGATGCACTGAAAATAAGTTTAAAGGAAACTCAAGCTCATAAGCTACCTTTCCAAAAAGACTGAGAATTCACTCTGGACCGATACATCGGGGATCGAGCTTCTCCTTCTTGCCAAACCTCTTCACTCTTTTTATAGGAGAGATTTTAAAATATACATAATCATTAATCTCGAACTCAAGATCCTTTTTGTACATATCTGCTTATGATTTCTTTCGGATCTATGCTATCTTAAGACTTTCCCTAATCAATTGGACTTTTTCTAAGGAATAGAATATCAAATCAAGCCATAACACTGCGACCTCATCCACTTTAAACCAACCAACAAGAGATCTACACCTTCTCCCATAAAGTGCCTCAAACGGAGCCATCTGAATGTAGGAATGATAATGATAGCTGTTGTTATATGCTAATTTAATCAGAGGCAAGTGGTCATCCCAACTACCTTTAAAGTCTATCACACACGCTCACAACATATCTTCTAAAATCTTAATGGTGATTTATACTTTACCATGTATTTGATGATGAAAGGCTATACTGAGGTAAAGTTAAGTACCAAGACCCTTTTCGAATGCCTTTCAGAAATAAGAGGTGAACTAGGTACCTTTATCTAAGATAATAGAAAATAGAACAAAGTACAATCTGACCAACACCCTGATATAGAGTTTGGTGTAATCCTCAGTTGAATAAGAGGTATGGACTGATAGGAAATGAGATAATTTGGTCTTCCTGTCTACGATCACCCAAACTGAATTATGCTAACGACGAGTTGGAGGCAAACCCATCACAAAATCTAAGTTCACATATTTCCACATCTAAGAGAGAATGCTGAACTCCTACATGGACCCACTAGGCTTCTGATGCTCAATCTTAACCTGCTCACAAGTTGAGCACTTAGCCACAAACTCAATAATATCTCTCTTCATCCCACTCTACCAATAGATCTCTCATAAATCACAGTACATCTTAGTGTCCAATGGATGAATAGAGAAATGTGCACTATGCGCTTTTGCAAGAAACCATTGTCTTAGGTTATCTATACCTTGCACACATAGCCGATCCTGACAATGCAATACACCATCTCCCCCTTAGGAGAAAACCTCTACTTTCTAATCTCTAACTGATTCTTTTAACTTGACTAAATTGGGATCCCTATCCTGCTTTTTCTCTACCTTAGAAACCAAGGATAATTCTGAACTACTCTGTACCCATACACTACCTTCTACCGAATCGATTAAGCGAACACCTAGTCGGGTAAGTTGATGAACATCCTAAACTATCTTCTTCTTACCATCCTCCACATGAGCAATACTACCCATGGACATCTTACTGAGAGCTTCAACCACTATATTGGCCTTACTCAGATGATATAGAATGCTTATGTCATAGTTTTTCAATAATTCCAACCACCTTCTTTGATGGAGGTTTAGGTCTTTATATGATAACAGATACTCCGGGCTTTTATACTTAGTGAATACATTAACGAGTACCCTATACAAATAGTGCCTCTAAACCTTTAAGGCAAAAACTATAGCTGCTAAATTAAGATCATAAGTACGATAGTTCTTTTCATAGGGCTTAAGCTGTATAGAGGCATAGGCTATGACCTAACCTCTTTTCATCAAAACACACCCCAAACAAACTCTAGAAGTATTATAATTCACAACAAATCTATTTGAACCATCTGGTAGTGTCAAAACTAGAGTTGTAGTAAGTCGAGTCTTCAACACCTAAAATTTTTTTTACAAGAATCTAACCTCTGGAATTTGACCTTCTTTTGAGTCAATCTGGACATATGGGATTTAAAAGATGAAAATCCATCAATAAACCATTGGTAATAGCTGGACAGGCCCAAGAAACTCCTAATATCTAATGGAGATATGGGTCTAGGCTAGTTTTTCAATGCGTCAGTCTTTTGGGGATCGACTTTAATTCCATCACCAAAAATTATTGGCCAAGGAAAGCTATTGACCTTATGCAAAATTCGCACATACTGAATTTGGTAAATAATAGATAATTTCTGAGAGTCTATATTACTATTCTGAGATGGTCTGGATGATCGTGCTCACTATGGGAGTAGACAAGAATGCCATCTATGAATACTATGATGAACATGTCCAAGTACTACATGAACACACAGTTCATCATGTTTATGAAAGATGTTGGGGCATTGGTAAGACCAAATGATATAACTAAGAATTCAAAGTGATCATATCGAGTACTGAAAGCTATTTTTAGGATTTCACATTCCTTAACTCTAATATGATGATAGCATGATCTCAGATCTATCTTAGAGAAGCAAATGACACCCTAAAATTTGTCAAACAAGTCATCAATTTTGGGAAGGGGTTACTTTTGTTTGACCGTTAATTTACTTAGCTGATAGTAGTCTATACATATTTTGAGAGAACCATCTTTCTTACGCACGAATAAAACTAGTGCACCCCACAAAGACATACTGGGTCTGATGAATCCCTTATCTATGAGATCCTTCAATTGTTATTTTAATTATCTGAGTTCTGTAGGGGCTATTTTTTATGGCAGGATAGATATAGGCTCAGTATCTAAAAAAGATCGATTCCAAAATCAGTTTCACTTTTGGGAGGAACTCTGATAAGATATTTAGGAAACACATGTTACTGACACAAATTAAAGATTAGGGGTTTCTGAACTAGAGTCCTGGTTTCAAAAGAGATGGTAGAAACATCCCTTATATATCATTTTTCTTTCCCTTAGGTAGGAAAAAAGTTGACCCCTAAGTGCTGAAGTACTGCCCCTCTATTCTAGGACAGGTTTATTTGGTAATTGAAACTGGAATGTTCTATTTCTGTAGCCGACTGAGGTATACCAGGAATAAAGCCAATCCATGCTGAGAATGACATTAAAATTGGTCATCTCTAATTTGACTAAGTCTACTAAATTGACTTTCTGAGATACCATAAATAGATAGTTCATGTACAACCACCGGGCTTGGATAGATTTACCCACTGGGGTAGAGACTGAGAAAGGCTCTGATAGGATTTTGGGACAGACTCCAAAGTCATAAGCTATATAGGGAGTAACAAAGGACAAAGAATCTCCTTGATCTAGAAAAGCATTAACATACAAATGATAAACATGTAACATACCAGTGACCATATCAGGAGACCTTTCATGATCATGTGCGGACTGAAAAGCATAGAGTCTATTTAGGCATTGCCCTATGGTGGCACTGGAAGCAGCACCCTGCTGATTCAGGCAACTAGATTGGTCTGAGGGACAGTTATACTGGCTCTGCAAACCCATCCGAGGACACTGTCTGGCTCTGTGGCTTCGATTGCCATATTCAAAACACACATCACTGCCAGCTCTAGAGATATCCTGACGGTTTTTTCCATACCTCAAATGAAGGGGATTTGTTCGAGCACTACTAATATTACCCTGAGGTTTAGGGCCTGACGCCATATTAATGTTGCCATCTCTAAATTTTGGCACAGGAGAACCTACGGAGGATGGAGCTAGAATTGAGGATTTTGGGTGGAACTGAGAATGATTCCTATCCTAACTTAGGCTGAGCAAAGTTAAAAATACCTGTTCTCACTCTCTTGTTCTCTTTTTTTTTTAATTTTTGGCCTCCTCTATCTGATGATCATGGACCATGAGCATTGATATGGCCATCTCCTTAATAAAAATTTTGGTCCTACACTCTTTGACCATATTGCAAGACACGCCAGACACAAACTCATCTTAGATCTGCTATCTGCTACTACATAGGGAGCATATCTTGCTAATTGAGTGAACTTGAGAGAATACTCTTGAACTTTCATATTGCCTTGATTTAGATTTATAAACTCCAAAGCCTTTTCTTCCCTCAACTCTAGCGGCAAGAACCTATCTAGAAATACTACAGCAAACTCCTCCCATTCCAAGGGCCCTATATGTGCGGCCCTTTTTTCTTTCCACTACTTAAACCATAAGTGTGCCATATCCTGTAACTGATATACGACAAACTTATCACTCTCAACAATAGTCGTCCCTATAATATCTGTAACTTCTTGAACCTAATCAAGAAATTCATGAGGATCCTCATCTTACTTAGACCTAGTAAAAGATGGAGGGTTCATTTAGGTGAACTTTTGAATCCTGGCAGCAATAGTATTAGCCACTTGGTTGGCCAGAACAATAGCTGGCCGTTCATTCTGGGCTTTCATCGAATGAGCAAGGATGGTGAAAGCTGCTCTAAACTTAGCATGGGATACATGTTCATCCAGAGAATCTGGCTGGATGAGATTGGGTTCTTGATGGTCTCCATTCCTATTACCTTAGTCCTCTTTGATGGCATATTGTATAAATGGAAGAGAAACTTAGGTTAGACATAGATTTTAATTGGAGATCATGCTCACTCGCAAGATATGAATACTAAAAGAAGGGAAATTTTTCCTAAAACATCTAATAGCCTCCTGTCCTTAAGTATGGTGTGCTACACACCTATATACAAGACTCTACTAGATGCTAATTTTAGACTTTCTAGGACTCTGTTGAACCTTAGGCTCTAATATCAAGTTTGTAATTCCTCAAGTCTGTACCTTAGACGTTACACAGTTCTTATAGTCCCTAAGGATGACAAACTAAACCATGATAAGTACCTGATGCAATAACTAAATAGTAATACTGTAAATATATAGAAATTAGGTGAAAACTATCCATAAGGTTCAATAGTGAAATAAAAATAAATACGGTATAGTAATACTAAAACTAAACATCTATCTGAAAATACTCTAGTCTTGAAATGCTCTACTGTCTGAATCATGGAGACGATGGGACAAGCCCCCAACTAA
>JAPEIP010000013.1:63208168-63225511 GCA_026120095.1 Capsicum chinense | reverse complement strand
GAGATCTACACCTTCTCCCATAAAGTGCCTCAAACGGAGCCATCTGAATGTAGGAATGATAATGATAGCTGTTGTTATATGCTAATTTAATCAGAGGCAAGTGGTCATCCCAACTACCTTTAAAGTCTATCACACACGCTCACAACATATCTTCTAAAATCTTAATGGTGATTTATACTTTACCATGTATTTGATGATGAAAGGCTATACTGAGGTAAAGTTAAGTACCAAGACCCTTTTCGAATGCCTTTCAGAAATAAGAGGTGAACTAGGTACCTTTATCTAAGATAATAGAAAATAGAACAAAGTACAATCTGACCAACACCCTGATATAGAGTTTGGTGTAATCCTCAGTTGAATAAGAGGTATGGACTGATAGGAAATGAGATAATTTGGTCTTCCTGTCTACGATCACCCAAACTGAATTATGCTAACGACGAGTTGGAGGCAAACCCATCACAAAATCTAAGTTCACATATTTCCACATCTAAGAGAGAATGCTGAACTCCTACATGGACCCACTAGGCTTCTGATGCTCAATCTTAACCTGCTCACAAGTTGAGCACTTAGCCACAAACTCAATAATATCTCTCTTCATCCCACTCTACCAATAGATCTCTCATAAATCACAGTACATCTTAGTGTCCAATGGATGAATAGAGAAATGTGCACTATGCGCTTTTGCAAGAAACCATTGTCTTAGGTTATCTATACCTTGCACACATAGCCGATCCTGACAATGCAATACACCATCTCCCCCTTAGGAGAAAACCTCTACTTTCTAATCTCTAACTGATTCTTTTAACTTGACTAAATTGGGATCCCTATCCTGCTTTTTCTCTACCTTAGAAACCAAGGATAATTCTGAACTACTCTGTACCCATACACTACCTTCTACCGAATCGATTAAGCGAACACCTAGTCGGGTAAGTTGATGAACATCCTAAACTATCTTCTTCTTACCATCCTCCACATGAGCAATACTACCCATGGACATCTTACTGAGAGCTTCAACCACTATATTGGCCTTACTCAGATGATATAGAATGCTTATGTCATAGTTTTTCAATAATTCCAACCACCTTCTTTGATGGAGGTTTAGGTCTTTATATGATAACAGATACTCCGGGCTTTTATACTTAGTGAATACATTAACGAGTACCCTATACAAATAGTGCCTCTAAACCTTTAAGGCAAAAACTATAGCTGCTAAATTAAGATCATAAGTACGATAGTTCTTTTCATAGGGCTTAAGCTGTATAGAGGCATAGGCTATGACCTAACCTCTTTTCATCAAAACACACCCCAAACAAACTCTAGAAGTATTATAATTCACAACAAATCTATTTGAACCATCTGGTAGTGTCAAAACTAGAGTTGTAGTAAGTCGAGTCTTCAACACCTAAAATTTTTTTTACAAGAATCTAACCTCTGGAATTTGACCTTCTTTTGAGTCAATCTGGACATATGGGATTTAAAAGATGAAAATCCATCAATAAACCATTGGTAATAGCTGGACAGGCCCAAGAAACTCCTAATATCTAATGGAGATATGGGTCTAGGCTAGTTTTTCAATGCGTCAGTCTTTTGGGGATCGACTTTAATTCCATCACCAAAAATTATTGGCCAAGGAAAGCTATTGACCTTATGCAAAATTCGCACATACTGAATTTGGTAAATAATAGATAATTTCTGAGAGTCTATATTACTATTCTGAGATGGTCTGGATGATCGTGCTCACTATGGGAGTAGACAAGAATGCCATCTATGAATACTATGATGAACATGTCCAAGTACTACATGAACACACAGTTCATCATGTTTATGAAAGATGTTGGGGCATTGGTAAGACCAAATGATATAACTAAGAATTCAAAGTGATCATATCGAGTACTGAAAGCTATTTTTAGGATTTCACATTCCTTAACTCTAATATGATGATAGCATGATCTCAGATCTATCTTAGAGAAGCAAATGACACCCTAAAATTTGTCAAACAAGTCATCAATTTTGGGAAGGGGTTACTTTTGTTTGACCGTTAATTTACTTAGCTGATAGTAGTCTATACATATTTTGAGAGAACCATCTTTCTTACGCACGAATAAAACTAGTGCACCCCACAAAGACATACTGGGTCTGATGAATCCCTTATCTATGAGATCCTTCAATTGTTATTTTAATTATCTGAGTTCTGTAGGGGCTATTTTTTATGGCAGGATAGATATAGGCTCAGTATCTAAAAAAGATCGATTCCAAAATCAGTTTCACTTTTGGGAGGAACTCTGATAAGATATTTAGGAAACACATGTTACTGACACAAATTAAAGATTAGGGGTTTCTGAACTAGAGTCCTGGTTTCAAAAGAGATGGTAGAAACATCCCTTATATATCATTTTTCTTTCCCTTAGGTAGGAAAAAAGTTGACCCCTAAGTGCTGAAGTACTGCCCCTCTATTCTAGGACAGGTTTATTTGGTAATTGAAACTGGAATGTTCTATTTCTGTAGCCGACTGAGGTATACCAGGAATAAAGCCAATCCATGCTGAGAATGACATTAAAATTGGTCATCTCTAATTTGACTAAGTCTACTAAATTGACTTTCTGAGATACCATAAATAGATAGTTCATGTACAACCACCGGGCTTGGATAGATTTACCCACTGGGGTAGAGACTGAGAAAGGCTCTGATAGGATTTTGGGACAGACTCCAAAGTCATAAGCTATATAGGGAGTAACAAAGGACAAAGAATCTCCTTGATCTAGAAAAGCATTAACATACAAATGATAAACATGTAACATACCAGTGACCATATCAGGAGACCTTTCATGATCATGTGCGGACTGAAAAGCATAGAGTCTATTTAGGCATTGCCCTATGGTGGCACTGGAAGCAGCACCCTGCTGATTCAGGCAACTAGATTGGTCTGAGGGACAGTTATACTGGCTCTGCAAACCCATCCGAGGACACTGTCTGGCTCTGTGGCTTCGATTGCCATATTCAAAACACACATCACTGCCAGCTCTAGAGATATCCTGACGGTTTTTTCCATACCTCAAATGAAGGGGATTTGTTCGAGCACTACTAATATTACCCTGAGGTTTAGGGCCTGACGCCATATTAATGTTGCCATCTCTAAATTTTGGCACAGGAGAACCTACGGAGGATGGAGCTAGAATTGAGGATTTTGGGTGGAACTGAGAATGATTCCTATCCTAACTTAGGCTGAGCAAAGTTAAAAATACCTGTTCTCACTCTCTTGTTCTCTTTTTTTTTTAATTTTTGGCCTCCTCTATCTGATGATCATGGACCATGAGCATTGATATGGCCATCTCCTTAATAAAAATTTTGGTCCTACACTCTTTGACCATATTGCAAGACACGCCAGACACAAACTCATCTTAGATCTGCTATCTGCTACTACATAGGGAGCATATCTTGCTAATTGAGTGAACTTGAGAGAATACTCTTGAACTTTCATATTGCCTTGATTTAGATTTATAAACTCCAAAGCCTTTTCTTCCCTCAACTCTAGCGGCAAGAACCTATCTAGAAATACTACAGCAAACTCCTCCCATTCCAAGGGCCCTATATGTGCGGCCCTTTTTTCTTTCCACTACTTAAACCATAAGTGTGCCATATCCTGTAACTGATATACGACAAACTTATCACTCTCAACAATAGTCGTCCCTATAATATCTGTAACTTCTTGAACCTAATCAAGAAATTCATGAGGATCCTCATCTTACTTAGACCTAGTAAAAGATGGAGGGTTCATTTAGGTGAACTTTTGAATCCTGGCAGCAATAGTATTAGCCACTTGGTTGGCCAGAACAATAGCTGGCCGTTCATTCTGGGCTTTCATCGAATGAGCAAGGATGGTGAAAGCTGCTCTAAACTTAGCATGGGATACATGTTCATCCAGAGAATCTGGCTGGATGAGATTGGGTTCTTGATGGTCTCCATTCCTATTACCTTAGTCCTCTTTGATGGCATATTGTATAAATGGAAGAGAAACTTAGGTTAGACATAGATTTTAATTGGAGATCATGCTCACTCGCAAGATATGAATACTAAAAGAAGGGAAATTTTTCCTAAAACATCTAATAGCCTCCTGTCCTTAAGTATGGTGTGCTACACACCTATATACAAGACTCTACTAGATGCTAATTTTAGACTTTCTAGGACTCTGTTGAACCTTAGGCTCTAATATCAAGTTTGTAATTCCTCAAGTCTGTACCTTAGACGTTACACAGTTCTTATAGTCCCTAAGGATGACAAACTAAACCATGATAAGTACCTGATGCAATAACTAAATAGTAATACTGTAAATATATAGAAATTAGGTGAAAACTATCCATAAGGTTCAATAGTGAAATAAAAATAAATACGGTATAGTAATACTAAAACTAAACATCTATCTGAAAATACTCTAGTCTTGAAATGCTCTACTGTCTGAATCATGGAGACGATGGGACAAGCCCCCAACTAACTTTAATACTAAAAACTATACTGATATATGAAATATTAAAGAAAATAATCATGTCCTCTAACTATAAGGACTCAGTACTAACTTTGATTGCAAAAGATCTGAACTGTTAAGGGTGATAAGGAGCCCATTCCTCTTAGACTATGATATTAGACATCATAGCGTAAGGGAAAAGAATATGTCAATACTTTTAATTTACTGGTATACTAAGTGAGGTAGGCTAAAATGCATGAGTTCATATGCCTGAAAAATACTGACTAAATGGCATGAGTATAACTAAATGAGAATACATGCATAAATACATAAACTGTAACTCAAATCATGATAAAACTTACTACTGAGTACTGAATACTGATTAACTGATATCTGAGTTTACTAATACTGTACTACTGGTAACTGAGTAACTGTATCTGACAGTTCTAATTCTGTGAAATAGTACTGAGTGTCGTATGAAACTTAGTGACTGTGTATAACTGTCCTGGTTCTATAGAAACCAATTGAGTTCTATATAGAGACTTGAACTATAAATAAAATATTAGGAGGTAATCATCTAACTGACATGCCCCTTTCTGAATAGATTGGGGTCTAAGTTGTAAACCCAGTTAGAAGGGTGTCAGTATTGTGCCACAAGTAGAGAAAAGCTGTGAGTTAACCCTCTCTGACAAGAACCTCTTTCGTCAACTCTCGCAGGTAGGAAAATTCATGTAAGATGTATCAACCTTAATCTAGCAGGAAGATATCTCAACCTATGTTGGCTACATAGTTCTATAACGCAAGTATTTCTACTAAGGATTAAACCCTCTGCTGGCAAGAATTCTCCCATCCCTAGGTTAGCTTGGTGCTGAATCCCACTCCTAACTAAATAGAAATTGAACTAGTTTCCTAGTTCATACTATGCTTGACTGAACTATTTTTGAGTTTACTGAGTTCAATTGACTGATGGAATACTATTGAATTATTTAGCTGACTGAGTTTACTTAGGTCTGAACTGAATATTGAACTAGACGGGACTAATACTTAGTCTACTGAGTTTTTATTGAGTTCTTTTACTAACTGATAGTAATACTTATCATGACATGACTGATATTAATATATAACTAACACTGGCTCTAGGTAAACATCTAAATTATTGGGTATTAAATACCCCTAGGACTAGATAGGATGAAAAGTAAAGCATCACATGACCTTCCATAGAATAAAAATGCACACTTGTTCATAATGCATCTATAGAGGCATTTTATCAAACACTTGCATGGCATGAACTAGTATACATACTATCATGATGTAATCTCATTATGGCATTCACATGAGCAGTTCATCGAAAAATTGGATGACATAGTATATGAACATAATACTAAACAATATGTGAGCATCATATTCAATTCTAAATTCAGAATTCCATGGGTTTCGACATGAATTCACATGATAAATCACACATATTATTAATTCTACATCAATCTTGTAATAAATCATGAATAGAAAACCCAATTAAAATAATACTCATGAATACACTTTAATTCCAAATCATGGAAATCATGAAATCAATCTATTTGAAGTTTAAAAGAGTTTCTTGGAATCCAAGGGTGGAAGAAACCCTTGGATGAACACTTCACATACCTTGGTTACTAATGTCTTGAATAACAATGGTGAAATCTTGATCCTTGGCTTTAAATAAAATCACCTAGGGTTCTTGTTCTTGAGAAATTTGCAAGAAAGTGAGTGTATTTGCTTAATGAGGGCTGATCACGTGTTTTGGGATTGAATAGTGGTGGTAAAAAGACCCAAATACCCCTAAGGACTTGAATTTTTAATGACTAAAAACCAAACTGTCGATGCATAGACCGACTTGCTACGTCGTTGGCTTCAACGCGATGGCCAACGTGCCATGTCGAGTCTGCATCGGTTCACTTCAATTTACACTAACCTGAGGAAAAATATCTGTCAATGCGATGGACGATGTGAGAAGTCGAGATCACATCGACTCACTATTTTGGTCACTCAAACATGGTTTAAATGATGTCTAAAAAATCTGAAACTTATTCGGGAACACCTACTGACATTTCTGATCATGAATCAATCTAAAGATCAATATTTTACGGGCATAAGAGTCGTGAAATAGAGTTTCCAACTTATGAAGGCCAAAATAATACTATGTTTGAATACTTTACTGAAATTTTTTCTATGTCTGGGACCCCTTAACAAGCTTTAAGGGACTGTGTTAAGCTTAGGATTTTATGGGGTCTTACAGTATGTTGACTTAAGGCTGTGATTATGATATTATCATTATTCCAGATATGTTATTGAGCCAAATGCCATATTATGATATAGGTTTGACATCTGAGATGTGCTTATCCTTGTAAAGGATGTGGTGGTAGTTTATGAATATTGATACTTATTGTTCCATTGTTTTAATACTGGCGATGGAAAGAGTAGATTTAGGACATTTAGTAATTGATGTGATTCTAGTTAAAATATGATGTTATTACTATTTTCCTAATTAAGTTTTAGATCCCACTTTTTACCTTAAAAATGTATTTCTTCATAATAATAAGTGCCTGTCTTAATGGATAACTTACTTATAAGTAAAATAGAATAAATATGGTTCTTTAAATATTTGGCTGAGATAGATTTTGTTCTATGATTTGATACTAATAATTAGTCTAGTCGTGAGAGATTTTGACCCTTTCTACAATTTTATTAATACTTAGTCCCGAAGTTTACTTTGGGCAATGGATTTATGGATTCACACTCTCCTTAGCTATGTGTTAAGTATGTGCAACTATTATATTTTTATGCATATCTCTTTAGTATAGAATGAAGGAATATATTGTATTGATGGTATAAATTTTAGGTAAAACCTGATGACACTTTTTTGTATTGGTGTTGTATATATATGTTGATAATAATAATGATAGTTATTATATACCAGGCAAGGCCGATGGATGACTATGATGGTATGCTTATATACCCATCAAGGACAAAGGACATTGTAATGATATATATTTATACCCGACTAGAAAAAAGGATATTTCTATGGAGATATTAATGTCTGACAAGGCCAGAGAATGATTATGATGATATACCCAACAAGGTCGAAGGATGATAATATTGATGTGACTATGTGTTATCTATAGGTTCGAATCTGGCTTGCCTTATGTATGCCTTATATATATACATATATATATACCCGACAAGGTTGGATAATGATTATGATGATGATGGTTATTATAACGATAGTTATGGAAGTTATGGAAATTATGGTTATGATGATGGTATTATGATATTGATTAAAATTACTTGTTTAATTCCTGATTCTGATACATTATGTGAATTTTGTTTGCATTCATTTTTGCATGCATATTGCCTATCACCAGTTGTGTCTATATCTATCAACCTATATAGAAAAGTTTCATTGGTATGGGTGATGACTATACCATATGGTATGTTTTATATTGGTTGAACCTTCTAATCTTGGGGTGGTGAGGGTACGTAATAGGCCCAACAAGGTATTTGGTTGTCCGAACTAGTCAGTTACTTGCATTGTTATTGCTATTTTTATTATTATTATTATTATGATTATACTTATAGATAAATTGTGAAAAATTTGTAATTGATTTTGTATCAAGAATTAAGGTATGATTTTAGCCTCATCTATCTTATGATTTCCTTGTGATACATGATTAACTTACGATTAGACATATGTGTTAGAAACCATGAGTATACTAGCACCAGTTCCTGCCATGATTATGAGGTTTTAAAATGCTAGTCTGGTGACTTAGGCTATACTTTGAGTTGACCTTGTTAAGATTTTTATACTTATATCTAGCTATATGTATATTTGGTATTACTATATATCCTTCTTTCCTTCATTTACATATATTATAAATATTCATTCCTTGGCCTTATATATTGTTATATATCTTTTTTTTGCCCTTTTATTTATCTATTGGTCGAGGATATACATATAGTGTTGAGCTTCCTAAGTATGGATAGAATGAGATAGTTCATCTTGATTCCTTCCTTAACCATATTATGTTAGTCTCTTAGACATAAATAGGATAGTTTATCCTTACTATCTCATTAGTTATCTTATGTGGTTGTTGGACAATCAGGTGCAGTTTTTGATTTAATTATATGTAATATATTTTCTTTATCTTAGACATATATCGATAGTTTCCTACTAAGTACCATATATTTGGTACTCATACTACACTTCTGCGGCCTGCAAATCTTAGTATAGGTTATAAACATTATTGTTTACTTTGTGTGGAGCAGCCATTGTTTGGAGACTTAGCGTGAGATCCTGATATTTGGAGTAATACTTATCTCCCTTTTATGCATTTAACTAGTCTCTATATTGTATTTCGAGATGAGTTGTAACAGTGTAATTCTCTTGGCATTTCAAATTTGTACTCTTATTATATTAGAAGCTCTTGCTCTTTTACCACTAGTTTTTTTTACTATATTATGTATTGATCTTGTATTTCATCTACTTTGCATTTTTTCTTTACCTATTTGGGTAGTTTGTTACTAGCCGTTCGGGACATGGGTTTGGCTTCGCTACTAGCGGGTTATAGTAGGCCCCATCATGAAGGGAGTAATTAGATCGTGATAAATTATTATCAGAGTCTAGGTTGATATATGCATTAGTACAGTGGCTAAGTCTTTAGTCAAGTCCAGTGGGCCGATGCAGAGAAATTTATAACCTATCTTTTGAAGGCAGCAGGGACATTCTTAGAAAATTCATTCCTAACTCCTTGTCATGTGTCTGCATTGCTATGAGCCTCAAATATATTCTTTGACTCTATTATGTCCCAGATTAGATGATGTAAGATGGTCAATAGATATGGATGAGTCGTTGACATGTGTTTTCAAAGCTTATGCGTAGCTTCGAGCCATAGAGTTAGAAATGGATATTGAATATTTTTTAGTTCCAGACAAAGGATATTGGGACTTCTCAGGCTCCAATCGAGCTTTTGTCTACTTCAGCCCTTTGAGGTTCAATATTAGGGATCCGAGTTATGTTTCAGATCCCTCCAATCCGTGGATGATATTTGAGTTATCGGGCAGTTCTCAGGCCAGAATTGGATTCATTCAAGTTCATTAGGGTTCTTTATGAGTTTTTGAGTGTGAGGTTGGGTTACTTTAGCTGTCCATGCATTTTCTTATGTTGTATCCTTATGTGAAGGATATGGTGTATGGATTTATTAGCGTATAAGCTTTACCTCTCGATTTTGCATTGGAGCACTTTGTAGCAGCCCAGTCTTTCTTTTCTTAGGTTGTTGATTATGTGAGGGCTATAGAGAGAGCATGTATTGAGAGTTATAAATGTCGCGGTAAGATTCCGTTCATAGGTATAGTGCTATTGGTATTCTATCTAGGAGTGAGGACCCTTCTGGTGGCAATCAACTTCACCTACAGCCTTTTGATTCTATGCAGGTAGTATTTTTCCACTATGAGTATGTAATACCTCGTATTGTTGGTCTAGAATTCCTAGTGTTATTCATGTGTATAAACTCAAATCCAATGATTCTTATGTAAATAGAAGTGTGATGATCATTTACCTAGTGTGTAAAGTGCTTTTGAGGTGTAGAGTTTTCGTAGGAAGCACTTAGAGCACAATTAAGTTAAAAAATATAGATTCGACAAAATTTTGGTATTCGATCCTACAAGGGTAAACTTTGAACGTCTTTAACTTCTGGAAAATACTTTATTTTGGGGTTTAATACCCACCAAATTAAAGATAATTGAGTCCTCTTTCCAACACATCCAACTTTTTCTTAATCCAATGCCCATGCAAAAAGTTATGAGCATTTTTGCGAGGAACCAGTGAGGATCTACGATTTCACCGTGGGATGGACCTATTTAAGAAACACTAAAACCCGCTTTTATCTTAAATTTTTTAAGGGTAAACTGTTCATTTATGTCCTAAACTATCCTATTTCTAATAGTAACATAAATTCATCCCCAACGTAATCACAAATCACATCAAATACATAATCCCTCTTCCCCCAAATCCTCAAGAACATCAGATCAGGGTTCTTGTTCAAAAGTTCAACTTTCAAGGCTATAAATTTAAGTTTCTCCTCAATTTCATCATAAAGGATATGGGAATCAAATTCAAGAGTTCATATCAATTCCAAGCTACGGTTCAAGTTTTAAGGTTATTGGTTCAAGCTTTTATCCGAATTACTTTCGTTAAAAAATATGTATCTCTTTCCATAAATTTATTTTATGTAAAATCATATATTTATTTGTTATCCTTGTGGTTTAATTGTTGGTTTTATGAATATGGGTTAAAGGGTTTTGAAATGATTGTTGCTTAAACTATTTTTCAATGGCTTTAATGAAATTTTTCATGTTTTATTTTAAGTTTTGAAACACATTGGGGTGCATGGGTATGGTTAATTGGAAGGGGGTCGAGGTATTTCCCCAAATTGAAGGTTTTGCTTAAAATTAATTCAGAAATTATGTTGCCTCAACCCACTGGTGTCTATTGTTTTATAATATGGTTTGTCACATGATTTAACCTACTTACGACATGATTTGACTTACTTACGACACTGTTGTACTGCATAAATAGTTAAACAATGAATATGGATTTTGATTGCCTTGTTGGAAAAAGTTAATTTGATAAAATAGAGGAGGTCGAGGCATTCCCCCAAGTTAATGGAATTGTAGAGGAATAGTTATAAACTTGCAAGCGAATGGTATGATGATACATATGGTGTGCCTTAAAGTATAATTCCATGTTAAATGAATAAGTTATGTGAAACTAGTTTTAATTTGACTTAATGGGGTTATGTAGCTTATTCGTGAAGCTGTGGGTCTTGAATGCTTATACTGGAAACTCATGATTGCCAATGTGAGGGTTGGAAGTGAATTGAGAGAGCTAGTTGAAAAAGGATACCCATGGAAAAATCTTTTGAAGGGTTCTCTTTTCTTAGAGGATATCGGGGATGTCATGCTTGGAGTATGCAGTCCTAGTACCTCATCCTTTTTAGATATTTCTATCCATCGACTTTCAAGGATAATTATCCTTTTAGTAGTGGATATTGTAATGACCCTTAAGGTCATTTTTCATATACCCTATTATTTTTGACTTTATTGTTTACCCATAGTATCACTAAGTCATTTATGACTTAGTGGAACTGATAATTTAGTTATCGGGCAGTTTGTTTGATTCTTATAGATAATTTCCTAATTAGGAGTTTTTGCTGGTTCTAAATGGCCATTGGATTACAACATAAGTAAAATGATCTCGAAGGAAAATTTGGACTGCTCCAACAACTATAAAATATTGATTTTAGGCCAGGTAGACCTTTGATTCTAGTCTTGGGGCACCCAAGCTCATTTCAACCTGTTGATTGGAAAGTTGAAAAATTTTAAATTGTGATGTGTGACCCACATTTTGTCAAAATTGCCTCATATAGAAAATCTGATTTCTTCATTGTATTTGAAACATCGAATTTAGAATGTTTACATAGTTTATTTATTTATATTAGATTGTGAACGAATCCCAAGGCCTTAGCAAAAACTTGGAAGATTTCCAAGTTTCACATGATATTTGGTGTCGGCGATTGCACATGATATGTTTAGGAAATAATACAATTGCACTATGGGTTTTAGGAGCCTGATTAACATATATTTTTTAAATTTTCTGATTTGAGGTTAGATTATAACATTTTATTTATGGATTTTAGGGTTTGCTTAACCTAAACACCAAATAGCTTGAGGTGTTGATTTTAGCCCCAAATCAGCTTGGTTTTCACCCGTTGTTGAGGGTATGATTCCATGATCATGTATGAACATTAGGTTGACAGTGAAAACATGATTTTTTTAAGTGTGACCCACATGAAGTTTTGATGTCATTTTTGGGCCCAAAGCACAATAGTGCAATAGGGGTATAATTATTCTCGTATTGATTAGAACATTACAATTTTGATAGCCTGATGAAATTTTGAGATTATAAAGTAAAGAGGAACGTTTGATAAAGGAAGTAAGGATTTGAGATTTGGCATTGATGTAGGCTTTTGTCAATTTTTATTCATAAGTGATGAGTGTTATATATTATATTTGAATGAGAATGTTAGGATTGATTATGGATAGAATGTCTTACTCTTGATTATTGAAGTTTATGGATTAGTTGTTGTTTGTTCAACCATAATGTGAAATGCTTATTATAATTTTGGAATCCTATTTCCTTCTCTATAGATTTAACTAATTTGTATGATGGCTATGATAAGATGGTTGGTTTGGGATGTGGTTTAAGTAATGTAAGCATAGTTAGTATGATTAAACTTATGTGGAATATTTTAGTGATCTTGAAATCATAATTTAGGTGGAGTTTATTTAATAGATCATGGTTCTAGGTGAAATTCCTATCTTACGATTTATTATGGATTATGTACCATCAAGAAGTGAATTTTAGATACTTTAGCCAAGTCTAGGGTATAAATTGCCTAAATCTTGAATTCTTGAATTCTAGGATTAGAAGTATATTCTTCTGGACCACCTTAGGCCAAGACCTTAGTTAGCCCATGTGGACTTATTTACGGATGTCAGGAATAGTTAAGATTAGTAAGCTAAGCTTTTAATGTAAGGTTATTTCGTGAGTGGTGAGTCATAATGGTTTTTCCTTGGAGAATGATTAATAGCTCATGTCCATGATATATTCATCGATATGACATTTGGTCTATAGAGACGATATTCCTCATAGATGTGATATTTGGCATATAGAAATGATATTTCCTCATATTTATGGTATATAAGACCAATAGATATGAGATGCCTTATAGATGTGATATGCCTCATAGTTATTAATTTGACATTATTGATGTATAATGCCTTCTAGATGTGAGATGCTTATTGATATTATCCCTAATAGATGTGAGATGCTTATTGATATTATGCCTCTTAGATATGAGATGATTACAAGTATGATTTATGGCTTATAGATATGTTATGACTTATAAATATGCTACAACTTATAAATGTGATTATTGATATAAATTCAGGATAAGTATGTCGGCCTAAGGTCGTGATTATCATGTTGTAATGCTTTCGGATGTATTATTGGGCCAAATTTGTGTTATGATATTGGATGGATATCTAGGATGTGTTTATCCTTATAAAGGATGCAGTGGTAGTTTATGAATATTGATCCTTATGATTCTATTGTTTGAAAACTAATGATGACATGCATAGATTCGATAAATTTATGATCATTATATCGGTAAATGATGTGATTCTAGTTATAATATAATCTTATTACTATTTTTTCAAAATAAGGGTTAAAGACTACTTTTCACCTTTAAAATGGATTTCTTCATAATCATAACTACCTTTCTTAATGGATAATATACTTATATGTAAAACAGATTAGAAATGGTGCTGTAAAGATTTGACCGTGATAGATTCTAAACTGAGATTTGATACTACTAATTACTCCAGTTATGAGAGATTCTGACCCTTTCTACACTTAATAATGATTTAGTCTTTAAGTTCAACCTGAGCAATGGATTTATGGATTTACACTATTTTTATCCATGACTTTAGTTCGTGCACCTAATATATCTATATGCACATCTCTCTGGCATGGAACAGAGGAAAATGCTATATTGATGATTTAACTTCTAGGAAAAATCTGATGATATATTTTTGTATTGACGTATATATGTGTTTATAACAATAATGATACTAATTATATTACCAACAAGACCAAAGGATGACTATGATATTATGCTTATATACCCAACAAGGCCCAAGGACATTGTGATAATATATATTGATACCCGGTAAGGCTTGAGGATATTTTTATTGTGATATTGATGTCCAGCAAGTCTGGAGGATGATTATGATGATATATCCAACAAGGATATAATTATATTTATGTGCCCATATGTACATCTATTGGTTCGAGTTCGTCTAGCCTTATGTATGGCAAATATATATATATATACCTAGTACGGTAAAAGGATGATCATGATGATGATGGTTATGATAAGGATGGTTATGATGGTGATAGTTATGATGATTATATTATAATATTTATTATATTTAGGATTTTAAGTTCGGGTTCTTATACATTATATGGATTCTATTGCATTTGTCTTAGCATGCACAATGTCTATCACCAGTATGCGCCTATATCTGTCGACCTATTTGAGGAGAAGGGGGGTCGTATAGGTATGCATGTTGCCTATGTCTTGTCATGTGTTGTATGTTGATTAAAACTTCTGAGCCTAGGGTAGTGGGGGTACGTCATAGGATCAGCTAGGTAATTGGTTATTTAAACTTGCTGATTACTCAAATTGTCATTGATGTTGTTATTATTATTTTTATGATCATTATTAAGGGTAATTTATGACTGATGAAGTTAGAGGTTATAATTCCTAAGGCAACGGTGTTTGAAAGGTTGATGCAGGGTTAGGGGAGAGAAACAGGGAAATAGGTTGTATAGGCTTGCTAAGGTTAGGGAGCACAAAAGTTGTGACCTCGATCAAGTGGAGTGCATTAAGGGGAAGGATTCTAAAGTATTGCTAGAGGATTTTAACATTAAGAAAAAATGGCAAAGTATTTTCATAAACTTTTAAATGATGAGGGGGACAGAGGCATTGAGTTAAGGGAGCTGGAGTACGAAGAGGAGTGTCGTGATTTTAGTTACTGTAGATGTTTTAAGATTGGGGAGGTTGGAGAGGCTATTATTAGGATGCAGAAGGGTAGGGCAAAGAGGACTCATGAGATTCTGGTGTATTTTTGGAAGTATACTTGTAGGGTAAGTTTATGGAGGTTGATTGATTTATTTAATTACATTTAAAAGACTGCGAAAATTCCTGAGGCTTAGATATGGAGTATGATGATTCTTATATATAAAAACATGGGTGACTTTCAAAGTTGCAACAACTATAGGAGTATTAAGTTGTTGAGTCAAACTATGAAGATTTGGGAGAGGGTGGTTGAACGGAGGTTGAGGAGGATTGCATCTATTTTGGAGAATTAGTTTGGATTTATTCTCGGTCGCTTGACGACATAGGAGATTAACCTGGTGAAGGAATGGGTAAAAGAGTATAGGGAAATAAAGACGGACTTACAGATGGTGTTTATCATTTAGGAGAAGACGTATGACAAAGTCCCTTGGGAGGTTCTTTGGAGATGCTTGGATGTGAGAGGGGTCCTGGTGGCATACATTGGATCTATTAAATAAATGAATGATAGGGTGAAGACTAGGGTAAGTATGGTGGGAGGAGACTCAAAGCATTTTCCGATCGAGATTGGGTTGCATCAGGGATTGACTCTTAGTCCGTTCTTGTTTGCATTAGTAATGGATGTGTTAACGCTAATTATTCAAGGTGAGGTTCCTTGGTGTATGTTATTTACAGATGATGTAGTTCTAATTGATAAGACGTGGGGGGTGTGAATGATAAATTGGACGTTTTGAGGAAAACCCTTAAATCTAAAGGGTTCAGGTTGAGTAGGTCCAAGAGAGATTATATGTAATGCAAGTTTAATGACTTGAGCCAGGAGGACGAGGTGGTACTGAGGTTGGATTCCCAGGTCATTTGTAATAGGGATAGTTTTAAGTATCTAGGGTCTATGATTTAAGGAATGGAGACATTGACGAGGATGTCTCTAAACGTATTGGGGCAGGTGGATAAAGTGGATACTCACCTCAGGAGTGTTGTTTCATAAAAAGGTTCCTCTTAAGATTAAAGGAAAATTCTATAGAGTGGCAGTCCATCCAACCATGCTATATAGAGAAAAGTGTTATCCAGTCAAGAACTTCCATATTCAAAAATTTAAGGTGGCAAAAATCAAAATGTTGCATTTGATGTGCGGACTTACTAGAGTGGGTAGATTTAGGAATGAGATTATTTGAGAGAAGGTGAGAGTGGCTTTGATAGAGGAAAAGATGGGGAAAGTGAGCCTGAGATGGTTTAGGCATGTGATGAGGAAGGGCATGGATGGCCAATTCATAGGTATGAGAGGCTATCTTTGGATGGTTTAAGGAAGGGTAGAGGTAGGCTGAAAAAATACTGGAGGGAGGTGATTAAGCATGATATGGAGTAGTTACACCTTACTGGGGACATGACCCTAGATAGCTAGGTGTGGAGGTCGCTGATAAGGGTAGAAAGCTTGTGTGTGGGTGAGTCGTAGCATGTATTTAGGAGAGCTTTTGTTTAGTCAGGTTAGTAATCCTAGGACCGTGTCCATAGGTAGGAGCAGCTAGTTAGGAGAGTTTGGGTGTGGTGGTGTCTTCAGTCTATGAATGTATGGTACTACTGTGTGGGTGTCTTATTTCTTATTTCTCTTATTTCTTATTTTTATTTTTATTATTGGTTATTTCTTATTTATATTATGCCATCCATCCCATTTCCTGTTTCATTATGACCTTGTTTACTACTCTTTATCATGACTTGGGGGTTTGTAAGAAATAGCCTCTATACTTCTTCGAAAGTAGCGGTATTAACTGTGTATATTTTACCCTCCACAGACCCAATTTTGTTGGAATAAACTAGGTTTGTTAATGCTGTTATTGATTACCTTATGATTGGATGTATGAGCTAGAAACCCTGAATTTACTAGCACTAGTTCCTATTATAATTATGATGTCTTACTATGTAAGTCTGATGACATAGGCTATACTTCAATTTTACATTGTTTATATGTGTGTCTATATCCATTTCTAGCTATGGTGTTATTGTGTATCCATTTTTTCCTTCATTTACTCAGATTATATATATTCATTTCTTTGCCTTGTATACTGTTATATATCCTTCTTTCTCCCTTTAATTCGTATATTGGTTAGTGGCATACAGTATAGTTTTGAGATTCCTAAGTATGGATAGTATAAAATA
>JAPEIP010000013.1:63169356-63208068 GCA_026120095.1 Capsicum chinense | reverse complement strand
TTTGGGTGTGGTGGTGTCTTCAGTCTATGAATGTATGGTACTACTGTGTGGGTGTCTTATTTCTTATTTCTCTTATTTCTTATTTTTATTTTTATTATTGGTTATTTCTTATTTATATTATGCCATCCATCCCATTTCCTGTTTCATTATGACCTTGTTTACTACTCTTTATCATGACTTGGGGGTTTGTAAGAAATAGCCTCTATACTTCTTCGAAAGTAGCGGTATTAACTGTGTATATTTTACCCTCCACAGACCCAATTTTGTTGGAATAAACTAGGTTTGTTAATGCTGTTATTGATTACCTTATGATTGGATGTATGAGCTAGAAACCCTGAATTTACTAGCACTAGTTCCTATTATAATTATGATGTCTTACTATGTAAGTCTGATGACATAGGCTATACTTCAATTTTACATTGTTTATATGTGTGTCTATATCCATTTCTAGCTATGGTGTTATTGTGTATCCATTTTTTCCTTCATTTACTCAGATTATATATATTCATTTCTTTGCCTTGTATACTGTTATATATCCTTCTTTCTCCCTTTAATTCGTATATTGGTTAGTGGCATACAGTATAGTTTTGAGATTCCTAAGTATGGATAGTATAAAATAGTGCTCCTTATAGCTTCCTTAGCCTTATTATGTTAGTGTCTTAGACATGAATATAATAGTTTATCCTTATTATCTCATTGCCTGTCTTATGTGGTTGTTGGAAAATTAGGTGTAGTATTCCATTCTATTTATATTTTATACATATTTGCTTTATGTTTGGATCTTGGGCACTTATACTACACATATGCAGCCTGCAGATCATAGTAAGGGTTATCGCCATTGATGTGTGCATTATGCAGAGCAACCACGGTTGGGAGACTTAGTGTGAGCTCCTGACATTCGGAATATTACTTTTCTCCTTATTATGTACTAGACTAGTCTCTATGTTTGTATTCGGAGATGAGTTGTAACAGTTTAATTCTCTTGGTATTTCAATTTTGTATTCTTATTAAATTAGATTCTTTTGTACTAATACCAACAGGTGTAGAGACTATATTATGTATTGAACATTTATTTCATCTATTATGCATTCTTTCCTTTATCTAGATGGGTAGTCTGCTAAGCCAATCCAGTCTATGACTTTTTCTTGATTATTTGTGGGTTATAGTATGCGCAATCATGACTTGAGAAATTGGGTCATGACATTTCCTGATAGAAAATTCTAACTATGTACCCCTATTATTGCCACCCTCAACATAGCCGATTTGCCTGAGTTGATGTACACAATGTCAAAGGAGAGACCATGGACAAAATAGGTTCATTGTAACTAAACTACAAAGGTGATAGGTGAAAACAAGAAAATCTAGGGATGTTTATTGTTATTTTGAAGGTCATTTAGCCTTAGTGTGGACTAAATAAATAATGGCCTATGATCCTTTCCTAACTGAGTATCTTACAACTTAGGCAAGACTAACCAAGCAAGTTCTTAATTAAATACACAAAGGGAACCAGGTAAGCAATCTCACGCACACAGTACAAGGTTATGCTACCAACTACTAACTATCCTGTTCATGCAAATGTAAACTATCATTATCATGTGCCTAATCCAAATATACAAATAAGACTCATAATTGTCACATATATAAACACATCATATGGTTCAAAACAAATAATTTAGAGGGGTATTATTTTTCTCAAACATTTAAACATAAAAAAATTATCAACCACCCTTAGTTTACATATTTTTCTCCTAGATAAATATAAATGACACGTATCACATGTATGACACAAACACAAAACAACCGAATCATGCATCTTCTACTATGATAGTGTAGCGACAGGAAATGAAACATGGCCTAATCATATTGTATAGTTTGGTCCTGCTACTATTTTTCTCTATGCCTCTTGATCCTGACAGTTGGGATTGCATATAGATGGACGTGGAGGCAATGACTATGTGAATGAGAGGATGATCGAGGAAATGAATGGAACTTGGAACTCAGGAAGAGTGCACACCTCAACATGTAATGTGACCACATTTTCTCGAATCTCAAATAGACCTAGATCCTATAAGTCATCAAATTATATAGACACCCGAACCTCAAAAGCATTAATCCAGGAGTTAACTCAGTAGTAAGCTATAACATCTTAACTCTCATCTCTGCCGTCACCCGAGACACAACATTTTCTATAGTCTTTCTGACCTAAGGTCAGATCTATAAATACAATGTAGAAAGATTATTCTTTACCTCGATGAGGTATAAAGTAGTCTCATCCTACCTCTCCACTACATGCTAAAAGAAATTGCACCTTAAACAAATCAGATCTATCACAGTAATGTGGTGAGGGGTCATAGTACATGCCCTATCCAACTTTAAAGTAGAAGTAGAGAGAAAGTAGATATAACTAGGTCTCCTGCGTACTTTGTAGGAATCTCGAGATCAAATATATGGTCACCCATCTAAAAATCACCAATGTTCAACCTATCAATAACATTGACTAGAGCTAACGGTCTACAAAAATATAATGCCCCAATTTTTTAGAATTGGAATGCCGCTCGGTGCTCATGATCCCGAAGGACCACAAACTAACACTCTAATGATATTTTTACCTAAGAACTGCATAATATAATATAATAAATGTGGAAAACTGGCGGGAACTTGCCATGAAGTTCAAAATATTTAAATACTCAAAACTAAAAATGGAACACTAATGCATCTATCTGAAAAACCTCTAACTATCTTAATTATAGAGTTGGTGGGACATGTCTCCAACTAACTCCATCTTCTAAAAATAAACTCAGTCTAATGCCATAATAAAATAAGGATCATCCTTGAATTAAGAGAAGTCACTGCTACGTCTATTGCTATTGACTGAGTCTGGACTACTAAGGTTCTCTAGATTTCATGTTTCTGAACCTATGGTATAAGACACCATAGCGCAATCCAAAAGTATGTGTCAGTACTTTGAATGTACTGGTATGCTATACGAGGTAAGGGTAAAAGCAAGGTCTTATGCATGAACATAAGTTAAGTTAATAACATGAGAGTACTGAATGAGGACATATGCATGAATGCACAAACCATAACTAAATTCATTCGTTATTCTAAATACTGATACTCAGTTATTGCTTTATTGACATCTGAACTTACTACTAATACTAAGATACTGAATAATTGAATCTTGTAATATTGATAAATGAGTACTAATGTTTAGATCAGTCCTATCTATCGGTTGATCTCTAAAACAGATAATACTAAAGCTGATTAACTAAATCTGCTCATATCAATGACTGATTTCTGAGTTTTCTACTACCGACTGACTAAATCTGTGATTAAACCTTTCTAATAGATGATCTATAAATCTACTAATAATGATAAAGAATGATTGTATCTGAGATCAAACCTATCTAGCGGAATATTTCTGAATCTTTTATTAATAGAAATGACGGACTGAGTTTAAGATCAGGCCTATCTAAAGGGAGATAATCAGCTCTATTATTACTGATATTGATTAACATTATGTGAGACTAGGCCTATCTAGTGGGTAATCCATGAATCTAAGAAACTATCTAAGTTCCTTACTGTGATGGGTTCAGTATCTGACAGTCCTGATTTCTGAGTTCTACTCTGAAGACTGATACTGAATTTTCAATTATGGGAGTTCTCACATAACCGACATACCCCGAATCTGATCTAGTGGGGTCCAACCTATAACTCCATCTGGAAGGGTATCAATACCGTGCCACGGGTAAAGATCTATGCTATGGTCAAGCCTCTATAACTGGTAACCCTGAAAAGGAAGTCAAGCCTAAAGCAATATGATAGTCAAGCCTTAATCTAACGGGTGACTCCTGGTCTAGCACTAGCTATACAGTTCTGGAGTTTAGGGCCTATTACTATCAACTTTGCCTCTCTAACAGGGAAGTCGTCATCCCTGAACTCACTCGGTGCTAGTTCCTACTTGTAATACCCTATATTTTGGGCTACAATATAGACCATAATTTTGATGCGTTGATAATCTCTAAGCCATAAATCCTATGCCAATATGGCATGTTAATTATTTGTGTAGTATGTGAATCCATTCAAGATTGAATTTACACCATTGAGGTCCTTCAACTCAGAGACGAGTTGAAACTATTTCAATCAATTAAGTTTTAGTGGATATTTTAATTTTTTTTAGATTCCATTGACCATAACTCTCTGTATATGTCGAATTAGAGAGCCTACTATGTGTAAAATTATAGGTCTTCGAGTTAGCTTTCCAACGATGCTAATTTAGCTAAAATCCGGCACCCAAGCAAGAAGTTATGGCCTTTCAAAGTAGTATGCGTCGCCTAACCAATCGCACATGGCCACTTAAAAGCATAGGCGGCGCCAATGTAAACATAGGCGATAGCCTAGGTGGTACCTATGTAAACATAGGCAATAGAATAGGTGGCGCCTATGTAAAGGTTTTAAGTGACTTAAACACTCCGTTTTTGGGAAAAAATGATCCTTTTCCACCCTTACTTAGCCCTAAACATTTTATGTATTGATTTGGTCTTTAGGCCTAATTTCAATGTGATTTGACATATTATATATGGAGATATATGTGTTTCATAATGGTTATAAATTAAGAGCATGATTTACATGGAACCCCTCTCTTGAAATGATATTATTTTAAGTTTTCACATGATATTAATTATTTGAAATCATCTTGAAATGCATGTCATGAAATGTCTTAAAAATGTCATGATTTGGATATGGTTTTTGACTTTCAAAGAGAGGGTTGTTTTTGTTAATGTTGAAATATATTGGATATAATGATTGAATGAAGAGAATGATATAATATAGATGACTTGCAAGTTGGGTATGATGATACCCTATATAGTATGACATTTGATTGATTTGAACAAAGTTTGAATGCATTGATTTTCATGAGAAAGGTGGATGCCCAAAGAAGGCATTTGAGTGAAAGGGCTCATTGCTGGAAACTGTTGTTGCCGATGTGGGTCATATGATATTGTATCCTACATGGAAGGATAGTAAAATAATTGAAACATCTCACATGTGGGGATTACCTGTGGTGTACTCACATGGGGGGTATATCGGCTCTAAATCCTGGGGACTACTTGAATTGGAGGCTTGGCTGTCGAGCACCAGAGGTGGATTCCACATAGCCGTGGAATTACAATTGTAGGGTATTCCACCTAGCTCAATCTCATTACATTGGTATTGAAAATTATTACATTATGCCCATGTGTTTTCAAATAATTTGATATGAAACTGCTTTATAATGGCTCTCACCTATATTGTTGAAAAATATTATATTTCTGTTTTGATTTCTCTACATATGAGTGCTTTTGTATTGACCCCCTCTCCTCTTAGGTTCAGAGGCATAGTCTAGGGGTTCAGACAACCAGTAGATTCCTTCCGTCAAATCGCAGAATCAAGTGGTGATCCTTCTATATTTTTGAAGGCCTGATGTCTGCAGTTTAATTTATGATTTATTAGTCTTGGGTCTAATAGGGCGTTGTCCTAGTTTTTAGATAGACATTTTTTTTTGTCATGTAGTAGAGATTTCGCAAACGTTATAGAGATGTTGTGTTGAGATTGTGGGACATTATTCCCATTATTACTTACGCATGATTCTTGACCATGTTTCTATTATATTATGTATCTTCCGCATGTCTTTTATCATATGAATTGTGTGCATGATTATGAGATAGATAGGGGTGTTTTGGGCCTCATGATTTGGAATACTCATCACGGCCAGGGCCCTGGTTCGGGTCATGACAAGCTCGGTATCAAAGCATGGTTCATGGTCCTAGGGTGTCTACGAAATCGTGTCGGCTAGAGTCCTATTTATTGGTGTGTAGTTCCCCACACTTATAAGTAGGAGTATACTAGGAATTTAGGAATGTCTCTCTTTTTTCATGTTTTAGTTCGTGCAATAGAGTCAGAATATTTCTCTTTCATACTCAAATTTATACTATGGTGTTGCCCATACGAAAGTAATAGTCATCCCAATTCTTTCCTTACTCTAACATTCTCAGTTATGTCTCGTCACTAGTCCGATTGAAGTACAGAAGTTTAGAGTCTAAATGGTATGGTTCATTCTGATCGAATCGTATAAGAATTTTGCAAGGACTTGAGAAGAGTCCGTTAGTGCTTCAGAGTGTGTTGGTTCTAGTGTGAACCTTGATTTTGATGAAATCATGCTTTTCAGCCTGCAGTATTAAGTGTATTCAGTTCTTTTTAGAACTTATGTTGCTAGTGTCACGCTTCAGAGGTAATAAGGTGTAGTAAAATATTGGAACTGTATTTTCACCCGAATAGTAGTGTGTATTAAAGCGTTGTTTTCATGAACTATTGGTAGTGAAATTATACCAAGGAGTTGGTGAAGTGAAGTCACAAAGTTAGAAGTCAGAGTGACGATAATTTACCCCTTTATAATGATAAACTAATTTGGTATCTCGTAGCATGTGTGGACAGTATGGTAGTCTATGGAGGAAATATTTGACTCCAATTTTATTTCTACAGAGTAAGATGTGTATTCTTAGTTCATTGAATATTGTATATTAAATCTCTATTTCATGAAATATTGTCATCAAAGTGTTGTTGAAAAATAAAGTCTAGTGAAGCCGTGTGCGGATTTTTTGATTCACTAGCATATTTGACTTGTCAATCATCCCATTTTCTTGTTCAAAATACAAAATCAAAGTCTAGTGACGCCGTGTGAGGCCTATTTCGATTCACTAACAACTTGTTGTGCTTATGTAGGTTTAATGTATGTATAGCTGAATTTGGTTGCGCGATATTGGGCAGGTAAAGAGATAATTCATCCTTGTGTGTTAGTTTATTAGTAGAATATAGAGGAGTTATTAGGCGAGGTGAATTGTCCTTGCTTGAAGTATGAAAATGGCCAGATTATCCAGTAGGTTATAAGTATAGACTCATTGTCGTTGTGGACTTTGAAGGTAGTGTAAATGCATGCTTGGGTAAGTAATTGTGATATGAGAAAGAAGTATAAGTAGATACGATTGTACGGGGTTATAATATAAGTATAAGGTTGACCATGTCTATTATGAGGCTTTAACCCCCTTGACCCTCTTTTCATTGGTAGTTATAAACTAGTGCTACTTGTGAGAAGTTATGTAGTTGATTTTTGAGATATTTGGGTAGAATGTCCCAATTTGATGGATTAGTATATTTATATTATGTTGCATTTTCCATTGGTGGTAGATGATTGATACTAAACTATAGGCTTGAATTTAAATGGTGTGGTGGTAAATAGTTGCAAGAGTTTGATGATGCATGTTTTGTGGGATTAAATAGTAGGTTTGAGGTGCTGAAATAGTACATGCTAATGGATTATGATAAGGAAAACCATTGGGTTTTGATTGATTATTGTGGTTATAATGTTCTAATGCACTAGTGTTTCATGATGTTTATTTATAGTTTCCAAGTGAAAATTTTGTGTAAGGTTGGGTTGTAAATCATGCATAGCACTAGACATTAAGTTTGAATAGTTGATGTCCATAAAGGTGGATGTGATGATTTCTTGATCAATGATGTTATTTATATAAAAGTGATCTAATAAGGTTGAACGGTGTACGAAATGGCTTAAGTTTAAATTGATTCGTAATGAAGTATAATGTTGTAGGTATGGTGTAGAAGTATGCCAAGGTGATATGAGGTTGCGGCATATTTTTCTAAGACAATTACATAATTTGTGTGGCTAGTGGTACCATTGAATTGTTAAGTGGAGAAAGACTAGTTAGATGGTATATGGTAATCTAAATAGCCATGTTAAGTGTTAGAATCTAAGTTTGAGTTTTGAAGGTTGAACCGATAAGAAATAAGTGTGAAAACTAATGTATCCCAGCAGGTAGTCATTCAGGTTAAGTTCTATGATATGCATGCATTGTCATTTTTTTTCAGAACCTAGAGTGCAGTAAGTGTTATTCAGTTAGAATCTGGTAAAGGATCTCCCAAATTCTAGATGATGATGTGAGGCTGAGGGGGAGATGCTAGATGAATGACCAAGTAAGGCTCTAAGATTTTAGTAGTGATGTAGTATGATTTAGAACATCAGAAAGTGAGGGTGGATCTCAACCCATTCCTACCTCAGTATTTTTTTAGTTATCTGGATGCTTACTCATGCCTTACGATTCAGTTCCGTGGTCATAGTTCATGATTTCGGTATATGATAGAGAGTCACATACTTTTCCAGTTCCAAGATAATAAGTTCTAGTTCATTCAACTAGTTGGAATCACATTTCTTATGTTATGAACTCTAGTTGAGGTCATGCAACTCATGACACATGTACTTACTATTTATAGTGTGCTCAGTCCTGTATAAAGATCTTTTCACGCTTGAGCGTCGTATGTTTAACCTTTTAGTGACCCTTCCTATGCAATGATAGTGGTGATGATGTAAATTTTCTTGTTGATAAAAGATTATAGTATGCTTGTTTAGAATAGGCCGTAAGTATGAAGTAAGATTCGGTGTCAAGTTTTCGATACATGTGATGGTTGGTGGAAAAGTTTTTGAGTGTATGTTTTTAGGATAGCGCGTGAGAGTTATATTGATAATATTTAGAAACTATGTGAAGTATGTATTTATGGGTGGTTGCCTTGAAGTTAACATGTGGTTATAAATTAGGCTTGAATGACGTTTTAGGATTATAGTGGAAGGTCGCAATATGGATTAGCGACTTCATATTAAGAGTTCAAAGTAGTCATTGAAATGGTAAGGCATGTTATACTTAGGATGTGATCTTTAAAGGAGATATAGAAGATTGCATCATATGGTTTAGAATAATAGTATAGTTAAGGGAAATTCGGGAAGTGCGCTAAGCCTGAAAGTAAGAAGTTGTATTTCTAAAGGTTTGAAAATTTTATCCTAATTTAGTAGTTATATGTCTATATTCCAGACTGCAGAGTAGTGTCAATGTTGTGATTTCCTCAGTTGGATGCCTTCTGTAATCTATACCCAAGATTCATGGATCCCTATTACTGCTAGAATTTATTTAGAGAATTGTACTGAAGAGATAGTCCATTTAATTATGCGGGTGTAGTATAATTCAGTTTGTATGGCCAATAAGTATGTTTAGCAGCCAGATTTGCATGACTTGTTTTCTTGTTTTTGCGCTTATTCATTCTACTCAAAATCTCAAACATGCTACTATTCTAAGATAGAGTATACCAGTAGTTACGAGTATAGCCCAGTTTATGCATCATGCATTAAATTCAAATTTCAGATGTTCAGTTATGATTCAATTCGTAGGTTACCTGTGCATCGCCTCAGTTTTCCAAGTATCTTAGTGAATTGAGCATTCATAGAGGGACATAAGGTCCCCAGGGGGAGCTACCCCATTCAGATTCCTGCATAGATTCTTATTGCAAGCTTCGCACCAGTTATAATTTTGTATTCAGTCATACGTCATAAGTCAGTTCAGTCAGATATGGATGCATTAGAAATGTATGTTCAATAGAAAAGTTCAGCTTATCAGTATATTCAGTTCTGCGTTCAAGAGAACAACTCAGTAACAAATCCATGCATCAGATACGCATGATTCATTATGAGAATTAAGCCTATGAGTCACTACAGTTGTGTATTCCATGTCTCGAATATGCATGTCCAGTATAAGCATTTAAAACATCAGTAGTTCAAATCTTTATAGTCATGTTTCAGATAAATATATTCCTTCTTAGGGAACATATCATGTCTGCATTACCCCATACCCTTAAGACTTCAAAATTCTATCCATCATTCGAGGATGAATGATCCCAAGGGGGAGATAATGTAATGCCCCGCATTTTGGGCTACAATATAGACCATGATTCCGATGCGTTGATAATCCTGAAGACATAAATTCTATGCCAATATGGCATGTTAATTATTTGCGTAGTATGTGAATCCATTCAAGCTTGAATTTAGACCATAGAAGTCCTTCAACTCAAGGACGAGTTGAACCTATTTCAATCGATTAAGTTTTAGTAGACGTTGTAATTTTTGTCAGCATCCATCAACCATAACTATCTATATATGCTGAATTAGAGAGCCTACTATGTGTAAAATGATAGGTCTTCAAGTTAGCTTTCCAACGATACCAATTTTGCTAAAATCCGGCACTCGAGTAAGTAGTTATGGCCTTTCAAAGTAGTATGCATCGCGTAGCCAATCGCACGTGGCCACTGAAAAGCATAGGCGGCGCCTATGTAAACATAGGCGATAGCCTAGGCGGCGCGCCTATGTAAACATAGGCGATAGTCTAGGAGGCACCTATGTAAACATAGACGATAGCATAGGCGGTGCCTATGTAAAGGTTTCTGGAGACTTAAACACTCCGTTTTTGAAGCAAATGGTCCTTTTTCACCATTACATAGCCCTAAACACGAAATTCAGTTCCAAAGACCCCAAAATACACCTTCATTCATCAAAAGTGCTCAAGAATTCTCCTTAGGGTTTCAAAATAAAAACCCAAGCAACTCAAGATTCAACCGGGGGTTTTAGAAACTAATTATATTTTTGAAATCCCTAGAATGTAGGCTTCAAGAAGCACCTATAATCATCACATATTGAGGTACGTGGGGTTATCTCAAAAATCTCATGGGCTTTAAAAATTCACGTTTTCAAAATGGGGGTTTTGAAATTACGAATATGATTATGTTTTAAACGTTTTATGATATTGATTTGGTCTTTAGGCTTTATTCCAATGTGATTTGATATATTATATATGGATATGCATGTGTTTCATAATGATTATAAATTGAGAGCATGATTTATAGAGAACCCCTCTCTTGATATGATATTGTTTTAAGTTTTCACATGATATGAATTGTTTGAAATCATCTTGAAATGCATGTCATAAAATGTCTTAAAAATGTCATGATTTGGATATGGTTTTTGACTTTCAAAGAGAGGGTTGTTTTTGTTCATGTTGATATATGTTGCATATGTTGATTGAATGATGAGAACGATATAATACTGATGACTTACAAGTCGGGTATGACGATACCCTACAGATTATGACATGTGAATGATTTGAACAAAGTTTGAATGCATTAATTTTCATGAGAAAGGTAGATACCCGAAGAAGGCATTTGAGTAAAAGGGCTCATCGCTGAAAACTGTAGTTTCCGATGCGGGTCATATGATATTGTATCCTACATGGGATGATAATAAAGTAATTGGAACATCTCACATAGGGGGATTCCCTGCAGTGTACTTACATGAGGGGTATACCGGCTCCAAATCCTGGCGGCAACTTGGGTTGAAAGCTTGGCTGCCGAGCACCAGAGGCAGATACCACATAGCCGTGGAATTACAATTGTAGGGTATTCCTCCTAGCTCAATCACATTACATTGGTATTGAAAACTATTGCATTATGCCCATGTGTTTTCAAATAATTTGATATGAAACTTCTTTATAATGGCTCTTACCTATATTGTGTAAAAATATTATATTTCAGTTTTGATTTCTCTGTGTACCTGTCCTTTTATATTGATCCCCTCTCCTCCCAGGTTCGGAGGCAAAGTCTAGGGGTCTAAACAATGAATAGATTCCTTTTGACAGATCCTTGAATCAAGTGGTGAGCCTTCTATATTTCGGAAGGCCTGATGTTTGTAGTTTAATTTATCCATTTATTAGTTTTGGGTCTACTAGAGGCCTTGTCCCAGTTTTTAGATAGACATTTATTTTAGTCATATAGTAGACTTTTCGGAGACGTTATAGAGATGTTGTGCTGAGATTGTGGGACATTAATCCCCATTATTACATTCGCATGATTCTTGACCATATTTCTATTATACTGTGTATCTTCCACATTTCTTTTATCATATGAATTGTGTGCATAATTACCAGATAGATAGGGGTGTTTCGGGCCTCATGGTTTGAAATACTCATCACGGCCAGGGCCTCGGTTCAGGTCATGACACTACTCCTAACTGAAAGATACTAAACTGATTCTTAGACTTACTAGAATGCACTGAATCTATTACTAATTATCTTACTTGACTGATCTGACTGAGTTTACATGATTCCGTTATATGATGGAATACTTTTGAATTTTAATTTCTGTCGGAGTGCTACTGAGTTATGTAACTTACTAAGCTTTACTAAAATCTGAATTGAATACTTAATACTACTGCGGTCCGAACTGAATACGAAAATGGGTTAGACTGATACTAAGACTGGATTGAACAAGTACTGAGATTATTGAATTTTCTTAAGTTTGTACTGGCTGAATTCTACTGATCATAGAACGACTGAAATTATCTTTAGTCTAACTACAATCTTGACAAATAAACTAAATTTTTGGGTATAAATACCCCCAGGGCTCGATAGCATAAATAAATAAGACAAGACCACCCTTGAATATCATCACAATGGACGTCAATCACTTGAATGTAATAAACATGTAAATGTATAGGGAATGAATACTAATATCTCATAGTTGTTCAATAAGGAATACACATGGATAAGAATGCATGCAACTTATCGTAATACATTCACTAAGGCATTTCAACAAATGCTTGTCATGCACTAGTTATCACAAAATTAGGGATTTCATGCTTAACTTACTAAATAGGCACTATTATCTTTACTTAAGCATTCTATCAATCATATGGGGAGTATACTTTGGTTATACCACAGATTCTATACTAAATTATCTTGAATAGATCAATATCATACAACTTGAAGAGGTTTTATAATGAACATCATACAATTCATCACATACTAAAATCAACTCTTGAAATTAGTTGTCTTAATCATGAATTAAAACCCAACAATATAAAATCATGAGCTCTAATACACATAAATCATGAAATCTTATAAATACATAAAGCTCAAAATTTTGAAAAGGATTCTTGAGCTTCTTGGTGGAAGGAACCCAAGAATCAACATCTAACATACCATAGAAGACTCTTTTTTGAAGTTTTTTAAAGAAAATTCTTAGTCTTATTCTTGATTTATCGGTTAGGGTTCTAGCCCCTTTGAGAGAAAATATAATGTTCTTGAGACAAAAGTGAGGAAAATAATAAAATAAGGGCTTATTGGGCATTTTATTTTGTTTTTAAGGATGATAGGGGTCATGGGAAAAGTATAAAATGTCCTTGGAATAAACTAACGGAATCTGCAAATCCTGATTTTTCATGCTGGCGTGATGCGCCATAATCATGCTAGCTTACAGGAAATTGGACAATTGGGAAACTGTTTGATGGCGTGACGTGGTGAAAATCGCATTGCTACCTTGGTTGTAAATGGGTAATACACCACAACATGGTGGAATCGCAGAGGCTCAATGGATTTTAACGATTGCCATTTTGTCATACTCCGCAACACGCCAAAGTACAAGGTGGTAAACTATATCACTAAAATGTCACTAAAATTTAGTATCGACGGAAATCTTATCGATGGAATTTAGGGAAATTCTACATGGTTTAAAATAATTCTCACTTGGGAAGTCAGCCCTTACTCCCATTAATGATGAAACTCGACATAAAGAAAATTTAGGGTATTACACAAAACGGATTAAAATCATTATTGGTGGTGGCTAAGCTCTCCATGAAATGATCAGGTTCACCATCCATAATCAAGATATTATCCCTTATGCTCTTCATCTAAATCTTCCTATCAACTTCAAGAATAGCTGGTACACTCGTTGTATAACAAAGATTCTATATGAGGAAAGAGAAGGTGACAGTAGTGGTCTCATCAAAAGCACACTCTTGTATCTCTAACTTGATCAGCGGTAAAGTCAATCTTATATCACACCTACAAACTAGCAACTAGTGCGGCCCTATTACATGAAATAATATTATCTGACACATTTTTAATCAACCTAAAGCATATCACAAATCACCAAACTTTGTTGTGAGATGTAAAACTTCCTTCTTATCTCCTTCTTTCCCTCTATCAAGGAGGCATCATCTCCTAAATTAGAAATCTTACTGACTATCCTCCTAGAAAAATCTAAAATCTAATATCTAATGTCAATGTCTCTTATAGAGTATCTGTCTTGTAAGAATCTTATCCAAAAATTAAACTGTGGGTTGTTGCCCAAAACTAACCTCCCAAAGAACTATGTTACGGTCGATGCCAAATATAGTAACCCAACTAGGTTGGGGTCGAACCCAAAGAAAAGATGCTAAATAGTGGCTTAACATGATGTAACTCATGAGCAGTGTAGAAAAGTAAATGGGGGGAATTCAGAAATATTGGTAACTAGTAACAAATCTTGGATACTTTTGAGTTATAAAAAGTAGAAGAAAAACACTAGGCTTGTATTCCCCCTTACTTCTAAACCCCGTAAATTTCTCATGCTCAATCGACCTATTCTACTACTCTGCATGTAAAGTCAACAAGGTATGGATTATCAATCGTCTTGTAAATGTGTTGATAAATCTCACCCTTTACCTTGTGAGTCTAAGGTCATCACCTTATTGCTCCTTGTTTATGAATTCAGTTCACTTTCCCCTTTTATTTCTCAAGTAATTAGATGAGATGGTGGAATGGTAATATGGAAGTGAATATTGAATTACTGTCTTAATGCACTTTTTCAAATCACAAACTCCCTTGTGAGGACATTTGGAAATACATGCTATCCCTAAGCTTCTGCAGTATCTCTAAGGTAAAATATTTTGAAGACGATTAAGATACATGTATAAACTATAGATTAGTTGAATCTACCATTTCCTTTACATAGCTAATCCACCAAGGTTCTCACAATCCTAGTTAGGGATATTAGACATTTATATTCATACAAGAAACCATAATTATCAATGAAGAATACATACAATTTATTGCGCAAGAATCAGAGAAATAATATCCCAAGTATTTATAAAATCTCAATAATAGAGAGAATGTATGTAATAGAGTATATTGAAACATAATACGATCTTAAAGAATGTAACATAATTAAAGATAAACCCTATGGTATTTATAGTATCCAATAATACTAAAAAATCCTAATAAAATAGTAAAGTTAAAGTTATGTCGGCACTTGGTACGATGAACTCATCCACTCGTATGCTCATCATACAAGTTGTATTGTGCTTTTCCTATCATTCCAGTGTCTGATCTCCCAGGGCTTTAAATTTTTGTTCTTCTTATGAATTATTCTCAAGAGTGGTATCTTGACCCTAAGACTCATGGCCTTCACTCATATCCATATAGGACTTATATCTTTCTAAGCTTTGAACTCTAGTCTACGTACAGTTTCCGTATACGAGTCATACTTATACTAGAAAGTCATATACTTCTGAGACTTCAATCTAGAGTCATAGCTTTTGATTTTTTTGAGCTTGTGATTTTTTACCAAGCCCTATACCTTAAGCTTATGACTGAGTTACTCCAGTCATATCTTCTCCATAAATAGATTCTCAGTTTTACTTTAGGTTCTGTTGTGCTTATGAGTCATCAGACGAGTTATATGGTGTGTTGATGATTTGTGAGCTAACATGTATCTTTATCAGATTTTGTCTTTGTATGTCATTTTCTTCAATTTTTCATCCCAAGACTATTGTTGACCTATTTTACGTTCAACAAACACTAAAGTGCATCATATCTACTAAAATAACCTAAGTCCACATATAAATTTAAGGTCTTAGGCATTGAAAGTGTCATGTTCCCACGACGCATCAATAACCTCAATATAGAATTTTTCATGCCCTCAGGAAAAGAGAAATTAAGCTCTATCTCAAAGCATAGAAACGTTGCTTAAAATAGGAAAAATCCCAAGAAAACCATGGAAGTGATTTTGAACTCAGTATGCAACCATGTTACTCCCCTCCTAATTTTAACATTTCAAGACTCAAACTATGTAAAATGATTTACCACATGAATAAACACTAGGGAATCTGAAGATGCCATTACATTAGTAATAGAAAGCTGGGGATAGACAGCAATAACATTCACTAAAAAATCTAGCAACCTGGAAACATAATATGTATGCTCTCATTGTCAAAGAAATCTATTGTCAAAGAAATCTCATTCTCTCTCAGTATGGATCAATCAATTTCTTAAGAAATATAGAAAATGACTCTCTCTCTCACAAAGAAGTATCACCGGTGTATACAAAATATGATAGGCTAACCCTTATGCTCTCTTCTAAATTTTTTGAAAGGTCGAGGTATGATCACGAAAGGACTTTATTTTCCTTGGAATGTAGGTTTAGGGATATATTATATACTTTGGGAATTTATTCAGTGACTAAGCCTCCTTGACACTACAGCTTTTTTGGGGTCAACTTATATTTCCACTTAGTCTTCAATTTTAGTTTTGCCCTTATGTCTCCCTTTTTATTTTGACATATTCAGATTGGGCTAGGTAGGGTTTTCTCATTTTATTTTTCTTTTATTTAAATTTTTCTTCTTTGTTTATTTTCATAGCCTCTATTCTTTTTTTTTAAAAAAAATTCTTCTACACGGCTTTCTTCAAACCCATTTTCTTCTACGAAGCCCTATATTAGCCACTCTCAACTTAGGCTATTTGCTTAAGTTGAGAAGTACAATATCCAAGGAGGACTAGGACCAAAACACATTTATTTTATGGGAAACAAGAAGGTAAAATTGGTGTAAACAGTAAAATTTGATTAATTAAGGCTCAAATATTTGGATCAAAGGGATTTTTTTATTTTGTTAGGGAATTTAAGGTCAGTTGGACATACAATAAAAAGGGCCTATGATCATCTCCTACTTTATTATCCTCAACTCAGGTAAAAGCAATCAGGTAGGTTCTATATTTCCTTACACCGATAAATCAGTAATACATCATACACACTGGCTTAGGGTTAACTCAGTAATACCTCATGCACACTGGCGTAAGGTTACATTCTTAAGTTCTAATTATCCAGTTATGCAACTATTTGACCTGATTGTTCTATCCCTAATACTAATTCCATCATTAGATTCACAATGGTCTCACACATATACATATCACATAGTTAAAAAAAATTAGGAGGGGTGTGAAATTTTCACCATATTACAATTAAAATAAATCAATTTCTGCATAATCATTTCAAATCCAAAATCATTCATGGTTCCAAACTCATAAATCAAGTTAAAAACAACAATTCATTACAAATCGATTTAAAAATCCATTAAAAATTAGTGAAATTAGTCTTCTACCATAGGTACAAGTTTTCCTCCCATCTTAGTTAATTTTCAGCACCAAACCCTCAAGCCATAATAGACTTTTATCTAATTAGATTTTAATTTTATTAAATACATTAAAAATGAGATCTACACCTAATATAAACCCCCACCTATATCAAAAAGATCATATACTACCCACAGTGTAAATAAAATAAAATAAAGATGAGAGGTCATACCTAGATATTCAATGCACCGAACCATACAATATCAGTATGTGGGCCCTCTGTCAGGTCCCATTCTCCTTAACTATTTTCTCACTCACTGCAATTGGGTTAGCAACAGTAGTTGGGGGCACAATATCATCCTCCTCAACATTAATATTTGATAGTCTATACCCCTTAATTCATGATAGAGTAATCCTTGAGTCAAATGAATCAAATCACCCTTGGACCCATTTATTATGGTCCTCCAACGTTGTATCAACCCAATGCTTCACGCCCCCTTCTATGTTATGAACTTTGGCCTCCAATGTACCCATATACTCATAGCCTCAGTCCATATGTCCTTCAAGATAATAATACGACAAGAAGGTATACCTTGTGGCATAGGTGGTACAGACCATACCAGAGGAGGTCCACCAGAAATACCAGCTGCATCAGTCTATATAGTCTCTATCTGGCCACCTGTGTCAAAATCTTCAACAGTCTCAGCATAATTACACTATAGGAATATATCAGCTACCATATACACTATTTTTCTTTCCTGTCTGGCCATCTAGTTTTCTGCATCTAGGATCAACTCAAGGTCAGTAATGTAGGTAGCCTCGATCATCGCATCAATACCCGAGAGTTCCTACACTCCCACAACAAATCACAATTGAGTAATCAAGAATAAGTATGATATCAGAGACTTCATTCCACCCTTATCACGGTCCCTTATCTCATGGTATAAGAATTGCCTTAGATTGAACTTATATCCAGCCATCAAGCCCATATTCAGTACAACACGAACTGGACTCATTACATTTTCCCTAATAGTGGGACATAATCTGCACCTGGCATATTTCTACCATGACTTGGCCTAAAAAATTTGAGTATTGTTTTGTATATTCTGTGATACTACTCCCGAGCCTCCTATCACCCACAAAACATTTTCAACATTCATCACTATCCTTAAAGCAATCTACGTAAAGTGAAATATCTTCTCATCCAACCCTATTTGCTTCGTGTAATCTTTCTTATCTTTTCCAAATGTTAATCCATTATCTCAGTGTTCACAGAAGTCTGATAAACCGGTTCATGATAATTGTGGATGGGGAAATATCTACCCACACTCCCAGAATAATCAATAAAGGTATGGGGTTACCACTTTTCCATAATAGACCCTAGGGATACTTATCCTTAACTCTCTCTTGTGTGCTATATAGAATTCACTTACTAGCATATCATAGCACTTCCTGGGTGCTCTCGTCATCCAATTAAGGTCATATAGCTTGAAGTGTGCCTTGAACTCTGGTAACTCTATCATTCCAGCAGTAGTAACCCTTCTATTAAGATTAAATTCCTACATGATATTTCAACTATAGAGTATGCTTAAGCTATCATTAAATGCCCCCTTCGTACCAAGGTGCTCCCGTCATTCAACAATGGCACCAAAGCAATAGTAAGTGATAGAGGAGGGTGTTGCACATTAAACAATGGTACTTAACCTTTTTTATATTATTATCTTTTTCAGAACTTGCTTCATTGGAACTGGATTTAGCATCATCTTCAGCATCTAAATGTGGGGATAAGTTAGGAGGGAAGATAGTTGGATTCTCTCTCCTAGGACCGCATGGAGGTATTTTCTCCAAAGTTGCTACTTTTTCCCCTTTGTTGAATTTTATGTCTAAAAGGTCAACCTTTTCCTTCTATGGGTATTCGTATAAGTCACCTTTACTAGTGGTTGACTCAGTAGCATCAAAAGTTGAAGACTGGGCATTATTATTTCCCTTTTTGGGCACCTATATTGAGGAAGATTCATTATTCAGAGGCATTGTACCTTAAAATACACATTCATTAGTAAGTAATAAAGAAAATCAAGAAAATATAAGAAACTAAAGTTTGGTATAAAAGCTCTATCATGGATAGGAGGTGGGGGGTATAGGTCGTATCGACTAGGTACGACTTCCATAACCTAGTCGCATGCTAAACATTGCATATACAATTGTTCACTAATCTACTTACTTGTTATCCTAACTAGTTGTATCAACAAGGCATGACTTCTACGAATAGTCGTAGGCAAATAAAACATAACTTATAATATATTACCCCTACCTATGTCCTTACGACTCTTGTGTATGAGTCGTAGGGTATGAATACGACCTTTTCGGCAAGTCGTACCTATATAAGAACCTATCGTTAGTTACATTTCTAGGTTACTGGGTGTGATTCTCATTACGACCACGTTACCTATGGGTATGAGTTGTAAGGAATCTCGTGTCCACTATAACATAGAAGTTCAACCTTAATGTTGACTCAAATTCAAATTTCCCAAACTACCCTTACTTTATGTAGAAATATTGCCCACTTCAATTCCAAACATGATAAAAAAATCAATACCTAAAATTAATTTTACCCATATTTTCCATTTTCAACTAAGAACATATTAACTAGGGCACAAAACTTCAACCCATAAGTAAATATAACTTAAAGAAAGTTGAAGCTGACTCATATTTTAAATTTTAACTAGAGAGGTAAGGAGTTTGAATTTTAAAGCTTACTTATTATGTTGAGTTGTTAGCGTTGCCGATTTAAACTTGTCTTTTCCAAATTTAAGCCCAATTTGTCCAATATAAAAGAATTCTAGCCTGGTAGTATGTGTTTCAATATAAAATAGTGTTTTGGAAGCTTGAAATTTGACAAAAATAGAGGTGGGTATGACTTTTATATATCAGGTATCCGATGAATACTCTATTTTGTCCTTTTAATTCAAGTGCTAGGTCAGGTTTACCTATGACCCCTAACCTAGTAATCATGCGTACGAGTCATGTGTATGACTTGTACCCAAGATTATGGGTTTTTTCTTCAACTAATATAAACCTGTAACCTTAACTGGCATCTGCAACTGATACGACTTAATGTGATAACTCGTACCTTCAGGGTATGACTCATTCCGAGAATCGTATCCTTTCCAGATCCTTTTACCTGATTCTAAATTTTCTTCCAGATCTTTATCACTCCGATTCACCATATAGATATGACTCATAAATAGACCGTATGACCTATTTACTTGAACTTTTCTAGATCTTTTATGCAATCTTGAGTCCTGCACACTGATATTACCCTGTAAATAAATAAGTATAAAATATGGATTCCCTCCCACATAATGCTTAATTTAAAGTCGTGGAAATACATGGCTAAGTTGGATGATTGAATTTAACCAACTAGTCTGTTGGGTTGCCTCCCATGCACTTTTCCAAACTAAGTACCGAGTTACATTCTTTGCACCGTCTATGAGCATTTGCCAAGTGAACTAAGAATCCATCAAACGAATTACAAATAACTAAAAAATCATTCATAAACACTTTGATGGTGTCTTATACCATGTCAGAGAGGATTGGCATCATACATATCTAAAATGTGGTTAGAGTATTACATATCCTGAATAACATCTAGTTTAATTCTAAGGTCCCATAAGGACAAGTGAAGGATGTCTTCTTTTCATCTATAAGTGCAATAAAAATTTAGTTGTAAGCTAAATACCCATCAATAAAAAAGTACCATAGCTTTATTTTGAACACATTGGATTGAACTAACCCATTTGCTTTTAGCAATGGAATATACTAGACCAGTATCTAACCATTTGATTTTCTATTTTTTCACCACCTCCTACATAGAAGGATTGAGTCGATGCTGATATTCAATACTTGAAATAAACTCTAGTTAAAGTTCAATTTTATTAGAACAGAGACTAGGTAAAATACCCACAATGTCTACAATGGACCATCTAATGGCCCTCTAGATTATTCGTAATACTGATAACAATGTTTCAACTGTTGAGTCTATCAAATCAGCTGTAATATTACCGACAAATTGTTATTAGCACCCAAAAATGCATAGGATAAACGAGAAGGGAGGGTCTTCAAATGTATGATCAGTGGCTCTCTAATGGATGGGCAAAAACGTGGAGTAGTTCTATTCTTCAAATCCAAATCAAGCTTCTTTGCTGCATAAGTATACGAACACTCTAATAATGTACACATACTATCTTATCAAACTTATTTATGCCATCACTATCAAATTTCATGGTCATGAATACATTGCTTTAGCACCCAACCTCTCTTAAATATTAATAGCAGGATCAGAAACATCATCTGATATAATAACTAAATAGACATCATAAAATGAATTTGCTTCATCATCATACACATAAATCACGGTTATCACTCTTAACTCATCGGTGTGATTTATTGATTTAGGTACATTTAATGCTACTTGTTCATCATTGAGTCTCACCATCAAATGTCCTAGCTTAAAATTAATCAACGTCCTTTCTATAATCAAGAATGGTCTTCCAAAGATAATTGGGACTTAGAAGTCCACTTCGTCATCCAATATATCAAAAAATTTATAGGAAAGATGAAAGAAGACACCTTTACCAATAAATAATATAAAATAGCAATTGGTTTCTTCACAGTCTTGTTTACTATCACTAAAGTAATTGTAGTTGGTTTAGAAGCTCCCAAAACCAAATGCTTAGACATTGCAAATGACATTAGGTTGATAATAACACCCAAATCCCATAATGCATGAGGGATGTTGGAGGATCCAATGGTGCAAGGCATAGTGAAAGCACCAAGATCCTCCTTTTTATCTATAAGTGATCTAGTAGCTATTGTACTACAATGATGAATATGGTCAACTGGCTCATAACTGATTAGCCTCATCTTGGTGATTAGATCATTCATGAATTTTACATATCCTGTCATACACTCTAATGTATTTTATAGGTGGGATGTTGACTGATAGCTCTTTTAGCATTAATAAAAACTTTAGATATTTACCATTTCATATTTTTTTAGCCTTTAAGAAAAAGGAGGAAGAGGTCTTGGGATAGGCTTTAAATAGACCCTTCGAGCTTATCTTTTCCTTTATTTGGCTCGCTACTACTAGTCATATCAATAGTATAATCATTATTCATTTTATCATCTACAATAGGTGTCGATAGGTTAATAGTAGATTTATCATTCTGAGTGATATGGCGTGGCAGTGACCATCATTTTAAGGATTAGCCACTGTATTACTTGCGAGAATGCCAGGTTGTATTTGATTTATATTGAATAATATCTTACAAAATTATTGCTCCAACTGCTTGATTGTTGTAACATGTGACCAAACTTTCTGGTTTATCCCGGAAGGTGGGCCTTGATATCATTAAGGCAGCTCTCTTGACTTTTTTTCCCATTGACTAATTTTTACAACGGTTCCTCTATTCTAGATTCTAAATCACGATTACTTGGTGGAACATACTTGTCACTCTTCTTATTGTAGTCATATTTCCACCGCCAATCACTATCTATCTTTTATATTTGTGTCTGTATATATCATAATAATTGTTTCGACCTTGATTCATTTGACCTTGTGCTCTAAAATCAACCAATGTATGATTAAGATACTTCACTTCCTTTTTAGATTTAATCTCAAAAGTTGTGGAAGTAGACCCTAGTGCCACAACTGCATTAAATTTCTCAGCACTCATTATTGCAAATTGTTTTGTAAGTAACCCAATATCAAGAATCTTCATGTAACTTTCTGAAGTTATAAATCTCATCTTTCAACTATAGCATCCTTGAAGGAAGGAAAAATCTGATTAGAAATTATTTATGCAACTTATTTAGGGTAGTGATTGAACTTCATGGAAATTCCACTAAACATAGTGATGCTTCACCCTACAATGAAAATAGGAATAACCTCAGTATTAAAGCTTCTTGATCCACCCCCAAAATAGTATATGATGTTCAAATCCCAGTAAAATAAGCAAGTTGCATTAGTAACTTCAAGTTTAACAATAGGATCATAACACTTGTAATATCTAACTTCACATTAGGGGGTAAAGTAGTAGGAATGATGGCTCTTGTCTTAGTAGGTTCAACATAACCCGTATCCTCTTTACCACAGTATTGGTGTAACTATTGGTAAGTGAGAATCAATGGATCTCTTTCTCTCTAAACTCTGTCTCATTGCTCAGCTCCCTATCTAGTCCTAGTTAGTCCTCTTTTCTGAGCTAACCCAGCCTATTCAGCGAATTGAGCATCCTCAGGTGCTTTTCTTTCTTCCTTTGCAGCAACTATTATTTTTTCTAGCGAATTAAGCATCTTCAGGTCCATATGGAAGTCCCTCATTTGGATCAACAGGCAAAGAAGAAGGGTCTTTAACCTAATCAAGAACTTGTCTTAACATTCTTTTGGATGTTTGAAGAATTCTCTCTAGCTCTGGACAAAATGGGAGTAAGGGATTGCCACTTAACATAGTAGTTGATATAAACCGACATATTCATAATCAAAAATGGAAAATAAAACCTGTGAACTTTACCAATTCAATCAACAACTCAAACAATATTCCACGATAATAGTGCCATTATTTGATGTCGTACAAAACTAACCTCCTAATAATTTATGTTGTGGTTGATGCCAAATATAGTAACCCAAAAAGTTTGGGTTGAACCCATAAAAAAGATGCTGAATAATTAGTTAACTTGATGTAAATAATGAGTAGTACGGAAAAGTAAATGGGGGGAATATGAAAATTTCAGTAACTAGTAACCAAATCTTGAATGCTTTTGAGTGGTAAACAATAGATGACGAACACCAGGCTTTCGCTCCCCCTAAATTCTCAACTCCAAAAATTTGTTTTGTACAATCCACCTATTCACTTCTCAACATATTAAGTCAACAAGATATGTGTTATCAATTATCTTGTAAACGTGTTGATAAATCTCACCGTATACCTTGTGAGTCTCAGGGTATCACCTTATTGCTCCTTGTTTACCAATTAAGTTTACTTTTATCTTTTGAGCCTCAAGTGATTCGATAAGATGATGGAATGGTAAGATGGAAGTGATTCTCAAATTACTGTCTTAATCCTCTTATCCTAATCACACTCTCCCTTATGAGGACATTTGCAAATACAAGCTATCCCGAAGCTTCTGCAGTAGCTCTGAGGTAAATTATTGTGAATATGATGAAGATACATACCTAAACACTAGAATAGATAAATCTACGACTTCCTTTATGTAGATAATCTGCTAGGGTTCCCAAAACCATAGTTAGAGTGATTAGCCTCTCATATATGTTCAAGAAACCATGATTATCTATGAAGAATACATTAAATTAATTGCACAAGAATAAGATGAATAAAATCCCAAGTCTGTAATTGAATTAAACCAACAATCTGAAGAACAAAGGAAAAGTATGTAATATAGTGTATTGGAGTGTAAAAAAAGTAAAAGAATGTGATCTAATTAAAGATAAACCCTAGGGTATTTATATTATCCAAAAATACTAATAAAAATAGGAAAGGATAAGTTATGTCTGCACATGGTACGACTTCCTCATCATCTCTTACGCTCGTCATATGACTCACAATGTGCCTCTCATATCTATTCTAGGGTCTAATCTCCTAAATCTGTAAGTTTCTATTCTTGTTATAAATTTTTCTCAAGAGTCATACCTTAACTATACGACTCATGGACATCACTCGCACCCACCTGGGATTTCTATCTTTACAAGCTTTGAACACTGGCCTACTTATGGTTTCCCTATATGAGTCTTACTCAAAGTTCAGAGTCATGTACTTTTGAGACTTCAGTCTTGAAAGGAAGGTTTAGTTTTTGTTGTGCTTATTATTCTTTATCACGACCCGTACCTTTATAATACGACTTGGATGCTGCAGCTGTATCTTTTCCATACTTAGATTCTCAATTTTGCTTTGGATTCTGTTTTGCTTATATATCATCCTATGAGTCATATAAAGTGTTAACAACTTATGAGGTAACTCATATCTTGATTATACATTGTCTTTCTACGTCATTTTCTTCCATTTTTTATCGCAGCACTATTGTAGAATAATTTTAGCTATAACAAAAACCAAAGTGCATCATATCTACTAAAAGATATTAAGTTCACACATAAATTCAAGGTTTAGGCATTGAAAGTGTAGTGTTTCTATCGCGCATCACTCTACAGTAGATGTCGGGGCTACATACTCAGGCCTAAATAGTACTTAATGGATGGCCACTAGAGAAATATGCACTCTGACCCCTCAGACTAGAGTATTCTCTAACTGTGGCTACTCAACATCCCTACCATTCCTTGGGGCAACCAAATAGAGTGTGCAGGTATAAGATACATAAAACTCCCTTTCTAGAGCTGTGATGTAAGATCTTTGATGTTGGGTAATCTATTCTAATCTATATTGATAAAATAAAGCCAGCAGGTCTGGTGCCCTTGATAACCCAGTCAAGTTAATCCGCCTCTCAGCTGCAATGCCTCTCTTGGGATGACCATTCTCTATAATAAGTTTGTCTGTCATATAAATGTATTGCATCTCCTCTAATCACCATGTTGGTTTTATCTCAGCTATAGAAACCACTGAGATGTGTGTACAGTCAGATACATTATTATCTATTGGTGAGATATGAGGTTTAGCATTCTGTGTAGGTGCTGGTGTATCATGTTTTGAAGATGATGAAATCTAATTTCCCACTATGTTATACACTACTCATACTAGGGTGCAGTTGATACTAACTCATTCTTTAAACTATAGTCATCCTTTATCCCCTCCCCAGACTATGGTTGAATGTCTCATTCTTCTTAATAAATCCAACGGCTTATTCAGACCCAACCTCATCTCTAGACCCTAACTCCTCCTCCTTCCTGCATCATACTCTGAAGCACACTCTCCCTCCTTTCACTGGGGGGAGTATGCTGGTGAATTCTATTCCACCTTCATCCTTGGCCTAGGAACTAGTCTATGTGTGTTTACTTGGTCCTCATCCTGTGTAGCTACAGGCTAAGTGCCCGGCTGAGTCTATTCTAGGGCAGGCTGGGTCTATACCTGCGATGTCAGTTACAGACCATAAGTACCACTAATGTGGCTTGTATGTATAGTGCTTTTCTGTGAGCACTTACAATTATTTCAAAATTTTCAGCCCCAAATAGTGTGTTTCGCATATTTCAGTCCAAATTTTCACACAACAACATTGTTACTGTTCAAAATGAAAGGCATTTTACAAATAATTTTGGATTAACATCTACATTTTAAACTTCTACTTCAATTTAGGGCATGGTTGCAAATTTTTCTATCAATAACAATGTAAGAATTTATTTTTTTACCATTCAAGGATTCTACAACCAAGATTCATGAATTTCCTTTGATTATTAAGATAGTTTTAAGCACCAACTAAATTTCTTAGTTGATAACATAATTTATGATCAATAGTAGCCAAGAGTATTTACCTTAGTTATAAGAGATGGAACTGGAAAGTTGATGTTTATGAAAACCCTATCCTTTAGTGCTCTATTAATGCAAATGTTCTTCTGGTACCGAGATTGTGAAGGATTTTGGCCTATTATGTAGTATATAGGGAGTTTGAGGGCTTGAATTTAAGGAGTTACAAATTTTGAGAATATGGGGAATAGGAATTGGGTTTGGGGGTTTTAAGAGGTATGGTTGGGTCTGATTAGGTCGGTTCACTCAGTCTCGAAACCAATTTTCAAAAATATAAACCAACATTTTTTGCCACCTACGATAGACCACATATGGCCGTAAGTGCCTATGGCCCGTAAATGGTCTATTGTAACTGCTGGAAAAATTTGTTGCCCCTCTAAACATTGATTCTCATTTCAACAACACCACTTACGAGGTCGTAAGAGGTGTTTATAAACCCCAAAAGTGGGATTATAAGTAAGACTTCAGAGGCCTCGAAATTCAAAAATTTGCACTCTGACATCTACTACATCACTTACCTGACTTAGGAGGGGCTTATGGCCCCGTAAGTGGGTCAATAGGTCCCTTAACCTGGAATTTCATAATTTTTTCCCTTTCTAACCATGTTCCAATTATTTCCTCATACTATATACCTATAAAAAAGGAAAACAATGTGGCCACTAAAATAGTGGGTTGCCTCCCACCTAATACTTTATTTAATGATGCGGTATGATGTGGCTATGTTTTTTACTTAGACTTCACCAACAAGCCCATGGTTTTCCTTTGATGAAGTCACTGATTTAATTTTGTGACACAACGTTATTTCCTTGGCTACTTAGATTTTGCCAAGACTTATATCAACAGAATTTCACCTCATCAGTATTACCCAAATAGTGCTTGACACGTTGTCCATTCACGTTGAATGTGGCTTCACCATCTCATTGAAGCTCAATAACATTTTGTAAGAACACCATAACTATGATGAATGGTCAATACCACCTATATTTCAACTTTCTAGGTAACAAGAAAAGTTTTGAATTATATAACAAGACTATACCACCAGACTCAAGCACCCTTTTATCGATCTTCTTGCCATGATACAACTTCAACTTTTCTTTGTATAGATATGCACTCTTATAAGTCCGAAGCAGGAATTCATCCAACTAATTTACCTCTTTAATAGTCAAATTGGCTACATAACACCACTCTAAATTGAGCTTTGTCAATTCCTATAGTGCCTTCAACTCAAGTTTGACGAGTAAGTAACATGTCTTGACGTACACAAGATGTTATGAAGAGGCACAAATGGAGGTCTTAAAATCTATCCGGTAGACACACAAAGCATCATCTATCTTCCTTGAGCAATTAGTTATGCTGGTATTCACAGTCTTTACTAATATGGACCTTATCTCCTAATTAGAGACCTCAACATGCCCACTTTTTTGGCGGATGGTAAGGTGTTTCAACCTTATGCTTCACACCATATTTTTCATGAATGGACTTAAACTGGCAATTACAAAAGTGAGACCCAACATTAGTATTAATAGCACATGTAGTGACAAATTATGAAAAGATATTTTTCTTCAAAAATGCGGTGACACTTCTGCCTTCATTCTTGGAAAGTGCAACTGCCTCCACCTATTTAGAAACATATCCAACTGCCACAAGAATATACTTATCCTTATGAGCTCACAAATGTACCTTTGAAATTGATTCCCAACACATTAAACAACTCCAACTCAAATTAGGAGTCATGGGGAATTCATGTTTTTTGAGATATTACCTTTTCACTAACATTGATCACATGCTTGAGAAAAATCATGAGTATTCTTATAAATAGTTGGCCAATAATACCCATACTGCAGAATTTTATAGGATATGTGGGTACCACCATGGTGTCCGCCAAATGGTAATGAATAACAAGCTACAAGAATGCTTATTATCTCCACCTTAGGAATATATCTTCAAATAAATTCATCTGTATAAATATGAAAGAGATAAGGTTTATTCCAGAAAAATTCCACACCTCATGCATGAACCACTTATGCTACTGGAATAATAAATCTTTCAGAACAAGATCGCTTGCAAGAAAGTTGGCAAAATCAGTGAACAAGTGCATTAAGTCTTAAGATGCTTCCAAGACCTACTCATATAGAAAAGTATCATCTTTATCCTGTAAATTTTGCATGGTGTCCTCCTAGAGGCGAGACATGTGATCCGCAACCCAATTCCTAGTGCCTTTTTTACTTTTAGCTCAAAGTCAATTTCTTGGAACAGGAGGACCTAATGTATCAACCTTGGTTTCATATCTTTCTCTGCTATAAGATACCTTAATACTGGAATATCAATATGAACTATGACATTGGTACATAATAAAAAGGACCAAAATTTTGCAAAAGCAAAAACCATCATGAGTAACTTCTGTTTAATGACTATAATTTTTCTGTGCGTGTTTCATACTTTGCTGGTATAGTAGATTGTCTGAAGGATCATATCATACCATTGGCCTTGGATATCTCCCAAGTCCACACCACTAGCATCATACATCACCTCTAAAATTAAGGACCAATTAGGAGACATATCAATAGGAGTCTAGATCTACCAATCCTTACAGAACTCAAACACCTTGATACATGCATCATCATACACAAACTTCACCTTCTTCTCTAAAAGTTTGCATAATGGATTAGCAATTTTAGAGAAGTAGTTGATAAATCTCCTATAAAACCTAACATGACCGAAGAAACTTCATATAGCTTAGATTGAAACAAGAGGAGTAAATTTTTCCATCACCTCTATCATTGCCCTATAAACCACAATACCCCCTTTTGAAATCTTGTGTCCAATAACATTACTTTCCTTAATCATAAAGTGGAACTTTTCCCAATTCAAAACCAAGTTACCTTCCTCACATCTCTTAAATGCATTAGCTAAGTGGGCCATATAATCATCAAAAGAGTCCCCAACAATCAAAAAGTAATCCATGAATACTTCTATAATGTTCTCCGCTATATTTGAGAATATCGACATTATTCAATTCTTTGCACAGTCAGAACAACATCCTATTGACTTCAAAATTACGAAATAGGTAAGTAACAGTAGTCTTCTCGTGGTCCTCGAATGCAATAGAGATTTGACTGTACCCCAAATAACCATTAAGAAAACACTACCAACCCCTGGCTGCAAGTCTGTCTAGTATTTGATCCATGAACGGCATAGGAAAATTGACTTTTTGAGTCCAAGTGTTCAAATTTTTTTAGTTAATTCACACTATCTATCTATTAACTTGTATCATGGGCAATATCTCATTCTTTTTGTTTGGGACTATATTTATCCCACCCCTTTTAGGTAGACACTGGACTGGGATAAGACACTTGCTATCCGTAATGGGGTAAACTGTAACTGCATTTAACCACTTTATGATCTCTTTCTTCATTACCTATTGCATATGTGGATTCAAACGATGCTGGTTCTTAATGCTAGGAATATAATCTGATTCAGGCTAAATTTCCAACCAATAATGTCTATAATAGTCCATCTGATGGACCTCTTAAACCTTGAAAAACTTAAATCAATAACTCAACTTGTGAATCCAATAAATTAGTAGAAATAATGATCGATCGGGTATTATCACCCCCAAAAGTTCATATCCAAAGTTAGATGGGAGAGGCTTTAATTCTAAGATCAGCGACTCCTAAAAAGATGGTCGCACTGGAGGAGTAGCCATATTCTTCTAGTCAAGATCCAACTTCTACAAAGAATAAGAATAAGAACCTACCATACAGTGCATCACCATCTCATCATAGTCATCAATACCATTACTGTCGAACTTCATAATAACTGTTGCTAGTGCCTCAACCCCAAGCCTCTCTTCAACAGGGACAATCGATGTATTATCATCAATGGTGTCTATCATAGACACCACCAGTATATCCTTCGGCTAATGTATCAATTGACACATATGAAAAGTCATATGTTCATCATTAATTCTGAGGCAACCCCATATATAGCTTGGATAGGCCTTCTTAATATAATAAGGACTTTGTAGTCAACCTCACAGTCAAGGATCACAAAATTTATTCAAAATGTGAAGGACACCAGCATCAACAACACATCACATAATACACCAACCAGTTTCTTCACAGTACGATCGACCATTAATAGCCTCATATATGTCATTTTGGGTACCACCAACCACAACTAATTTTACACCACCCATTGCATCAGATTGATACTAGCTCCAAAATCATATAATACTTTAGAGAAGTTGAAGGACCTAATAGTATATAAAATAGTAAAGGCTATGAGACCCTCCTTATTCTCTACTAAATATCAAGAAAAAATAACACTAGTGGTTGATATTATCAGTAAACTCAAAAGTCACTATCTACTTCTTATTAACCAAATGCTTTATGAACATCGCGTAGCCTGGAATCTACTCCAATGCTTCCACAATAGGAATATAAACACACAGTTCCTTCAATATTGGTATGAACGTCTGATACTTTACTTCATGATTATTCTTCTTCAATCTCAAAGGAAAAGGTAGGGGAGGTCGTGGAATGGTCTTTAATGTAGGCTTAACTTCCTATCATTTTCCTTTATACTTTTCAACCTGTATACAATTCATATATCATATCTCCTTCCTGGCATATCCCTCGAGAAAGGTTTTAAATGGTGTTGCAAGTGTTGCTCACGTGTTTTCACGGTGGTATCAATGTTTCATTAAATATTGTGAAAAGTCTTGTAAGTCTCACAACCAAACACTATGAATATTTCCTCAACCATCCACATGATGTATTTCTACAACCAACCATAGTGATATATTTTAACAACCATGTGAGCCAATATCCATACAATATTTCAAACCGTCCATGAATTTTCACATGTTTCATATGCCAATAAAGTATAAATACATCTCAACACACACTTTTTCATCACTAAGATACATTTATTCACATGTGTATAAGACTATTAACTTCACAAAACACCCCAAACGGTCACCTATATCACTTAATGTCTCAAAACCAATAATTATACAACAAATAGGCTACCACACAGGCTCAATACATTGAGATATCCAAATTCATAATTAGTTCACATCCTTTTAACATGTATTTTGTATACAAATTAACTACCTAGCCAAGTCTGAAAGAGTTAATCCATAACCTATATTGAATGCCAAAATCAGTCCACTACACTTTGATTATGAAGACCTACTCCTCATAAATGGAGCAAAACTCAACTAAAACATCAAAATATAGAATCCATGCATCCAAAAGAAGCCAACGACACCCATATTGTCTATTTTTTATTCGAGACAAAACAGACTTCTGAAATGGGTTTCTGAAAAAGAAGAGCAAAATCATAACTTTAGTTCAAAAACAAGTTTCCAAAAATTATAAGAACCTACAACTGAGAACCCAAGTCAAATTAAGCTAAAACAAGGTCCAAATAAAAGAACAACCATTTTCACACTTTAAAGGGTAAAACCTTTAGAATTTATTTTAGAATAAAGATTTGAAGTCTTTTTAAGATAAAATAACTTGGAACCTTATAATTATAGAATTAAAAACATTATCCAAGTGAAAAGGGTATAAATAAGGGTTTAATTCTAAGAAAAATAAATTTGGACATTCGAGGCCAAAATCCCTAATTTCTATTTTTAATTTCAAATTAGACGAAGCATTTAATGATTTAGATTGAAGAAATTAATTGAAATATGTGTATTGGGGCTTACTTATTCTTAGAAGTGATGAAACAAACTCAGAACCATGAATCCCTGAGTTTCAATTCTAAAAAATTGTCAAAAAAGATGAGACATAGGTATTTATAGCCGTACTCGCATTTGCAGCCCATGTGTCACGATCGCAGTACCACAACTGGTAGAGTTATTGCGATTGTGACATCTCATTTGATGGACCCATCTTGATCGTGGCCTAACGATGGCCATCGCAGGTGTACCAAATATGGGGAACCAGCTGCTAATTTGGATTACATCCAAATCCCCGATGCCCCTCAAAATTCATCTTGAATCCCGTTAATGTAAACTCACTAAGCAACTCTATCTAATTTGACACTCCGAACTCAATAGCAATATCTGATTTTTGAAAACACATCATTTTCATAATGTTGATCGCCAAAATCTAAAATGATTATTTCAAAATCGAGGGTCGAAATTAGATTTAAATACTGTATAACCATACCAAACATGTTACAATGCTAAAATCTACGTTCCAGATCTGTTGGCGGAGTATGCTCAGCAATCTATCGCAGAAATTAAAAAATAACAACAAAAAGGCATAACAAGGTTCTTGAAGCCTCCAAAAACAACAATATTGCACAAATGGCACAAAAGTATATTGGAACCGTGGCAATCAACCGACACCACAGAAATATCACAATGCAATTATGGGGAGTTGCAAAATAGTCAAATCACATAAAAACACATATTTCACATGTTTCATCAAAATTTTCAGGTCATTACATGATCCATCACTAAAAATCAAGTTCTTCCTCTAACTAAGGCAAAGAAATAACTTAATCAATTAAATGTTAGAGATAAGAACTATGCATATAAGATTTGACCTCCCAAGGAGCATTTTCTACATGTCAATGTTGCCACTGAACTTTAACAATAGGGATATCTCTAAAGTGCAATGTCTAAAATCGTAGCAATAATGGAGACCGGCTCCTCAACGAAAGACAACCGCTCATCTAACTGAACCTACTCCAAACAAATGGCATGCGACTTATCCATAATATAATTGAGAAACACAGAAACATGAAAAATAGTATGAACAACTGATAAAATAATGGGCAAAGTTAACTTAGAAGCCATATCATCAATATTGTAAAGAATCTCAAATGGACAAATAAACATGGGGATAAGTTTTCCCCTCCTTCCAAATCTGGTCACATCCTTCATGGTGAAAGTCAAAGAAATACATCATCACTAACAAAAAATGTCAAGCCACGAAGCTTATTGTTAGTATAGCACTTCTTCCTACTCTGAGCCACTCGAAGTCTATCCTGAATGATATGAACACAATCCAAAGAATCATGAAGCTAGTCCGTACCCCGATGCCTTTCCATAATAACATCAAACCAACCAACTGGAGGGGAATAATGGAAACTAAATAAGGCCTCAAGGGAGCTATATCGATACAAAAATAATAGTTATTATTATATGCAAACTCTAAAAAAGCTAAATGCTGCTCCCATTGGCCACCAAATTCCATCACACACGCGCGGAGTATATCCTCAAAAGGATTGATAGTCTTATCTAACTAACCATCAGTCTGGAGGTGAAATGTTTTTATAAGATCAACCCAAGGACCCAACACTTATCCTGAAAAGACTTCATAAAGTGAGAAGTAAACACAGAACCTTGATCTGAAATTATAGATGTTGCCAAACCATGTAGTAGCACAGTCTTATGAATATAGATATTGGGTTGCCTCTCAGCACTAAAGGATACCTATATAAAAAAGAATTGAACAGACTTTGTAATTCAATCTACGATAACCCAAACACTATCAAATCCATGGGATGTACGAGGAAACCCAGTCACAAAATCCATAGTTATCCATTCCTACTTCCACTCCAAAATGGCTAACCACTAAAACAATCTACTAGGCCTCAAATGCTAGCCTTCACTTGCTGCCAACAGAGGAAACAAGCTACAAAATCCAATGCATCCTTCCTCATACAACTGAAATAATAAGGTTGTCTAAAGTTATGATACATCTTAGTCACTCTCGGATGGATGTTATACCTAGAACAATGGACATCATAAAAAATCAACCTAATCCAATCACTTACTGCTGACACACAAAAATGACCTCCAATCCTCAAAACTACATTGCAATTAATTGGGATTTCTTAACCTTACCACTCAACACCGAAATTCAAAGCAAAAATAACTGCGCACAACTCCAAATCACTGGTAGGGTAAAACCTCTCATTGGTCTTCAATTAACAAGGAGCACAGGTTATCACCTTACTATCTTGAAATAACATAGTACCTAACCCAACACCTAAAGAATTATTAAAGAAGGTAAGACCCACTCCCTCCTTGGGGTCAGTCAAGATAGGCGCTGGAGTCAACAAATCCTTGATCTTTTAGAAGTTCTACTCACAAGCACCAAACAACTAAAAGAGAATTTTCTTTTGAGTCAACTTGGTCAATTGAGCTATGATGGAGGAGAAACCATCAACAAAATATCGATAATACCCTGCCAAGATGATAAAACTCTAAACCTCTATAGGAAAAGTAGGTTTAGCATAATCATGAACATTTTCAACCTTTTCTGAATCAACCATAATACCTTCCTTAGTCACCAAGTAACCCAAGAATGAAACATACTCCATCAAAAAATCACTCTTGAAGAACTATGCATACAACCTCGATTTCTTTAATCTCTAAAGCATAATCTACAAATGATCCTTATGTTCAACCTCACTCCTAGAAGAAATAAAGATATCATCAATGAATACAATAACAAAAGAGTTGATATACAGTCAAAATACTAGATTTATCCACTCTATGAATGTGGTAGGGGAATTTGTCAACATAAAAGACATGACCAAAAAATCATAATGGTCATATTAAGTCCAAAAATATGTCTTCAAAATATCCAAAACTCTATTTCTCAACTGGTGATAACTAAATCTCAAATCAATTTTCAAAAACACCACGACACCCAGAAACTAATAAAATAAATCATCACTACAAGGAAGAGGATACTTATTCTTAACTATCACCTTATTCAACTACTGATAATCAATTAACATATGCATAAACCCACCATTAATCTTCACAAACAGTACAGGTGCAACCCAAGGCGATATAGTAGGTTCGATAAATACCATATCCAACTACCCCTACAACTAATCCTTTTATTCCTTTAACTAATTGCATCGATCTTATTGGGAGGAATAAAAAGGGGCTTGGTGCCCTGCTCAACATTAATTGCAAAATCAATATAATGATCCATAGGTATACCAAGCTAATTCGCAGAGAACACATCCATAAACTCACAAACAGCATGAACAAATCCATGAAAGTTGGTAAAATGACACTAGTATCATGAATATGAGCAAAGTAGGATGCACATTCTCTCTTAATCAATCTACAAGACATAGCATAAGATATAATCCTCTTAGGACCTAAATTTAGTATATCCTTTTAAGCTATCCATAGAACACCAAGCGAAGCTAAAGTCACTTTCTTGAGAATTATAATTTTCTCTAAACTTGTGACATTTGAAATGGTTATGACCTCAACCTTGTACTATAACATTAGTTTGTAGTTATGAGAAAGGTAGAAATTTTAATTAGGGGTAAAATAGAATCCGCTAAGTGTTAGTTTAAACTGTTCAGGTTGAATCCCCCAAGTTATATTAATAATGGTGTCTACGGTGTATATGGGAATCGCCTAAGTGTTACCTTAATGATATTTCTTGCAAGCTCTAGTTCGTATGATGATACCACTTAATAATTCCTTAATGATTGACTCATGAAATTGGTGGTTTGGTTATGTGTTAAATGTTTTAATTGGGAAATAATAAGGGTTATGATAGTTAGACATGAAGTGTGAGTTCGAAGGAAAAATACTGGAAACTTATGTTTGTCCACTTTACGGTTGGTCTTGATGAAATGTGCTTGTAGGGTACAAAGGAATACCCGAATACTACACATACACATATGTATAATGAAGGGAGATGGGTACAAGAGAATCCATGTCCATCTATGATATCTCTGATTCATGCAGCTATACGCACTGATACCCTCTCAAGTGGCAACACTGGACCATATAGCCCATAGTGTCTTTGTGACGGTAATGCTAAACAAGAAAGGCTAATATTTTAAGATGAATTCTAAGACTTTATCCATATCTTGAAATGGTATATATGTATATATGTAATTGCATATAGTTATTCGCATTGGTTTAATTTGGTTTTGGATTAATGTCATTACTTTATTGTTAAACCCAATTAACATGCTAGCATTCACCTTGCTAACTGTCTTTTAGCTCTATAAATCCATGCAATACGAGAACCGAGAATAATTTCACTCCTCCTACTCAATGACTTAGTGATTCAGGGATACCTTTTGAGTGAGACTAATGTGGTGAGCTTCCATACTCTTCAAGAACATATTTCATGTTATGGATTTTTTATGTCATTATTATTTCTTTGGTTTTGGGTTTGTTTACGGTCTGAGGCATGTTCTGATAGGATATTCTTTGATTCTAACGAGAGGCTTTGTTGTACTTCTATGGTCATGGGCAGTGTTGATAGGGGTATTAGCATTTGTATAGGTATTGGTATGGGATTGGTAATGGATGGTTAACTTGTTCTCGATTTTGGTTTTTTATCTTATTTTTTTATATGTTTGGAATTCATCCGACATCGGGCGAAGCGTGGTCAATGATTTGTGTATTGGGGATGGACTCTGGTCCTGGATATACTTGAGATATCGACACAGCCAGGACCTGATTCAGGTTATATAGCCTAGGTTCATAGTATGATGGGTGTCCACAAAGCCGCATTGACTAGAGTCTCTTTTAAAGGTATATAACATGCCATATTCATAAGGGAGAGTCTACGAGATATTTAGGAATATTTTCATTTCTTTTTGTTTTGTTTCAAGAAATGGAGTCTAAGGTCTTTAGTTTCTCTAATTCCCGTCTGTTCACATTTCAAATCATACCTGCTAGACGATCTGAAGCTCACGGAAACTCCTATGACCCAATCGAGGATAACATTGATGGTTGTAACGACCTGAACTAATGACTTGTCATAATGGGCATCCCAAGTACAACCATGACTGGAGACCACCCATGTTACCCAACCCAACCAACCTACGCATGAATTCCATACGTACAAAAAGATAGCTTGTATTTTGATTCTAGACTTTAGGAAAGGTCTACAAACATGACCAACTCAAACATGTCCAACCACCCATTACCAACATCAACCATAACCAAACTAATAATAAAACCAAGTTCATGTCTATAACATAGCATAAAAGGATGGAACAATTATAAATTAAGTCTAACAGTATCATCCCCAATACCAGTCCCAATACTAAGGCTGACATCAATACCAACGCTACTCATTCCAACCCTTAGTAGTCACATAAAGAATATAACCAGAAGAAAAATAATATTCAGTTGGGAAATGCCTCCAACCATAGCCAAAAATGATATCCATAAATAAACCAATATATGTAAAGACATCCATGACATCAAATAGAGACTTCCAGAATGTGGAAGCTTACCACTTGAATTCAAAAGGTAATCCCTAATCTGGTCACTAAGTAGAAAGAGTAAAACTGATGGTTCCTGTATTGTATGGGGATTCATCTGCTCAAAGATAGGTTAGCGGGTGAACGCTAGTATAAACTCAGGATAAGGATAAAATAATGCCATCCATTAAATCCAAGTAAACCAACCACTTGAAAATAAACCATACATATATATAACCATGTCGTGAAACGTAACCGGTTTTAGAATGCCTTTAAGACCATTGACCTGGTTATCTGCAACTTAATTATCCTGAAAGCACCCACAAGCTATATGGGTCCAGTGTAACCCTCTGAACGGGGCCCGATGCATGTAGCCACATGAAACGAAGATACTATAAGAGTAGGGGATTTTTAAGCACCCTTCTCTCTCTATGATACATATGTACAACGTACATAGAGGATTCCCACGTACCTCATAGTATCATGTACGGTTGCTATAAACAACCCTTATGTCGCAAACATAAGATTACAATGGCCGTCCATTGAAGTGCACCTTCAGAGTTAGCTATCACACCCCGCCATTATTGCACAATTAAAACCATTACCATCTAACCAAACAATCATTCCACTATTATTAACCAAGGCTATGAGCAGAGGTATCGCCATACAGACTATAGCTTGCAATTAGTGTCCTTATCTGACATTCTTATGTATTTGGATTTCTATGTACCCAAAGATATAAACTATGGGGAATCCCATGTACCCCACAAGTATTACATTATCAAATTTGTTTGGGGGATTCCCTAGTACCACACATGGAATTTTAATTAACCATGGCCATGACCACCAAAACTTACCATTTTACCATTTAAACTATTCATACTATTTAGGGTTCCATTACCAAAC
>JAPEIP010000013.1:63143674-63167006 GCA_026120095.1 Capsicum chinense | reverse complement strand
CAAAAAATCAGCCACATCCCTCTCCATACCACTCCACCTACACATCTCCTTCAGATAATGATACATTTTTATTAAACTATAATCTTAAATAACATCACCCATTGCCCACCAACATCAATTTGGTTTTTCATCAACATAAGATCTAGTATTTAATTTTTCTTGATCTCAGTAAAAAGAGATCACTGAACCACTTCCTATATCATTACACCTCTATTTTTGGAATCCATGAGACGAACTCAAAGATTAGCAAAGTGGTGAATACCCTTAACTAATTCCCGATTTTCCTTATCTATATAAGCTAAACTACCTTTGGAAAACCTGCTAAGAGCATCAACAACAACAATAACCTTACCTAATTTATAGTAAAGACTTATTTCATAGTCCTTAGGAAGCACCAACCATTTTCTCTTCCTTAAATTAAGCTTCTTTCGAGTGAACAAATACTATAGACTCTTATGATCAGAGAAGATGTCCATGTGCACTCCATTAAAAAAATACACAAGATTTTTAAAGAAAAAACCACTAGTAAAAGCTCCAAATCATAAGTAAGATAATTTTTCTCCTACACCTTCCACTACCAAGAAGCATAGGCAATCACCTTTCGACGTTACATTAGAACAAAACCACGTCCCACCCGAGACACATCACAGTAAACCACAAAACCCTCATTACCTTCAGAAAATATCAAAACTGGAGCAGGAGTTGGCGTATTCTTCAGCTTCTCAAAACTCCACTCACAAGCATCTAACAAAGAAAACATTACCTTTTTATGACTCAACTTAGTCAATGGAGCAGCTATCATCGATAAACTTTCTACAAACTGCCTATAATACTAAGCAAAAATTAAGAAGCTCTAAATGTTGGCTAGATTATGGGTCTAGGCCATCTTTTGCAGATTTATTATGATCCCCTTAGGAGAAATAATATGACTAAGAAAAGTTACAGCGTTAAACAAAAGCTCACACTTAGAGAATTTTCCATATAAATGCTTCTCTTTTAAGGTCTACAACACCACACGAAAGTATTTGGCATGATCCACCTCACTTTTAGAATACACCAGAATTTTATCAACGAACACAATAACAAAAAGATCAATAAATTGCCTGAAAACACTGTTTATCAAATCGATAAATGTCGTCATGGCATTAGTCAAACAATATTACATCAACATAAATTCAACCGGCCCATACCGAGTACAAAAAGCTATTTTATGGATATCTACCTCCCTAATCCTAAGTTGATGCTACCCATACCGAAGGTCTATCTTGGAAAAGAATTTGGCACCTTGAAATTGATTAAATAAGTCATCAATCTTTGGAAACAGATACTTGTTCTTAACTGTCACCTTAATAAATTGTCAATAGTCTATGTACAACCAATAGGCACCATCCTTCTTATGCATTAATAATACTAGTGGAACCCAAGAGAACACACTGGGATGGATAAAACCCTTATCCAAAAGATCCTTAAGTTGCTCCTTGAGTTTTCTCAACTTAGCTGGAGCTATTCGATAAGGAGGAATAGATATTGGACGAGTGCCCAAACCCAAATCGATACCAAACTTAATCTTTCTGTACGAAGAAACAACAGGAAGATCATTTTAACCTGGACCAATTGATAGAGAAACCCTTTTGAGATTAATCTTTGAGCTCTAAGATAAGAAATAAACCTCCCCTGAAGAGCTAGGGAACCACCCTCCCACTAAATAATCGGTTCACCAGTGAGCCTAAAGATAACCTTAGGAGTCCAACAATCCAAGGATTCATAACAAGAGTGTAATAGATCCATCCCTAGAAAAACATCAAAATCTACCATATCATGTTCAAACAAATCCACCAAATACTGCATATAACTAAAAGATACCATATACCCCCTATTAACCCTTTTAGCAATCATAAAGCCACCTACCAAGGTAGAAATAATAAAGGATCTTAAATAATTTAAAAAAACAAAAATACACAGCCATATATGGGGTCACATAAGAGAGTGTGGACCCCAGATATAGCAAAATAATAGACATTATGAGAAAAGTATTGTAATGTACCAGTAATGAGATAAGGTGATGCCTCATATTCCTATTGAGTAACACGAGCATATAACCTATTTCTACCTATATTGGTACCAAAAACAGAAACAAATGTAAAACTAGCACCCATTGGTGCAAAAGCAAAACATGAAGAATCTAGAAACTTACTTGCACTGGAAGCACCTTTACTAATTGAATAATTTCTGAGCATATGGCCTGGCTGACCATATTTGAAACACTTGTCCCTGCTCACATCATAGAAATCCCAATATAATTAACCATAAAAACTCTAAGGAGGGCTTAATGAGGCCGACTAAGACCCACTTGCCTCAGATTAGGCATTTTGTGCCCTTAAATTATCACCTCCTTACTGACCCCTATCACCCAACTACTTTGGGAAAGGAGTACTAGCTTTAGAGAAAGAACCAAAACTCCTGAACTTTTTCTTTTGCCATTTACCGACATCTTAACCATCTCGCTGTTGAGCACAACCCTATTTAAATGACCTAAATATCTTACCATACCTTTCTCTAAACTCAGCTTGTTTACTCTTTTCTTCCTCCACCTACTACATATGAACCACCAACCTAGAAATGTGTATATCCTTGATCAATAATACAATTTTCCTTTAAAGGATAACAACCTAAGATAATAAAAAAGTTAACTTTCTCATCCTTGTCCTCATTCCAGATAACAATTCTGGAGCATACCTTGACAATTGATTAAATTTCAAGGCATATTCCTTGACAGGCATTTTTTCTATATCAGATTAACAAATTTGTCTGCTTTCACTTTTCTCCAACCCTAAGGAAAGAATTGATCCTCAAAGGCATTAGATAAAGTCTCCTACAAATTTAAATCATCAATATAACCTTTCTCCCTATCTCACTCTTCAAACCATTAGTACACAATATCTTTTAAGATGGTAAGCAGTAATATTCACCTCTTCCATATTCATGGCCTACATCACCCTACAGATTTTCTCCATTTTATCCAAGAAACCCAAAAGATCCTTCCCCACCTTCACACTAATAAAAATAGAAGGATTTATCTTCATATACTGGAGAACCCTTCCAGACTCAGCAGATGCCTATTAATCAGCCTGAGTAGCAACCAACTAAGAAATAACATGAACCATTTGATAAAATTATGCATTGGTCACCTCAACCTGAGGAGGACTAGTAGCAATCAGCCGAATTCTAGAAATATTAAGGACGGGATCCCTATATCAAGTAGAGATCCCCTGCGTTCTAGTTGGGATAGAAGATTTACCTTGTGTCACAGATCATCTAGGCATCATCTAAAAAGTGAACACACCAAGATTAGAGAAGGTTGCAAGATTGAGACTATAAGATTAAAAGTAGAATATTAAGAAAGTGAAACACTCCTAAATGCCTTGTATCCTCTCATTTATGAGTGTGGTATGCTATACACCCTTAAAAGGGAATATACTTGACATGGCTTTGTGGACTCTGAATACACCATGAACCTAAAGCTCTGATACCAACATAACACAACCCTAACCATGGCCATTCTATAATGGTCATCCCATGTCTAACTAAGACTGTAGACCACCCCTGTTACCCAACCAAACCAACCTATGCATATCCTGAGTTTGATGAATTCTGAAAATATAACTACATAGTGTGTACTCTAATTCTAGACTATATGATAGGTCTATAACTGTGACCATCCCAAAAAAGTCAACCTATCCATTACCAACCAATAACCACAAGCAAACAAATATAAAAACCAAGTTTATGTCCATAACATAAAATAAAGGAATAGAACAAACATAACTCTAGTCCAACAGTATCAACCCCAATACCGATGAAAATGTTAAGACTAACACCAATACAGACACCACCTATTGCAATCCATATAGTCACACAAAGCCTCTAGCTAAATGAAAAATAATATCTAGAAGGGACATTCCCCCAACCATAGCCAAAGCTTATATCCATAAATAAACTAAAGAATATTAAGATATCCATGACATTAAATAGAGAATTCCAGGATATGGAAGCTCACCACCTAAATCAAATAGCTGATCTCAAATTTGATTACTAAGCATGAGGAGTATAACAGCTGGTTCCTATATTACATGGGGATACAATCGCCCAAAGATGGGTTAGCTGGTGAACTCAAGATAAGGATAAGATAATCCCATCCATTAAAACCAAATAACCATTCATATTCATATAAACCATACATGAATATATATAACCATATCGGGAATAAAAACTAGGTTTAACATGCCTTTAAAATCATTAATCTAGTTATGTGTAACTTAAGCATCCTAAAACCACTCGTGGCCTATAAGGGTCCAGTGTAGCCTCTTAACGGGCACTAATGTGTGTAGCCACACTAATAATAGATACCATAAGAGTAGGGGACTTCTATGTACCCTTCGCTCTACATGATATATCTGTATAGTGTACATAGAGGATTCCCATATACCTCATAGTATCATCTATGGTTGCTATGAAGAACCCGCATGTTGGAAATAATGAGTTTCTAGTGTCCATACATTTAACTCGCACCTTTATGGTTAGATATCACACCCCACCATTAGTACCCAATTAATATAATTTCTATCCAACCAAACTATTATTCCGCTATTATTAACCAACACTATTAGTTGTGGTATTTTCATAATGACTATATCTTGCAATCAATGTACTTAGCCATTTTTTTAATGTAAAGGGACTCCCATGTACCTTTAGATTACATTATCAAGTTAACATGGGGGAATCTCTTACACCCCAAAAGTGTTTTATTATCAAGTTTGCTTGTGGGATTCCCTTATACCCCATAAGAATGTTAAATTAACCATGACAATGACCACCATACCTTACTATTTAAATATTTTAAACCATTTAAACAATTCATACCATTTTGGGTTCCATTACCAAACCATGCCCTGCAATAGTTCTATTATAAGTTCAATTTTCTTAAAAGCATTATCATAGGCATATCAATCATAATGGGGGCATAGTATTTCCAAAACTCATTCCAATTACCAATTAACTATTCTCATGTAACCAATTGTCCAAACCACGATTAAAGCTTATAAAACATAATTAATACATGGGAAAATCATAACAAAGCATTCAATACCAAAATGCCAACATATATTTAAAACCCCAACACCATACAATAATCATTCCATGAGAACATTGTATAAAAAGTTCCTTTAGTTGTAACTAACAATGTGGGATGAGTAAATACCTTAAATTATGAAGATGAGGCAGAAAAATCACCTGTACAAATCCAAAATTGATCCTCAAGATAAAACCCTAGCCTTTATTTAATCAACACCCTTAAAGAAAACTAGAAAGAGTTTCTAATTATTTTATATTAGAATAATAAGGTAAATAATATCCCAATATGGATATAAGTCAAGGGGAAATAAGAGGTTAAGTGGGGAAATGTCCAAACTACCCCCAACTTAAACTGCCTAAAATTTTCATCCAATGGTACGACTTCCTCACACTAGTCGTACCCTTTAATACTGATGGTACCCACCATTCATATCCTAGGCCTCCCACTAAGACCCAACACTGTCTAATTTATCACTTACCCAAATAATATGATAATTACCACTAAATCATTTACCTAGAAAAATTATTTCAAAGAATGTTTGAACACTATCGACCATAAGATTCAAGGGTAGGACTCGTACCTTACCTTATGGATCATGGTTATCAACTCATAGTCAAATCAAAGTTAAATTAGTATATCTCATATTAAGTAAAGGAAAAACCTAAACCATACGACTATTAACCAACCATATGACTCATACTCACCAAGTTGTACCCATTCCAAAAACCAACCCGACCCACCAACCAACACTTATTAGCATATGACCTACCTATACAACCTATACCCCTCTGTACAACTATTACCCATAAGTTTTCTACTGTCCAGATAATAGAAATCTATAAAATTTTCCAAGGTTCCAAAACGAAGGGTGTTTAAATGAGACACACCCTACTTATGGGGTTCAAACATGGTGTAAGGGTCCAATTCTTGATTGCACTTTTATAATTCCATCGGTCCATTCTTAAGTTCTTTAGGCTAACGTGAAGAATGCTATTTTTCTTAGTCTATTCGTATGTTGAATCAGTTGGTAGCTTCTCAATTTTAGTATGGTGTTTCTAATACTCAATCTTAGTAGGCCACAAGGGTTGGGCAGTTTATGATATTTAACCCTTTAACCATTACTTGTGTTGATGTAAAAGAGGATCCTCAAAGTTTCATTGGTGAGATAGAAATTATCGATAAAGGAGGATCCTCAAAGTTTCATTGATGAGATAAAAATTATCTTCTGTCTGATGGATGCCACTAATGTGGAGGGTGCACCACCTTCTAATTCAATGATGTGGCATATAAGTAGTACAAATAGTGGGAACAGTCAAGGGATTATAATGGTGAGTCAGCCCTTTGGTCTGATTTTTTAATGCTTTTTAGGACCACCTCTTTCCTCATGATATGAGGGAGGAGATGGTGGAAGAGTTTGTTAACCTTAACAAAGGGAAGATATCCGTTAAGAAGTATGACTAGAAGTTTCACCAATTATCTCAATATTCTCTGGAATTGGTATCTAACATAAGGGCTAGAATAAGAAAGTATGCTTCTTGGTTGTCTTGATCCATGATTTTGGAGAGTAAAACTACCTTATTGAAAAAGGATATAGATATATCCAGGTTGGTTGCATACATACAATAAGTTGAGGAAGAGAAAAAGAAGTAAATAGAAATAGGAAAGACACAAAAAAAGAAGTTAAGAATTTTTGAGCCTGGTTGAGGTTAATAACAGAGTGGTAGTGATGGTAAAAAGTGGCCCAAGATGAAGTGTGGCAATTTTAGGTCCTACTCAACAACTATTTCTCGCTACCCAAAGTTATTTAGTGACTGATATTTTCTAGGTGTTGATATTTCTAGGAAATAGGATGCCCAATCTCAGGTTAATGGGGACGAATAAACTCCATCATATAATTTCTATAGATTTTATGGTCTATTACATTGTGTTTTATGTAATGAGGGAAGGATAAGTTTTTCAACTATGGCCATCGAGGGAAAATGCTTAGAAACTATCACACTGTTAAGGTTGCTTTTGGGGCAAACAAGGTTTTTGTTGCCTTTTCATTAGCTTATGCAAAAAAGGGTGCACCATCCAGTTTTGGCACTTGTCAAAATTGACCTTATGCTCTCACTACCAATCAGGAGTCTGAGGCATTGCCTAATGTTGTTACTAGTATATAGAAACTCTTTTTTGGGGACATTTAATATATAATTGATCCAGGGTCCACTCATTTTTATGTGACCCAATTTGTTACTATGAATTTTGGTTTTGGTCCCGAGTGTATTTGAGACCACTTTTCTATTTCTACCTTGATTTGTCACTATGGTTGCTACAAGAGTTTATAAGGGTTGTATGGTATCTGTGGGTAGTCGGGGGAATTGGGTTGTTACATTTGAATTAGACATGGACGATTTTGATGTCAAATTGGGGATAGATTAGTTGCACTCGTGCTATGGTTTTTTAGATTGTCGAACCCTTAAGTTCATTTTTAAATTCCCTAATGAGCTGATTATTAAGAGGGAGGGATGTTATATAGTACCTATGGAAAGTTTCATGTCGTATCATGTATCCGGGAGATTAATATCCTAATGGTGTCTCTATAATCTTATTTGGATTAAATATTCTAACTCAGAGAGTCCTTATTTATATTCTGTCCTGATTATTAATGAATTTCATAAGGTTTTCTCTGATGACCTTCTTAGTGTCCCTGTTGATAGGGAGAGCAAGTTTGGGATTGATCTTATTTCGGACACTCGTCCTATCTCTATTCCTCTATATAGAATGGTTCCAACTAAATTAAAGGAGCTTAAGGAGAAATTAAAGGATATTTTAGACAAGGGTTTCATATATCCTAGTGTATCCCCATAGGGTGCACTAGTATTGATCTTTGGTTCGGGTATCATCCATTAATGATTAGGGAGAAAGATATCCCTAAGACTACTTTTTATACCTGATATGAGCAATTTGAGTTCCTGGTTATGTCTTTTGTGTTGACAAATTCCTTGGCAGCATTTATGGGCTTGATATACAATGTCTTTCATCAGTTTCTTAATTTATTTTTTATTGTGTTCATAGATGATATTCTTGTGTACTCCAAGATCGAGGTGGATCATGCTGATGACCTTTGCATTGTATTGCAGACCTTGAAAGTGTAGCAATTGTACGCTAAATTTTTTAAATGCGAATTTTGGTTGAACGATATGCCTATTCTAGGTCATGTCATACTAGTGATGGGATCATGGTGGATCCACAAAAAGTTGCAGTGCTTAATAAGTAGCCTAGATCCATGTCTCCAACTAATATTTGCTGCTTCTAGGGTTTATCCGATTATTACCGGAGGTTTGTGCAATGCTTTTTCAACTATAGCTGGCCCGTTACTAAGTTAACTCAAAAGAAAGTAAAGTTCTTGTAGTCTAGTGCTTGTGAGGGTAGTTTTATGAAGATGAAGGATAAGTTATCTTTGGCTCCAGTCATGACTTCACCCGAAGGAACTGATGGATTTATGGTCTACTGTGATGCATCCAGTATGGGGCTTTGTTGTGTATTTAGGCAGCATGGCACGGTGATAGATTAAGCCTCTAGGAAATTAAAGATGCATGTGAAGGATTAACCGACGAATGTCCTAGAATTGCTAGTTGTGGTGTTCGCATTAAAAATCTAGTGTCACTATTTGTATGGAGTGTATATGGATATCTTTCAAGATCATAAGAGCATGTAATATGTGTTCACCCATAAAGAGCTTAAACTCAGGAAAAGGAGATGGTTTGAGCTTCTAAGGATTATGACATGAGCCTTCACTGCCATCCATGTAAAACGAATATGGTTATTGATGCTCTTAGAATGTTTAAAATATGATCACACAAATCGAGTGTTTTCACATAAAATAATCTAGAGATGTAAATAAACATGAAATTGAAAATACTGAATCAACATGAAAAATCAAACACCACAAATCATAAATTTAAGAATATGGTTGTAGCAAAAATGAGAAAGAATGGCCTTTACAATTGTAAAAAACAAAGGTGTAAGAATGACCATACCATTGTCCTCTTTATTTGAAAAATAATCTTTAGGTTAAAATCTTAATACCCAAATCCAACTCCTTTCTGCTAGATGATTCCAATTAGGTCTTAAAATTTTAGTTTGGGTAATATACTTCTCGGTGATATTTTTGTTAACAGTGCTTCATCGTTCATTACTTTTAATAAGGTAGTAGCGATAATAAATTGAGAGAGGCAAGAGGTGGTGATGTACCATTGTTTCATAAAAATTTTGATCCTTATAGTAAGGAAATTGTGCAGGCATTTAGGTATACTTTTTCGATATGATGTGTATTTGGGCTGATTTTATATTAAAATAGGGTTAAGAGAATATATTGAGAATGAAGGATTGAGAGTTGTTGAAACAACTACCGACAAGTAAACCTATAACTTGTGGGTAGTACCCACGAGTCGTGAGTATCTTTAGTAGGTTGATTTTTGGAGAGAGATTTTGTGGTTGATTTTCATGATTGTACCCATGATTCGAACGTACAACCTATGACTCATAGGATGTTGACGTAGATTGAACATATGAAAAATAAAAAGTTTTTTATTTCCACAATTTATGTGTTTTACCTATGACTAAATCAAAAGATTGTGAGTTGATGCCAACTCTGTTTCTTCTATAATGTAGGATAGGTTTAATTATGTATCTATATCAACCCCTTGGTATTTTTACTATCAATTTATGCACTTTATACTCTTTTGACATTATGTCGAGTGCTAAGATACATTATTGATCTTGGAATTATTGTTCTTGGTATTTGGGGTTTCAAAGTAATTTGAGATTTTAGGCTTTCATTATTATTCTTTTTAAGTTCATTATCATGCTTTTATCTAACCATTTTATGTTTCTTCGTACAACCATGAGTAGATAAACTTCATTACTAGGGTTGTGGGAATCCTTAAGAATTAACAAAGTCATTCTTGAATGATGTTCTTGCATGTATCGAGATTTTCTTTGATGTGGTTGATTTCTTTAATGTTGCAAATGTTAAGAAGTCACCCGTATTTGAGACTTGTTCATGCAATAGGTAGAGATTAGGAAAGTGAGATCAAAATAGCAATTGGAAGCTATCAATATTCATATATTAAACTTGAGGTTTATAAGAGATAGTTAATCTGAGATCATAAAATAATTATTTGTAATAAGACACTCTGAGATTATGCGGAGATTAGTGAAATTTAACCAAAACAAGGTCAAGGATGCTAAGGTGCTACATATGTAATACGTCATCTGTAGAAGCTTATGTACATCATGTGACTAGATCCTTGAGTCGTATGCACTACATACAACTCATATGTTAAACTCGTACCCAAGACAATGCAAGATGGGTGACGTTCTATTTATGGTAAAATTAAACCTCTTAAAGTCGTTAAGAATCATACGAGTCATAAGAAGTAAGTTGTACACAATTTAGTAGGAGGAGAACTGAGATTCTATCCAAGGTAGGAATTTAGGGTAAAAATTCGTATAAAGACAAGACGAGTTGTAAGATGCATTCGTGTGTTGACTAGTGTATATTGTTTTAGATTTTGTCCAGATTACGAGTCAAGAATCCCAGTCGTACCCTCATCATACGAGTCGTCTGGTCGACCTATATGGGTAAGGACAAAATCTATAATGTTAAGTTAATAGGCATTTTAGTCCTTTCCCATCTTTTAACATTAACCCATGACCTATAACACTCAAAGAGGCTTATTCTTTCTTCAAATCTCAAACACATAATACGTTAATCTCCTCTCCTACACTTAAGAACAACAACTAGGGTTTTATCTTTCAACTAATCATTCTTACCCCAAGTTCAAGTCTACTTCATCAAATCAAGCAATTAAAGGTATGGGGGATATTTATTAATGAGTACCTTCCACCCATTGATCCCAAAAACCCTCCCTTAATTTAAAAGCTGTAATTCTACCCTATTTTATGAAATTATCTATGAAATTTATGACGTTAATCCACAAACTTTTTGGTAAATCAAACTCTATCCATGCCAACGTATGTTTCACTATTATTTAAGTTATTTTATTTTTTGAATTACAATCTTCCATGTCTTACCCCTTGATTTCACGATTAGTCATCAATTTAGGAAATAAATAATCTATGTATGTTGTCTACCCATGTTTAACATATATATATTTCAACCATTATTGGATTTTACTATCTTTAAGTCTTTGAATTGTGATCTCCTATGATTGTTTTAATGTAATTATCATATTTTTTTAATAGTTAAGGATGGTGAGTTATGATCACCTGATACCTAGGTTTCCTTATATAATTTCTATTTTTTGAGTAATAAATAAGTTAGACCATAATTTTTATTATCATATTCAAAATATTATGTTCATGGTGAGAACTTACAAGTACATCACCATGTCATGTTAAATTAATAATAACACGAGTTTCAATCAGTTGTGAGTAATACTTAGTATCGAGTTAATATAGGGATGACGATCTCCCCATGAGGTAGGCATGAGTAATTAGTAAAAGTGCCTGAGTTAAAAACCTATGGTGCCACTATAGCTTATGAGGGGTCCCTCATATATTAGGCATGATATCCTCATCCTTCGGTACGTCATCCTTATGGATCCGCACGTCAGTCATGTGCTGGTACCCCTGGAAATGTACCAATACCCTTCCAACTTTTTTTACAAGTTGGACTCGAATAGCTCAGATTGGGGAAATTTAGTTGTCATCACCTCCCACTATCTAAGTGCAGTCTTTTGAATAGATCTGTTCAGGTTTGCATGACCAAGTTTATAAATTTCTAATTTCATATTATTTCAGTATGTATATATATTTATGCCTTGTCTAGAATTCTAAGTTTACATGTTCATGCATTTATGTTTAGTTGCAATGCATTTTTCTTAGACCTTATCCAACGTACCTGTACAGTCATTTTGCAATTCAGTTTTGTTAGTCCTTATCTCACGTACCTGTACATTCATTTTACTGGTTACACACTCTTATCTTAAATTATGTTGACTTATAACATAGGTTCAGATGCTCATTTTCTCGATAGTTCATAGACATTATAGAATCACCCAGCAATAGTAGTGGTTAGTCCTCTTCCATCGGGGACATAAAATACTTTATTATTATTTTAGAATCTATTTATCTGTAGATAGATGGAGTAAGTTGGGGGTCTATCCCATTAACTCCATATTATTCTTATAGGCTTTCAGATAGCTAATTAGTTAGTGAGTTTAAAGTTTTTATCAGTTGATTTAAACAAGATAGGCATTCATTCAGTTTAAGTCTATTTGATTGATTTAGATATGTTGGATTACATTACAGTGTTTGATTACTATATCTTATCATTGATCTTTTACATATGTGATTTCTATTATTATATTATTTAGTGCATTTAATAGGTACCAAACTGTGGGATGTCTTGTGGTCATTTGTGGTCGTAAGGATCATTGTCATGACCAGGGGGTAGCCTCTGGTCGTGAAAAAATATGGTATCAGATCCTATGTTTTTTAAAGTGTCCAAGGGTATCAAAAAGACGCATTGAGTACACTCTTGTGCATGCGTGTGAAGCACTTCGTACTTATGGACAAGACGCTCAAAGATGTTTTTAGGAAATTTTCCCTTCTTTAAGTAATTTTGTTGTGCGAAAGAGCATGAGCTCTACTGAATCCCTTCTTCTAACTAGTGTTTCTTTCGATTTGTTGAAAATACCTCCCAGAGTGACAAATGGAAGGAGGAATGGGTATGAATCTACTCCACCACCTTTTCATGAAGATCCCCTAAACGATCATGTTTCTCATACCGAGTTCAGGGATGCTTTCACAACCTTAGACCATCTCGTAGTCCCTTAGAACAACCAGTAGGTTATTTCCCTAGCCAATCTAGTGGCAAATACAACTGCAGCTAGAATTCATGATTTTACTGGAATGAATCCCCCTTTTTTTTCTATGTCAGAGTTTATAGAGGATCCACAGGGATTTTCGTATATTGCACAGAAGTTGAAAAATATCATGGGTGTTACTTATGTGAGAGTGTAGATTTTTTGCATATCAGTTATAGCCTGTAGCTCATACCTAGTTTAAGTAGTTGAAGGAAGACAAGGGTGTGGAATCAGAGCCTACGGAGTGAGAGGAGTTTGCCATGACTTTTTTAAATAATTTCTTCCTACTAAGGTTGAGGGAAGCTATGGTTAAAGATTTCATAAACTTGAAGCAGGGTAGTATGAGCGTAGGTATTTGTACAACCTTTCTTAGTGGGTAAGTCCATTGTAGTAAGACAGGTATATATGAATTTCCTGGTATCAGTGTCTCAGAAAGTTACTTTAGTTGACTTTGTGGAGTTAGAGTTGACTAATTTTGATGTCATTCTCGGCATAGATTGGCTCCAATAAGCCTATGCCATAGTTAATTGCATAATTTTAATTTTATAGTTCCAGTTTCGTAATGAGTCAGCTATTGAATGGAGGGGTAGTACTTTAGTGCTTAAGGGTCAGTTTTTTTCCTATCTTAAGGAAAGAAAGATGATATCCAAGGGGGGTATTTACCATATCATCCAAGTCAAGGACTCAAATTCTGAAACTCTGGCCTATGACTATGTTCTGGCAGTAAATGAATTTCTGAACTGTTTACTAAAGACCTCTTCAAAGTTATTTGTGAAAGGGAAATCGACTTCGAAATATATCTTCTTCAAAATTCCTAGCCTATCTATATTCTTCCCTACAAAATATCTCCAGCTAAACTTAGGGAATTAAAAGACAAGTTGAAAGATGTATTAGACAAGAGTAACATCAGGCTTAGTGTTTCACTATGAGGTGATTTAGTTATATTCGTGCATAAAAATGATGGTTCTCTCGGAATGTGCATCGACTACTGTCAGTTGAAAAAAGACATAATTAAGAATAAGTATCATATTCCAAAAATTAATGACTTGTTTGACAGCCTTTAGGATGAAAGTTATTTCTCTAAGATAGACCTCAGATTAGTCAATCATCAGCTTAGAGTCAGAGAATATGACATTTCAAAGACAACCTTCAAAACTTAGTATGTTTACTTCGAATTTCTAGTTATGTCTTTGGGACTATGCAACTTTCATGGGCTTGATCAACTGAGTGTCAAAATACTACTTTGTCATTTTCATCATAGTTTTCATTATTAACATACTTGTCTATTCCCATAGCGAGACTAATCATTCACACCATCTAAGATTTCTTTTTCTAACCCTTAGAGACCATCAATTACTCACTAAATTTAGTAAGTACAAATATTGGTTGGGATCAGTAGCCTTCCTTGGTCATAGGGTTTCTAGTGATGGCATCCAAGTTGACCCTCAAAAGACCAAAGTACTAAGAAACTGGCGTAGACCTATATCTCTTTCAAATATCTAGAGTTTTTTTTAGGTGACTGTTACAGAGATTTTTTTAAAGGGTTCTCTACTATTGATTCTCCTATGTCTCGACTAGCCTAGAAGAAATTGAAATTTCAGTGGTCATATTGCTGCGAGAAGTGTTTTAAGGAGTTAAACTTTTGCCCAAGTCTTGACTTTGCTAGATTGTTCAGATGGATTTGTAGTTTGCCATGATGCTAATAGATCTTGTTTTGTCTATGTGTTAATGCTCAAAGGTAAGTTCATAGCCTACGTCTCGAGACAACTTACACCTCATGAAAAGAATTACCCAACACATGATCTTAAGTTGGCAGCTATAGTTTTTTCCTTAAAGATTTCGAGCCATTATCTTTATGGGGTTCAAGTTGATGTTTTCATGGATCATAAGAGTTAATAGTATTTGTTTATGCAGAAAGATTAGAATCTTCGTCAGAGAAGGTTGGTTGAATTGTCAAAAGATTATGAAATGCATAAGTTGTATCATCTGGGTAATGATAATATAGTAGGGGGTTCCCTTAGTAGATTGTCTATGGGTTATTTTACTCATGTTAAGGAAAATAAGAAGGAGATAGTCCGCAAGGTTCATCAACTTTCTAGATTAGGAGTTTGGTTGGTTGATTTAGCAGAAGGTAGCATACGTGCTTCGAATGGTTCGAAATCTTCATTGGTTGCCTTAGTAAATGAAACACAAGACAGGGATCCTCATTTTTTTTAAGTTAAAGAAAGAGATTATATATGAAAAAGTAGAGGTTTTCTCCCAATGTACAGATGGTGTGCTTAATTGTCAGGGAAGACTATGTGTTCCATCTGTCGATGGTTTGAGAAATATAATCTTATCAAAAATGCATGGTATGAGGTATTCTATTCACCCAGGAGACACTAAGATGTACTTTGATTTCTGGAAATTCTATTGGTGGAGTGATATAAAGAAAGATATTGTAGAGTTTGTGTCTTTTTGTTTAAATTTTAAGTAGGTCAAGGTTTAACACCCAAGGCATGGTTGTACATTTTAGGAATTTAGCATCCCTATTTGGATGTGGGTGCTGGTAAATATAGATTTTCTGATAGGGTTGCCACATACATGTTGTCGTCATAATTCGATATGGGTCATTTTAGATAACATAACCAAGTCCACCCATTTCTTACATGTTCATACTTCGTAAGTTGGTTAAGTTGCATGGGATTCCACTATAAGTTCTCTTAGATAGGGGCACTCAGTTTACCTCTCACTTTTGGAAATATTTTAAAACATGTATTGGTACCAAAGTTTACCTCAGTATATCTTTTCAGACGTCTATTGGTACCAAAGTTTACCTCAATATATCTTTTCATCCTCAGATGGATGGTCAGCAAGTAAGGACCATTCAAACCTTAGAGGGAATGTTTAGTTCCCAGGTACTTGACTTTAAGGGTATTTGGGATGACCACTTACCTTTGATTGGGTCTGCCTACAACTATAGTTATCACTTCTGTATTCAGATGGCTCTGTTTGATGCTCTCTATGAGGGGAGATATTGATCTCCTATTTGTTGGTTTGAAGTAGGTGAGGTTGCTTGTATAGGGCTAAATTAAGTATGTGAGACAATGGAGAACATTCAGTTAATTTGAGAGTGGTTGAATACACCTCAGAATCATTAGAAATCTTATGCCTATGTGAGTAGAAGATATTTTGACTTTATATTGGTGACCTAGTGTATTTAAAAATTTCATCCATGAAAGGAGTGAAGAGGTTTGGTAAGAAAGGGAAGCTTAGTCCCCATTATGTTGGCCCATATAGGATTTTGAGCTCCTTTGGGAATGTAGCCTATGAACTAGAGTTGCCTACAGACTTAATGTAAGTTCATCCTGTGTTTTATGTCTCATTGTTAAAGAAGTGTATTGGTGATTCAACTTCAATACTGTCTTTAGAGAGTGTGGATATGAGAGATCGTCTCTCTTATAAAGAGATTCCAATTAAGATCCTTGAATATAAGATTCATAAGTTAAGGAACAAAAAGATACCCTTGGTAAAACTTCTATGGAAAAATTAGACTGTTGAGGGAGCTACTAGGAAAGCAGAAGCAGATATGCGAGCAAAATATCATTATCTTCTCACCATAAATTCATACTCAGCTTGAGGTAATGATTTCTCCTTAAATTGACTCTTTTGCTTATCTGTGTTTTAACTATGTAACCATTCTCATGTCATTGTATGCATTAATTAAATCAATTCAATCCATGTATCATGTCACATACTTACTTGTTTAATGACATTTCAGTTCATGAACTCTAATATACAACCTCAGTTTCTTTAGTATCTTAGCTTGAAGAACCTCATTCGAGGAAAAATGTTTCCATTAGAGATATATTATAATCCCCCATCTCTAGAAGCTTGAATTAATCATACAAAAAGACCCTTGAGTTGTATGAACAACATACAAATCGTACATTAAAAACATACCCAAGACAATACAAGATGGGTGACATTCTGTTTATTTACAACCCATCCTATTGAAGTCGTTAAGAATCATAGGATTCGTATGAAGTAAGTCACACCTAAGTTAGTGCAAGAAGAAGTGAGATTTTTTCCAAGATACAACTTTAGGGTCAAGGTCGTATGAAGCCGATACGAGTTTTAAGTTTCACTTGTATATTTACAAGTATACTTATTTAGATTCTGTCCAGCATAATAGTCAAGAATCACAGTCATACCCTAATAATATGAGTCATATGGTTGACTTGTATGGAATGGCGACAAATTCTGTAATGTTTAGTTTAAAGGATTTTTAATTTTTTCCCCCTCTTATAAATTTGACCCACGACGTATAACTCTAAAAGAGATTTATTTTTCCCCAAAATCTCAAACACAGAACACTTTAATATCCTCTCCAACACTCTAGAACAACAACTAGGTTTTTTTAATCAAATTAATCATTAAAGTACCAAGTTAATGTCTACTTCATCAAGTCAAACAATTCAAGGTATGTGCGGTATTCATCAATGGGTTTCTTCCACCCATTGAGCACCAAACAACCTGTGTTAGTTTAAAAGCTTTAATTTTATCCTATTTTCTTAATTATCAATGAAATTTATGAAGTTAATCCATGAGCATCTTGGTTAATTAAATTCTAGTGATGCCAATATATGTTTCCATGTTTTTAAGTTATTTATATTTTGAATTCCAATCTTCCATTTCTTAACCCTTTATTTCATCATGAGCCATTAATTTATGAATTAAACCATGTAAAAATGTTACGTTCCGATGTTTAATAGATTCCCATGTTCAAATTCATTCATTTCAACAGTTATTGGAATTTACTATCTTTTAAGTCTTTGAATTATGATATCATATCATTGTTGAAATATTATTATGGTATTTTTGTAATCATTCAGTGCTGGCGGTTAATGAACCCTATATTCCTAGATGTCCTTACACAATTTCTATTATTCATGTAATAAGTCAGTCAGACCATGGTTTTTTTATTATTTTTTGAGAAACATGTTTATTTTGTTCACTTACAAGTATAGTACCATGTCATGTTAAATGAGTATTAACACAAGTGTCAGTCTGTTTGAATTATCACTTAGCACTGAGTGAAAACAGGGATGACTACTCTCCATCAATTAGAAAAGACTCTGTAATGCCCTAAAATTTGCATCCCGAGATGTCACATGGGGCTTAGGGCTACACGTAGCACCAAGCTAACCCTCGGAGCCAGACACTAGCTCAAGGAACTCAATTCAACAATAGTCATGCATAACAAAGAGATATATCACATTGGGTTCAAGAGAGATACTGGAGAATACTAAACTCTACAACCAAAATATATATTCTACGTACCATCCCTCTAGCCTAACAAAGCCTCTATACATCTAAATCAATATGCCTTAGGGACAAATCCCCAACTGACTCAACAGTACTGAAAGCCATAACAACAAAATGATATCACAAAAAGATAGACACGGTCCTCGAACCATGAGGGCTCACCACTGAGGAGACATAGTAAGGCATCAGACTATTGTTAACGTGGCTGCGGCTGAGTACCTAAACCTACATTACTAGAAAATATAGCCCATAGGAAAAATTATGGGTCAACACTTCGGAATGTACTAAGTATGGAGGGGTGCATGCAATAATGTAAATATCATCATCAATTTCATGAAAATATACATAGCTACAATGATGGCTCACTTGGCTTGAGATATATTGAATCATACTTTTCACAATCTTATATTAAATAAATCATATGATAAAAACCTCATAAATCATCATAAACAACTCAAATCTTCACCTCAAGACTCGAAGTGACTTGGCAAATCAAGAAATTGAACTCTTATGGACATGGGAGGTTCTTATAACCAACATAAACCATATGAGCTACATCAATTCCATTGTTTTACCCTACTAAGGACAGAATCCCATATTAGTGGGAGCGTCATACTCTTTCCAGGGAGTACAAACTCAATTTAGTGATCACAATCTCTTACTCAGCCTCTAGCTTACAAATATCAATACCAATTCTATGATGGCACGTAGTTTTGGGGGAAATACCACATTTCCAACTCGATGCTAAATACTACTCCCAGACACAAGCTCAGAGCTCATTAGAAAGTCCCCCACAAACATCACAAGGGTGTATCATGAAGATCAAATCAAATCTCTTTCTCATATATCAAATCATAATCAATTTGTGGATTCCTAACTCGACTCAAATAAAATCAATCATTATCAATGTCATAATGTATCATTTTATTAAATCATGTCAACGTCAATAATTTTGAGGAAATAACAAGACTCATTGTAACAACACAATCTCATGAATCAATATACTAAATAATCCAATTTGTCATAAGAAACCTTAAAGCTTGACACATATCTTGAAAGCACTTGAAATATCAACTCATGGTAGAAATATGAAATTCACAATATTAAATATCAAGTCATAACTTGGGAATAGTAAAATAATCATGTATAAAAAAGGTTGAACAATTTATATTCTCATAGTCTCGTGATGAAGTAACTTTGGTATAAACCCACTTGCAAAATCATATAAATCCATAATAGAAATCAAAGCTTTGGGCACATGAATGAACGGAGTGCTCTTGTTCAAAACTCCATATACCTTAATCTTTGAAATTGGAAGAATTCTAGTGATTGAGACTCTATCCACACAGAAAAGCAACTGACCATAGCCAACACATGATCATCCTCTCTTTGGGAAAACACAAGAATATTGTCTATAAATACAATGACAATAATATTATATTTCTTAAACAATCAATTCATGTGGTCTATCAAGGCTACTGGAGCATTGGTTAACAAAAAGGACATGACAAGAAACTCAAAGTGACCATAACGGTTTTGGAAGGTTGTCTTTAGAATATCACACTCTCACTTTAAGCTGATTATAGCTGAATCTAAGGTCTATGTTTGAGAAATAACTTGCACCCTATAGATGATCAAATAAATCATCGATTCTAAGAAGAGGGTACTTGTTCTTGATAGTTACCTTGTTGAGTTAACGGTAGTCAATGCACATACATAATGTACCATCTTTCTTATGCACGAATAGAACAGGTGCACCCTACAGAGAAACATTGGGTCTGATAAAGCCTTTGTATAAGAGATCATTGAGTTTCTCTCTCAACTCTCTAAGATCTGCAGGAGCCATACAGTATGGAGGAATGTAATTAGGATGAGTGCCAGGAAGGAGATCAATCCCAAATTCTATTTCTCTATCAGATGGTACCCTTGTGAGATCTTTCAAGAAAACATCAGGAAAATCATTAATAATGCTAAATAACTAAATAGTTTTAGTCTCGAACTTGAGATCATTAACTCAAACTAGGTGATAGATGCAACACTTGGAAATCAACTTCCTAGTTTTGAGGTAGGATATGAAATGTCTCTTCGGAGATGCAAAACTCCCGGACAACTCAAAAATGGGCTTGATAGGAAACTTAAACATGACCACTCGGGTACGACAATCTATAGATGCATAGCATGAGTGAAGACAATCTATACCCAGAATGACATCAAATCAACCATATCTAGCTCAATAAAATCAGCACATATGACCCAATAAAGAATAGTGACAGGACACTTCTTATGAACTCTCTTAGCAATAACCAATTTTATTATTGGGATTGAAACTAGTATAGGCTCAGGAATTCGTTCAGGGTCCATCTTAAAATTTACAGCAAGCAGAGGTGTCGTATAAGAGAAACTAAAACCAGGGTTCATCAATACATACACATCAAAATGAAAGACACAGAGCATACCATTGATGACATCTGTAGAGTCCTCCTGCTCCTGGTAAGGTGGTATAGAATAGAAGTAATTCTAGCACAAACTGCCAGCTGTACTAGAAGAGACGCCTTGAGGAGGAGCTGGACGAACTATGGGAGCAGGAGCACTGGTAGCCTGACTCTTGGGATGAGCTTCTCCATTCCCCTGTCTAGCATACGGACAATCTCTAAGTTGGTGGACCAACTTGACATAACCAAAGCAACCCCTATGATCAACAAAACACTCACCAAAATAATCTCTACCATACTTGGCACATAAAGGGGGACGAGGATTATTACTTATACTTTCCTGAGACCTGGATGGGATAGGCCTGTTCCCTTGCTTCTGCCTACTTCTAGGTACGGGAGCATTAACTGAGGAAGGCGTGGGCATAAATTGACTTCTCCGAAATTTAGGGTAGTTCCCTCCGTGGAATCTGGACCGACTGAATCCCTGCTGCTCTGATCTACCTCTTTTATTCCCTCTTACTCTCTCCTTCTCTTTCACCTTATCAGATTTAATTTATTGGGTATATATCATCAATCGAAAAAGGTCCATCTCCTTATTAAGCATAGCAGATCTACACTCTTTCATAATGTAATTCGAAACGCTGGTCGCGAACTTGTTCATGATGGTCCTGGAGTCAGCCATCATACAAGGAGCATATTTGGATAACTGATTGAATCTAAGATAATACTCCTTAATAGTCATGCAGCTTTTTCTCAAATTAATGAATTCCTCTATCTTTACTACCCTCATCTCAAGAGGAAAGAATCTTTCCAAGAACGAATCTTGGAATAACTTCCAAGTCATGGAAGCGGCATCCTCCCCTTTACTGTCCCTCGATATCTCTACCCAATTATATACAACATCTTTCATTTGATAGGTAGCCAATTCAACACTCTTCTCCTTAATCACTTGCATAATCTGGGTGATCTTTCTCACTTCATCAAAGTATATCTGTTGGTCTTCACCTACCTTCAACCCATAGAACTCAGGCGGATTAATCCACATAAAGTCACGAAGTGGAGCTGCAACAGAATTATTCTCTTGCAGAGGCAAAACAGCAGCCTGGGTGTTAGCTTAAGCATTAATGGTAACTGCCTGGGATAGCACCTGAAAAGATGCCTGGAATTCCACATGAGACACATTCTTGTTCAAGGGATCAACGGGTTGAGGTTGCTCATTATTTCTACAAGCTCGACGAGAAGGCATTTTCTATTATAAGAGAGCACGAGTTAATTGAAAATAAAGAGACAGTTGTAGGAATGATAAACTTTAGAAAGAAAGAAATGAATTTTCCTAAAATATCATGTAGATTCTTGCTTACAGATGCGGTGCGCTACACACCGATGTTCAAGAGTCTACATAACGCAGCTTGTTAGACCCCCTAGGACCTAGGACTTCTTAAACCTTAGAATTTGATATCAAGCTTTGTAACACCCCAAAGTTTCCATCTCGAGATGTCACATGTTTATTATGGCTACACGTATCCCTAAGATAACCCTCAGAGCTAGAAACTACCTCAAGGAACTCAATTCAATAATAGTCATGTATAATTAAGAGATATATCAGATTAGGTTCAAGAGAGATACTTAAGAATACTAAACTGTACAACCAAAATATATATTGAATGTCTGTACATACAATATCTCAAGTCTAACAAAGCCTCTATACATTAAAATCAAGGATCCTTTGGGAAAAAAACCTCAACTGACTCAACAAAATTGAAAGCCATAAAAATAAAATGATATCACAAAAATATAGACACAGTCCTCGAACCATGAGGACACACCACTAAGGAAATGTAGTGAGGCACTCGAATATCGCTAACGTGACTGCGGCTGAGTACCTTAACCTACATTACGAGAAAATGTAGCCCATAGGAAAAATATGTGGGTCAGCACTTTGGAATATACTGAGTATGTGGGTGTGCATGCAACAATGTAGATATCATCATCACTTTCATGAAAATATGCATATGTACAATGATGGCTCACTTGGCTTAAGTTATATTGAAACATACTTTTCATGATCTCATAGTAAATAAATCATACGATAAAAACCTCATAAATCATCATAAACAACTCAACTCTTCACCTCAAGACTCGAAATGACTCAGTAATTCAAGAAACTCAACTCTTATGGACATGAAAGGTTCTTATAACCGACATAAACCATGTGAGCTAAATGGAGTCCAATGTTTTTACCTCCTAAGGAGAAACCCCACGTTGGCGGGAGCATCGTACTCTATCCAGGGAGTGCAACCTCAATTTAGTGATCACAATCTGAGACTCAGTCTCTGGCCCACAAATATCAATACCAATCTTATGGAGGCACCTAGTTTTGGTGGAAATACCATATTTCCCGCTCGGTGCTAAATACTACTCCCAGAGATCAGCTCAGAATTCGTTCGAAAATCCTCCACAAACATCACAAGGGTCTATCATTAAGATCAAATCAAATATCTCTCTAATTTGTCAAATCACAATCAATTTGTGGATTCCTAACTTGACTCAAATTAAATCAATCTTTCTGAATATCAAAATATATC
>JAPEIP010000013.1:63120035-63137695 GCA_026120095.1 Capsicum chinense | reverse complement strand
TATGAGGCTGACCCGCCTAATTAATAAATCTTCAATATTGCTCTTTTTCCGCAATGACAAAAGAAATTAGATGCCATTTTCATCTTTGAGCCAAAAATAATGAAAAAATAATAGTGAAGACTTATTTAAAGGTCATATTTGTGCAGTTTTGAATAGTTAAAGGTCATATTTATGCATTGTCAAAGTTTAAGGTTATATTTATGTATTATACCCTTAGATTTTAACCTGGACGCGTCCAATTTTGTGTATTGAACATGCATTTTGCCACATAGGATTGGAGGTCATTTTTGTGCAGTTTTGAATAGTTAAAGGTCATATTTGTGCACTGTCAAAGTTTAAGGTCAAAGTTATAATTTGGTGTCATGTTTAGGGTTATTTTTATGTATACACTATGTGTTTGTAAAGTATGAGAATGAATATTTTGCGGAAATAAATTAATTAATTTTGAAAAAATTATGCAAAATATTATATTTAAATTAATAAATTATATATTATATAAAAATATAAAATTAAATGATAAAATCAAGTTGCATACTTCAAAATCATGAATGCCAAATGTCCGTATTATTTGATACTAAAATAATAAGTAAGGAAGTATTAATATTCGAAACTAATAGTTTTTTGAAAACTCGCAGTATAAGAGGGATATCAAGAGGTCAAAATAAGTTGTAAACTCCTTTCATGCGCAAAATTTCAAATAAATAAAATAACAAATAGAAAATTAAAGATCCCTTCTCCTCATAACTATATAGGGCATCTGACAACTCTGAGCTATTTTCATCCTTTTTCGTATCAACTAAACTTTCTCTATAGCCTAATGAACAAAATTTATCTCTATGAAGGTATCTTCACTGACTTCAAACAAATGAATTGTATATCTATCCCTTCAACCATAAAATTCTTGAAATAGGGCCATTTTAATACTGGAGTGATAGTTATTCTTACAAGCAAACTCAATCAAAAGAAAATGATCATACCATCTACCCTTGAAATCGATCAAACATGCTCTCACTGTATCCTCTAAATTTTTAGTGGTGTGATTTGCTTGACCATCTTTCTGCGGATGAAAAGCCACACTAGATGTACTTATGTCCCAAGACCCTTCTAAAATGTCTTCTAAAACTGATATATAAATTAAGTACCTCTATCTGAGATGATAGTCAAAGAGACTTCATTCCATTTCACCAACTCCCTAAGGTAAAGTCTAGCATAATCCTTAGTAGAATTTGAAGTGTAAACTTGTAGGAAATAGGCTGACTTAGTAACTGGTCCACAATAACCTAAATAGAATCATGTTATTGATGAGTACAAGGCAACCCTATAACAAATTCCATGATCACCACTTTCCACTTCTAAGTAGGAATATTGATATCCTGAAGCTCACCACTTGGTATCTACTGCTAAAACATAACCTGTTGGTAATTTGGACACTTAGCCATTATTTTATATCCTTCTTTATGCCATTCCCCTAATAAACTTTACGTAGACTATGATACATCTTAGTGGCTCTTGGGCCGATAGAATACAGAGAATTGTGATCTTCTAAATATCCTCATTATCATGTCATTCAAATCCAAAACACATAATCTATCTTGATAACAATGAACACCATCTTTCTCTAGGGAGAAAACCTTAACCTTCTGCACTATGATAATACCTTTTTCTGAATTGTAATACCCTAAAAAATCCAAACAAATATTAGCGCCATGTTTCAATATCATGATTAGTACATCATGATTCGTTTATATTTTTATTAATAAGTTATATGTATATTAAGGCTTCAAATAACTCCTAGCTACCAAGCGAATCAAAACATTCATTACCGATTGAATTCTTAGGAACAATATTGCTATAGTTAACTTCAAATGAGCATATATCTTATTTTACTACATATTTTTAAGCTTATGTCCCACCAAAAGATGGATAATTGAATTATATTTTCAATGATACCACTTTCGCCTAAATCTGATATCGGAGCAAAAAGTTATACCCATTTTAATCCAGCATGTCAGCCTGGAAACTGAGTGACATCCTGTCCGATGCCTTATAACATTTTTGATGACCTTTCTGATGGATTATAACATTTCTGATGACTTCTCATCTATGTTATCAAGCTTAGACAACAAACCATCAATTTCAGGTCCTAGGTGATGACTTGCGTTGACGTGTTATCACAGACCTGAAAACTTACCATCCCATGTCGTCAGTTGATAATTTCAGCAACTAGGAAGTAAGTTTTTAGGGGTATTTTGGTCTTTTTCTATCACCCTAAACCTTACCCCACGACATAAAACACCAAAAGCATGTATTTAGCTATTGGTATTTAGTTTCAAAACCTCTTAACCCTCTTTTTTCCCAAGGAAAAACTTAGTGTTTCTTCTCAATTAACTTCAAGATCACATCACACTCTCCACAAGGTATTTAAGAATTAAGATTTCCAATCCATGAACATTTAAGAAACTAAATTTTCATTCATGATTCAATCCCTAAGGTATGAATAGTATGCATTTATGGACTCTTTTCATCCATGATGCCTAAGAATCCCTTTTCTGAGATCAAGTTTTTGGATTTCTTAATGAACTTCATGCTAGGTTTGTTTTGCTTATAATGATAATGATCAATTGAACTCAAATCCATGTTGGGTGATAATTTCAATATGGTTTTAATTATTATATCTGTAGATTCATGCAATCTTATGACTAAACCCTTGAATGTTGAAATTAGACATGAATCATGATGTTTGTTTATTGTATAATGTTGTATACATGTACTATGCCTACAATATGTTTGGTTAAATGCCTAGATGAAGGACAAGTACCTAACTATCATGATATCATGAAAATCCTTGTGTAAGTACAAGCTTATGCATATCACATATATCATGAAGTGATTTAATATATGAATTATGAATTGTATTAATTGGTCATGTCTTCACGTAAGACATGCTATGTCAGTTTCCTTCCATCGAGTCCCAAGAATACTTGTACCCAACAATTTAGCTGTATGCCTAGAGCCATGTAATGTTTTAATAATACTCTCAGCCAAGCCATGATCCATAAAACTCAGTCAGTCATGTGACTCAGGAAATCTCAGAAATCTCAATAGTCTCAGTAGTTTAGTAATCTCAACGATTTATATATTCCCAGTAAATCTCAGTAACTACAGCACTCTCAATCGATCCTCAAAACTCATTTTATTTCATGAGTCGAAGAAACTCAGTAAACTTAGTTTAGCTCTGCTAAACAATACCACTAATATTAGTTCACTTCAGTTAATCAATTCATCTCAGTTAATTAGTTCAAAGTCTTTCAGATGGGAGTAGGATTCAGCACCGAGCATGACTAGGGATGGGGACTCACCTGCTAAATAGTACTAAGATCCCTAAAAGTAATCCCTTAGTTCCAAAACTACATAGCCAGCGTAGGTATGAGATGTCAACCGTTAAATAGGACTGACATACTCAGGGATCACCCGTTAGCACATTTAAATGTATAGGTCTGATTGAAGGGGTCACCTGCTAGATTAGGACTGACTCCACAGCAGTTGTCCTTACCAGTTGTGCGGTACTGGTACCCTTCCAACTGGAGTTATAGGTTGGACCCTAGTTAGCATAGTATGGGGTATGTCGGTTAGATTAATACATCTCCCAGTTTCAGTTACAGAATCAGGACTGTCAGATACAGTAAACCCTTATCATTATCAATAGACTCTGCGATCACCCACTAGATAGGACTGACCTTAACTATGGTTAATCAGTATCAGTATAATCAGATTTACAGATCACCTGATAGGTAAGATTGATTCCAGAATAAGTCACATTATCTTTATTTTCATTAGACTCGAAGATTACCTGCTAGATTGGAGTTATCTCAGATTAAGTTAGTCCATATAGAACGAAACTCTGATAGTTCCATTAGAACTTAGACTATCAGATACCATCGATCAATATTAGTTATATCGATTATGCCGATAATCACATTCATATCAGTTATATCATTCATCATAACTCACATTATCAGTATTTAATTTCAGGATTGTTAGACACAGTCAATTAACCAGTTCTTTATGATTTGAACTATCAAAAAAAGTCGTTAATCTATTTAGTAATGCAACTTCAGTTCCTCACTTAGTAGTGACTTACCTATAAATATCAACGAACTCAGTCATTCAATATCTCAGTATTAATACACTCATGTTGTCAGCATTGAGACTCAATAGTTAGTATGACCACTAGTTCAGTTCTAGCTACTTATGCGTGAATGTATTCTCACATTTATATCAGTCAGCACTGTTCATGCATATAAACCTTTTGCATTTAGCCTACCTCACTCATATACTAAGTACTTGTATTCGTACTGATGCATTCATGCTAAGGTATTTTGTTTGATGCCATAGGTACAGAGGCATGAGTTCCAGAAAAGTAGTAGCATTAAAGTTTTTAGCAGTGAGAGTTAGTAGTAAGTCCTCATTCTCTGAGGATATGATTACTACTTTATTACTTTAGTATTTCAATTTGTCTTTCAGTAGTCTGGAGTTATTTAGAGACATGTTTCTTCCACTTCTAACTTGAGACATTTAGAGGCTTTCAGACTATATTAGAGAATAGATTCATACTTCAGTATTTTGGTTTTGTTTTGATATTGTGATACCACTTTATTTAGATATTGATATTATTTAGATTATGTTCAGTATTGAACCTTATGGCCTTTCAGTTTATGTTTCCGTATTATATATATATATATTATGTAGTGTATAGGTAAAGAAATAAGGCAAGGGTTATCTTGTGATCCTTTGGAGTCATAAGCACCATGTAGCATTCTGGTTTAGAAAATTGTGGCATTACAAACTTGGTATCAGAGCCTAAGGTTTAATAGAGTCCTACAAAGTCTGAAAGTCACATCTAGTAAGGTGTTGTACATGGGTGTGTTGCATACCACATTTATGTACACGAGGTGATAAGTTGTTTTATGAATAGTTTCACTTCTTTCAGTTTTCATGTCGTTCCAGTGAACATAATCTCAAATCAATCTCTCAATCTAATCTACTTCTTCTCTTTATTTCAGAATATGCATTCTAAGAGAAGAAATCAGTCAGCCCCTCAGCCCAAAGAACTTTTGGGAAATTATGTTTCTCATGTATAGTTCAGGACCGCATTCACCACTTTTCCTCAGTTAATAGCTGCCTATAATGAATGACTAGCTGTCATTCCAGCCAACCCAATGGCCAATTCAGCTGAAGCTATAATTTGGGACTTTAATCGAATAAATCCCCCAACCGTTCTCGAGTCTAAAATAGATGAAGACCCATAAGAATTCCTAGATCAGGTGCATAAGGTGACAGATATCATGGGGCTAACCACTATTTAGAGTGCTGAGCTAGCTATATATTAGTTACAAGATATCACTCATACTTGGTTCAAGAAGGGGAAGTCAAAAAGGTTAGATGATGCAGGTTCTATAGAATGGGAGGAGTTTCCCTCTACTTTCCTTAAAAGATTCTTTTCTCTAGAGCTTAGAGAAGATAAGGTGATCATCAACCTCAGGCAGGGCATTATGATAGTGAAAGAGTATTCTATCAATTTTACTCATTTAGCTAGGTATGAACCTCATGTAGTTGCAGATAATAGAGCTAAGATGAGTAAGTTTATCTCAGGGGTGAATGATAGTATGGTCAATAAGTACAGGTCTGTGATGTTGAATAGTGATATGACTTTATCAAGGCTTATGACTCATGCTCCATAGATAGAAGAGTTGAAGATTAGGATGAGAGAGAGATAGAGTAAGAGAGCAAGGATAGGTAGTTTCTTCTTTCCTCAATCTAAGTCATAGGGTGGTAACCGTTCTCAGCATAATCAAAAGTTTTTAGTCCTAGCTTTATCCCCAGCTAGTGCACCAGTACCCAAGTCCAGGAATGACCGTCATGATGGGGTGCCAGGCTCTGAGGCCCAGGGTAGTGAAAAAAGGAGTCTTACCTATCTGTTTTGCTAAGAGTGTGGTAAGAATCACCTAGGTGAATGTAGGGAAGGAAGTGATGTATGCTTTAGGTGTAGCAAGATAGGACACAGGATACGAAAGTGTAGAGCTCTAGCACAGAGAGGTAAAGATTTGTATAAGCAGTGCACCAAGAGTGGTTAGCATAAGAATAGACTTTATGCACTCCAGACCCATCATGATCCAAAAATTTTCCCTGACCTAGATTCGGGTACATTAGAAGTCTTTCATGTTCATGGTATACATTGTGAGATCTCTTTCTCTCTTTGTGCTTATGGTTCAGCACGAGTTAGCTAGTAAATTCAGCAAGTCAGTTTAGCAATCAAGCAGTCAGATTTGTATGGTTTGTTTTCTCATCCTTGTATCTATTCATGCTATCCGAAGTCTAAGGGAATGTAACTATTCCAGGGTAGAACCTCCTACTAATTGCAAGTTCAGTTCAGTTTATGCATCATGCATTAGTTTCAGACTCCCGAGGTTCATTTATAATCTAGTTCGTAGATGACATGTGCACCACCCCAGTATCTCAACAACATGAGCGTTCTTAGAGGGACATAGTGTCCCAAAAGGGAAGATACCCCATAATCCCTTAATGCTCTCATGTATTAACTCATTCAGTTTTTCTTCACATAACAAATTTAATTTTGAGTATAGGGTACTCCTAAATTGACCATTAAACTCCCAGCCTCAGCGGTAATCCATTTATTTAGAAGCTCAGTTCAATTCAAGCTATTCAATTCATATGTCCCATAACAGTCTTAGTTATGTTGTTATGTTTTTGATCATGCATGTTTAGTAAATGAGCTCAGGCTCATTAGCATTCCTATGTAGGGTAATAGTTTTTTTTAAACCTATTCAATTCCTTGTTTAGGATTACATCATAAACTTTATATGAAGTACTATTGCATATTCATTCATGCATACGCGTTCCAGTGCTATTATATAATCATGCATTAGATATGCATTCTAATTGAGAGAACTTTAGTTATCAGAAACCTCAGCTATGTATTTACAAATCAGTTACACATGCATCAGATATGCATGTTCAGTATGATATAGTTAGTTTATCAATCACATCAGTCATGAGATCATGTTTCAGTTATTTATGTTTAGTTTAGGTTTAGTGTATCATTCCTCCCTCTTCAATTAGTCTCATTTGAGGACGAATGTTCCTAATGGGGAGATATTGGATTACCCTAAAAATTCCAAACCAACATTAGCACAATGTTTCAATATCATGAATAGTAAATCATGATTCTTTTATAGTTTTATGAGTAAGTTAGATATATATTATGTCTTCAAGTAACTCCCATCTATCCGGCGAATTAAAACATTCCTTACCAATTGTATTATTGGGAAGGATATTCCTATTGTAAACATAAAATAATAATATCTATTGTTGTACTATGAATTTTTAATCTCACAGACCACTAAAAGATATAAAATCGAATTATATTTCCAACAATACAAATTTCACCTAAATCTGATGTCGGAGCAAAATGTTATACCCATTTTAGTCCAGCATGTCAGCCTGGAAATTGAGTGACGACTTGTCTAATAGCTTATCATATTTCTGACAACTTATCTGACTTCTTATAACATTTTAGACAACCTTTCTGATGACTTATCAAATTTTTGATGACTTGTCATCCATGTCGTCAAGCATAGACAATAACCCATCAATTTCAGGTCCTAGGTGATGACCTAGGCTGACGGGCTATCATAGACCTAACGGCTTATCAGCCCATGTCGTCATTTGATAATTTCAGCAACTAGGAACAAAGTTCATAGGGGTATTTTGGTCTTTTTCCATCACCCTAAACCTTACCTCATGACATAAAACACAAAAAACACGTATTTAGCTATTGGTATTTAGTTTCAAAAGTTCTTAAACCTCTTTGTTCCCAAGAAAAAACATAGGGTTTCTTCTCCATTAACTTCAAGATCCCATCACACTCTCCACAAGATATTCAAGAATTAAGATTCCCCATCCAAGAACATTCAAGAAAGGTCAATTTTCTTGCAGGATTAAATCCCTAAGGTGTGCATAGTATTCATTCTTGGACTGCTTTCGTCTATGAAGCCCAAGAATCCCTTTTCTAAGATCAAGTTTATGAATTTCTTTATGAACTTCATGTTGGGTTTGTTTTGTTTATGATTGATCAATTGAATTCAAATTCATATTTGGTGATAATTTCCATGTCGGTTTAACTATTATAGGTATAGATTCATGCAACCTTATGACTAAACCCTTGAATGATGAAATTAGAGATGAATCATGATGTTTGTTTATTGTATAATGTTGTCTACATGTACTATACCTACAATATGCTTTGTTAAACTCCTATATAAAGGAAAAGTTCCTAACTAGCATGATATCATGAAATCCCCATGTATGTAGAAGCTTATGCATATCACATGTTTCATGAAGTACTTCAATATATGAATTATAAGTTGTGTTTATTAGTCATATGTTCAGGTAAGCCATGCTATGTCATTTTCTTGTACCCGATAATTTAGTTTTGTGCCTAGATTCATGTCATGTTTACATGATACTCTTAGTCAAGCCGTGATCCATACAACTCAGTCAGTCATGTGACTCAGGAAATCTCAAAAATCTAAGTAATCTCAGTAGTTCAGTAATCTGAGTGATTTCAGTATTCCCAGTAAACCTCAGTAACTACAGTACTCTAAGTCAGTCTTCAGAACTCAGTGTATTCCGTAAGTCAATGGAACTCAGTTTACTTAGTTTAGATCCACTAAACAATAACACTAGTATTAGTTCAGTTCAGTTAATCAGTTCATCTCAGTTAATTAGTTTAGAGTCTTTCAAATTGGTGTAGGATTCATCATTAAGTGAACCTAGGGATGGGGACTCACCTTCTAGATAGGACTGAGATCCCTAGAAGTAATCCCTAAGTTCCTGAACTATGTAGCTAGCATAGGTACGATATGTCACCCGTTAGATAGGACTGACATACTCAAGTAACACACATTAGCACATTTAAATGTATTAGACTGATCCTAGGGATCACCCGCTAGATTAGGACTGACTCCGCAGCAGTTGTCTTTACCAGTGGCGTGGTACTAACACCTTTCCAACTGAGGTAACATGTTTCATCCTAGTTAGCATAGTATAAGGCATTTTAGTTTGATAAATACATCCCACAGTTTCAGTTATAGAATTAGGACTGTAAGATAAAGTCAATCCTTATCATTATAAATAGACTCTAGAATCACCTACAAGATAGGACTGACCTCAACTATGTTTAATTGGTATCGGTATCATAAGATTTAGAGATCACCTACTTAGTCAGACTGATCTCAGACTAAGTCAAATCATCTTTATTATTATTATACTCAGAGATCACCCGCTAGATAGGAGTGATCTCAAATTCAGTTACTCCATATAGAACAAAACTAAGATAGTTCCATCAAAACTTAGACTGTCAGGTACAGTCACTCATTATTAGTTACATCAGTTAAGTCGATCATCACAGCCATATTAGTTATATCATTGATCATAACTCATGTTATCTGTATTCAGTTTCAGGACTATTAGACACAGTAAATTAGACTAGTTCTTCATAATTCAAACAATCAAAAATAGTTGTTCATCTATTCAGTAATGCAGTATCTGTTCCTCACTTAGTAGTGACTTATATATAAATATCAGTGAACTCAGTCATTCAGTATATCAGTATCAGTATACTCATGTTGTCAACATTCAAACTCAGTAGTCAGTATCACCATGAGTTTAATTATAGTTACTTATGCATGAATTTATTCTCACATTCATATAAGTTAGCATTGTTCATGCATATAAACCCTTTGTATTTAGCCTACCTCACTCGTATAGTCAGTACATTCAGTCGTACTGACGCACTCACACTATGGTGTTTTATTTTATGTCATAGGTTTAGAGGCACGAGTTCTAGAGCAGCAGTAGCATTACATATTTTAGCAGTTAGAGTTAGCAGTGATTCATCATTCTTTTTGGACATGATTACTACTTTATTACTTCAGTATTTGATTTTGGCTTTCAATAGTCGGGAGTTAGTTGGAGATATGTTCCTTCGAATCCCTACTTCAGACAGTTAGAGGCTTTTAGACTAGATTTAGACTTCAGTATTTCTCTTTTGTTTTCGTATTGTAATACCACTTTATTGAAACATAGTTATTATTTAGATTATGTTCAGTATTAAACCTTATGGCCTTTTAGTTCATGTTTCCGCATTATATACATATGTTATGCAGTGTACAGGTATAGATATTAGTTCATGGTTTATCTTATGGTCCTTTTGGTTTATAATCACCGTGTAGCATTCCGTTTTAGAAAATTGGGGCATTACAAAATTGATATCATAGCCTAAGGTTCAATAGAGTCCTAGGAAGTCTAAAAGTTGTATCTAGTAGAGTCTTATACATGGTATGTTGGGCGCCATATTCATGTGCGAGAGGCTATAAGATATTTTTTGAAAAGTTTCCCTTTTTTTAGTATTCATGTCATGACAGTGAGCATAATGTCAAGTCAATCTCTCAGTCTAATCCACTTCTTCTCTTTATTTCAGAATATGCCTCTCAAGAGAAGAAATCAGTCAGCCTCTCAGCCCGAAGAACCTTTGGTCGATAATGTTTCTCATGCGGAGTTCAGGACTGTATTCACCTCTCATGCTCAGTTAATAGTTGCCCATAATGAATGACTAGATGTCATTCCGGCCAACCCAGTCATCAATTAAGCTGCAACTAGAATTCAGGACTTTACCCTAATGAATCGTCCAACCTTTCTCGGGTCTAAGATAAATAATGACCCAAAATATTTCCAGATTAGGTGCAGAAGGTGACAGAAATCATTGGGGTCAATACTATTGAGAGTGCTGAGCTAGCTGCATATCAGTTGTAGGATGTCGCTCATACTTGGTTCAAGCAGTGGAAGTCAAAAAGGTTAGATGATGGAGGTTCTATAGAGTGGGAGGAGTTTTCTTATACTTTCCTTGTTAGATTCATTCTGCTAGAGCTTAGAGAAGCTAAGGTGCCTGAGTTTATCAACCTCAGGTAGGGCAATATGACAGTGATAGAGTATTCTCTCAAGTTTATTCAGTTAGCCAGATATGCCCCTCATGCGGTTACAGATAGCTGAGCTAAGATGAGTAAGTTTGTTTCAGAGGTAAATGATAGTATTGTAAATGATTTCAAGTCTGCAATGTTGAACAGTGATATGAATTTGGACAAACTTATTGCTCATGTTCCATAGATGGAGGAGCAAAAGATTAAGAAGAGGAGAGAAAAAGTAAGAAAGCAAGGATAGGTAGTTTCAGCTTTGCTATACCTAAGTCACGTGGTGGTAACCGTTCTCAGCATAGTTAGAAGTTTTAAGTCCTACCTCCATCCTCATCTAGTGTACCAGTACCCAAGTCTAAGAATGAACGTCATAATAAGGCACTTGGCTCTGAGGCCTAGGGTAGTGAGAACAGGTGTCCTACCTATCCACTTTGCAAAGAGTAGGGTAGGAATCACCCAGGTGCATGTATGTCAGGAAGTGATGTATGCATTGAGTTTGGCAAGCCAGGCAATAGAATACAAGAGTGTAGAGTTTTATCATAGAGTGGTAAAGATTTGCATCAGCAGGGCACCAAGAGTGGTCAGCATCAAAATAGACTTTATGCACTCCAGACCCATCATGATCTGAAAAGTTTTACTAACCTAGATTCAAGTAGGTTACAAGTATTTCATTGTCATGGTATGAACTATTAGATCTTTTTCTCTCTTTGAGTTTATATTTTAGAACAAGTTAGCTAGTAAAGTCAGCAAGTTAGATTAGCAACCAAGCAGTTAGATTGGTATAGTTTTTTTTGTCATTATTGCATCTATTCATGCTTATTCGAAGTCTCTAGGAATGTAACTATTCCAATGTAGAACCTCTTAATTGCAAGTTCAGTTCAGTTTATGCATCATGCATTAGTTTTATAATCCCAAGGTTCAGTTATTATCTACTTTGTTGATGCCTTCTGCATCGCCCTAGTATCTAAAAAATATGAGCGTTCTTAGAGAGACATAGTGTCCTAAGGGGGAAGATACCCCATAAACCCTTAATGCTCTTATGTATTAATTCATTCAGTTTCTCTTAGCATAACAAATCAAGTTTAGAGTGTAAGGTACTCATAAGTTGACCCTTAAAACCCCAACTTCAGCTATTAGCTATGTATTCAGAAGCTCAGTTCAGTTCATGATATTCAGTTCATATGAACCGTATCATAATCAGTTATGTTGTCATGTTTCCGCTCATGCATGTTTAGTAAACGATCTCAGGCTCATTAGCATTCTTGTGTAGGGTAACAATTCATTTTAAATCTATTCAGTTCCTTGTTAAGGATTACATCATAAACTTTATAGCAAGTACCATTGGATATTCAATCATGCATACATGTGCCAGTTCAGTTATAGAATCATGCAATAGATATGCATTCTTATTGTGAACTTCAGCTATCAAAAACATCAGCCATGCATTGACAAATCAGTTACACATGCATCAGTTATGTATGTTCAGTATGATATAGCCATTTTTTTAGTCATGTCAGTTATGACATCATATTCTAGTTATTCATGTTTATTTCACGTTTGGTCTATCATTCCTCCCCTCTCAGTTAGTCTTATTCGAGCATGAATGTGCCCGAGGGGGAGATATTTTAATGCCCCAAAAAATTCATAACAATATTAGCGCCATGTTTCAATATCATTCATAGTATATCATTATTCTTTTATAGTTTTATGAATAAGTTAGATGTATATTAAGGTTTAAAATAACTCCCAGCTATCAGACAAATAAAAACATTTCTTACCGATTGAATTATTAGGAAGGATATTGCTATAGTACACATCAAATGAGCATATATCTCATTGTAATATGAATTTTTGATCTCATGCCCCACTAAAATATACATAATTGAATTATATGTCCAAAGATATCAATTTCAACAAAATCCGATATCGAAGCAAAAAGTTATACCTATTTTACTCCAACATGTTAGCCTGGAAATTGAGTGATGACCTATCTGATGGATTATCATGTTTTGTATGACTTATCATCAATGTCATCAAGCTTAGATAGCAACCCATCAATTTCAGGTCCTAGGTGATGACCTGGGCTGAGGGGCTATCACAGACCCGATGGCTTATCAGCCCATGTCGTTAGCTAATAATTGTAGCAACTAGGAAGTAAATTAGTAGGAGTATTTTGGTCATTTTCCCTAACCCTAAACCTTACCCCATGACATAAAAAACTAAAAAAATATATTTAGCTATTGTTATTTAGTTTCAAAAGCTCTTAACCCTCTTTGTTCGTAAGAACAAACTTAGGGTTTCTTCTAAATTAACTTAAAGATTTCATCAGACTCTCCACACGATATTCAAGAATTAAGATTCCTAATCCAAGAGCATTCAAGAAAGGTCAATTTTCTTTCATGATTCAATCCCTTAGGTATGCATAGTGTTCATTCGTGCATTCCTTTGGACCATGAAGCCCAAGAATCCATTTTCTAAGATCAAGTTTATGGATTTCATTATTAACTTCATTTTAGGTTTGTTTTGCTTATGATGAGAAAGACCAATTGAATTCAAATCCATGTTGGGTGATAATTTACATGTGGTTTTAATTATTATAGCTATAGATCCATGCAACCTTATGACTAAACTCTGGAATGATGAAAGTACAGATGAATCATGATGTTTGTTTATTGTATAATGTTGTCTACATATACTATGCCTACAATATGTTTGGCTAAATGCCTAGATGAAGCAAAAGTGCCTAATTAGCATTATATCATGAAATCCCCATGTATGTACAAGCTTATACATATGGTATGTTTCATGAAGTGCTTTCACATATGAATTATGAATTATGTTGATTGGTCATGTGTTCAAATAAGCCATGCTATGTCAGTTTCTTTCCATCGAGTCCTTGGGGTACTTGTACCCGATAATTTTTCTATGTTCCTAGAGCCATATCATGTTTCCATGATACTTTCATTCAAGGAATGATCCATAGACTTCAGTCAGTCATGTGACTCAGGAAATCTCAAAAATCTTAGTAATCTCAGTAGTTCATAATCTCAGTGATTTCAGTATTCCTAGTAAATCTCAGTAACCATAGTACTCAAAGTCTGTCCTCAGAACTAAGTATATTCTATCAGTCAATGAAACTTAGTAAACCCAGCTTAGCTCTACTAAACAATACTACTTGTATTAGTTCAATTCAATTAATCAGTTCATCTAAGTTAATCAGACTAGAATCTTTTAGATGGGAGTAGGATTCACCACCGAGTGAGCCTAGGGATGGGACTCAACTACAAGATAGGACTGAGATCCATAGAAGTAATCCCTAAGTTCCAGAAGTACGTAACCAGCGTAGGTATGAGATGTCATCAATCAGATAGGACTAACATATTCAGGGATCAATCGTTAGCATATTTAAATATATAGGACTAATCCTAGGGGTCACCCGCTATTTTAAGACTGACTCCACAACAGTTGCCTTTACCAGTGGCATGGTGCTGACACCCTTCCAACTAGGGTTACACGTTAGACCCTAGTTAGAATAGTATAGGTCATGTCCGTTAGATGAATACATCCTATGTTTCTGTTATAGAATCACGACTGTCAGATACAATTAATCCTTATCATTATCAATAGACTCCAGGATCACCCACTAGACCAGACTGACCTCAACTACAGTCAATCAGTATCAGTATCATCAGATTTAGAGATCACCTACTAGGTAATACTGATCTCAGACTAAGTCAAATTATCTTTATTATCATTATACCTAGAGATAACCCGCTAGATCAGAGTGATCTCAAATTTAGTTACTCCATATAGAACAAAATTCAGATAGTTCTATTAGAACATACACTATCATAAATAGTCACTCAGTATTAGTTACATCGGTTATGATGATCATCACAGTCATATCAGTTATATCAGTCAACATAACTCACATTATCAGTATCAATTTCAGGACTGTTAGACATAGTCAATCAGACTAGTTCTTCATAATTAGAACGGTCAGAAATAGTCGTTCAACTATTAAGTAATGCAGTATCAGTTACTCGCTTAGTAGTGACATATTTATAAATATTAGTGAACTCAGTTATTCGTTATCTTAGTATCAGTACACTTATGTTGTCAGCATTCTGAGTCAGTAGTCAATATTACCACCAGTTCAATTATAGTTACATATACATGCATGAATTCTCATGTTCATATCAATCAGAATTGTTCATGCATATAATCCCTTTACATTTATCCTACCTCACTCGTATACTCAGTAAATTCAGTCATACTACCCATTCACGCTATGGTCTTTTATTTTTTTCTATAGGTTTAGAGATACGAGTTCCAGAGCAGTAGTAGCATTGCAGATTTCTGTAGTAAGAGTTAGTAGTGAGTCCTCATTCTCCAAGGACTTGATTACTACTTTATTACTTCAGTATTTTATTTTGGCTTTCAGTAGTTGGGAGTTATTTGGAGACATGTTCCTTCCACTCTCCACTTCTAACAGTTAGAGTCTTTCTGACTTGATAAAAAACTTAATTCAGAATTTAGTATTTCAGTTTTGTTTTGGTGTTGTGATACCACTTTATTCAGACATTGTTATTATTTAGATTATATTCAGTATTGAATGTTATGGCCATTCAGTTCATGTTTACGCTTTTATATACATATATTATGGAGTATACAAATACAAATATCAGTCATGGGTTAGCTTGTGGTCCTTTGGGGTCATGGGCACCATTTAGCATTTCGGTTCAAAATATTAGGGCATTACATGAATCAACCAACTAAATTCCCAACCTCATGAAATAACAATTACTTTTAACCTTCTATATGAGAAACACTTGTCATAGAAACCTACAAAGAGTATTGGCCACAACATTAGCTCTACCCGATTGGTACAAGACACTCATATTATAATCCTTAAAAAATTCTAGCCATCTTCTATGTTAATGTAATACCCTATGATTTTTATCTCTAGACCTACAGAAAGATAGGCCATTGAATAAGTTTTCCAACGCCATCATTCTTATATTAATTTTATGTTATTGTAAAAAGTTATGGAACATTGACTGAGAAACTGTCAAACACCAAATGACAATTACTCTAGCAACGATTCATTGTCAGACAAAATGAGTCATAGCAAACACTCATTATCACGGTACTGAGAGATAAAAAAAATTATCCAAGTGATGATGAGTTCAACATATGACTCGTTATCGGTGTAAACGAGTCACTAGATGTACCCATCATCACAATAGTAAAAAAACCAAGTAATCAAGTCCCAAGCAATGACTTCTCATAACAACTCGTGGCCAGACCTAACGAGTTGTTACCTAAACTGTGATGATTGTTTCCCAGAATTCATGAATGTTTTAAGAAGGGCTATTTGGTCTTTTAAAATTTATTTAACTTTTAACCCACATTGTTTAGGATTCTCTATTTTCCCAAAATCCTCAGTTAGTCACAAAATCAATTGAAGAGAGATTATTCTTCTCCAAAGCAAAGTTTGGATTCCTTAATATCAAGTTTAAATTCCAAGGATTTATCTAAGACGTTCATCTCCAGGTATGTCAGATTTTTTTAATGGGTTATTTCCACCCATTGAGTCCCAAAGACTTCTCAAATTCTGAAGTCTAATTCCATTTTTAGTTTTGGGTTCCAGTTTAAACATGAGTTTTCATAATTTCTTCAGTTTATTCTTTTAACTAAACCATGAGTAAGTATTTACCATAGGTTTAGCATCTTTCGATACCTAGAAACATAAATTTCCCTTTTTATTGAAAAATCAGTGAGCTTTGTCTTTAATTATAAAAATACCTATGATGATCAACTTTTAATATTATTACATTTAGTTTCACTAGTTATAACTAGTCGGTTATGAACAACCGATACCTAAGGATTAATGAATATATCAGTTTACATGTTTTGGAGCACTTTAAATTATACTGAAGATTATCCATTGTTGATATCTTTAAAATATTACTAAAATAAACAATTCAGTTAAGTTTAATTCTCTTTGGAGTAGTACGTCATACCAAGTGGATGCGTGGATACAGGCTTACCTATTAGTTGGGAGTAAGACCTTTAGTAGAATTCCTTAAGTTAAAAAACTATGGTGCCATCATAGGTTATAAGGGATCACCCACTATTTGAGGGATAACACCCTAGTCCTTCGGTACATCAATTTAGTGGATCCATGCCAGCCAATGTTCATACACTTTACAAGGTACCGAATACCCATCAAACTAGGGTTAGTGGTTGGACCACCCCAATTTTCTTAAATTAGGGTATGAGGGTTATTTTTAGCTCTCACGGTCCTTAATTCATATTTAAATTTAGTTTAGATTTACATGACCATGTATTTGAATATTCAACTTTCAGTAAATACATGTTTATACATAGTGTTGCACTAAGCTTACATGTTCATGTATTTATATTCAGAATACATTCTTTAGTTGACCATATCATATATCTGGTACATTCAAAGTACTAATAGAATACTTTTCTATGCCTTATTATCTCATAATATATGTACAGATGCTCAGCACCTGAATAGCACATATGTAACACCCCGATTCACTAAACCAAAATGCTACACAGTGCTCATGACCCCGAGGG
>JAPEIP010000013.1:63019984-63119935 GCA_026120095.1 Capsicum chinense | reverse complement strand
TTTTTCTATGTTCCTAGAGCCATATCATGTTTCCATGATACTTTCATTCAAGGAATGATCCATAGACTTCAGTCAGTCATGTGACTCAGGAAATCTCAAAAATCTTAGTAATCTCAGTAGTTCATAATCTCAGTGATTTCAGTATTCCTAGTAAATCTCAGTAACCATAGTACTCAAAGTCTGTCCTCAGAACTAAGTATATTCTATCAGTCAATGAAACTTAGTAAACCCAGCTTAGCTCTACTAAACAATACTACTTGTATTAGTTCAATTCAATTAATCAGTTCATCTAAGTTAATCAGACTAGAATCTTTTAGATGGGAGTAGGATTCACCACCGAGTGAGCCTAGGGATGGGACTCAACTACAAGATAGGACTGAGATCCATAGAAGTAATCCCTAAGTTCCAGAAGTACGTAACCAGCGTAGGTATGAGATGTCATCAATCAGATAGGACTAACATATTCAGGGATCAATCGTTAGCATATTTAAATATATAGGACTAATCCTAGGGGTCACCCGCTATTTTAAGACTGACTCCACAACAGTTGCCTTTACCAGTGGCATGGTGCTGACACCCTTCCAACTAGGGTTACACGTTAGACCCTAGTTAGAATAGTATAGGTCATGTCCGTTAGATGAATACATCCTATGTTTCTGTTATAGAATCACGACTGTCAGATACAATTAATCCTTATCATTATCAATAGACTCCAGGATCACCCACTAGACCAGACTGACCTCAACTACAGTCAATCAGTATCAGTATCATCAGATTTAGAGATCACCTACTAGGTAATACTGATCTCAGACTAAGTCAAATTATCTTTATTATCATTATACCTAGAGATAACCCGCTAGATCAGAGTGATCTCAAATTTAGTTACTCCATATAGAACAAAATTCAGATAGTTCTATTAGAACATACACTATCATAAATAGTCACTCAGTATTAGTTACATCGGTTATGATGATCATCACAGTCATATCAGTTATATCAGTCAACATAACTCACATTATCAGTATCAATTTCAGGACTGTTAGACATAGTCAATCAGACTAGTTCTTCATAATTAGAACGGTCAGAAATAGTCGTTCAACTATTAAGTAATGCAGTATCAGTTACTCGCTTAGTAGTGACATATTTATAAATATTAGTGAACTCAGTTATTCGTTATCTTAGTATCAGTACACTTATGTTGTCAGCATTCTGAGTCAGTAGTCAATATTACCACCAGTTCAATTATAGTTACATATACATGCATGAATTCTCATGTTCATATCAATCAGAATTGTTCATGCATATAATCCCTTTACATTTATCCTACCTCACTCGTATACTCAGTAAATTCAGTCATACTACCCATTCACGCTATGGTCTTTTATTTTTTTCTATAGGTTTAGAGATACGAGTTCCAGAGCAGTAGTAGCATTGCAGATTTCTGTAGTAAGAGTTAGTAGTGAGTCCTCATTCTCCAAGGACTTGATTACTACTTTATTACTTCAGTATTTTATTTTGGCTTTCAGTAGTTGGGAGTTATTTGGAGACATGTTCCTTCCACTCTCCACTTCTAACAGTTAGAGTCTTTCTGACTTGATAAAAAACTTAATTCAGAATTTAGTATTTCAGTTTTGTTTTGGTGTTGTGATACCACTTTATTCAGACATTGTTATTATTTAGATTATATTCAGTATTGAATGTTATGGCCATTCAGTTCATGTTTACGCTTTTATATACATATATTATGGAGTATACAAATACAAATATCAGTCATGGGTTAGCTTGTGGTCCTTTGGGGTCATGGGCACCATTTAGCATTTCGGTTCAAAATATTAGGGCATTACATGAATCAACCAACTAAATTCCCAACCTCATGAAATAACAATTACTTTTAACCTTCTATATGAGAAACACTTGTCATAGAAACCTACAAAGAGTATTGGCCACAACATTAGCTCTACCCGATTGGTACAAGACACTCATATTATAATCCTTAAAAAATTCTAGCCATCTTCTATGTTAATGTAATACCCTATGATTTTTATCTCTAGACCTACAGAAAGATAGGCCATTGAATAAGTTTTCCAACGCCATCATTCTTATATTAATTTTATGTTATTGTAAAAAGTTATGGAACATTGACTGAGAAACTGTCAAACACCAAATGACAATTACTCTAGCAACGATTCATTGTCAGACAAAATGAGTCATAGCAAACACTCATTATCACGGTACTGAGAGATAAAAAAAATTATCCAAGTGATGATGAGTTCAACATATGACTCGTTATCGGTGTAAACGAGTCACTAGATGTACCCATCATCACAATAGTAAAAAAACCAAGTAATCAAGTCCCAAGCAATGACTTCTCATAACAACTCGTGGCCAGACCTAACGAGTTGTTACCTAAACTGTGATGATTGTTTCCCAGAATTCATGAATGTTTTAAGAAGGGCTATTTGGTCTTTTAAAATTTATTTAACTTTTAACCCACATTGTTTAGGATTCTCTATTTTCCCAAAATCCTCAGTTAGTCACAAAATCAATTGAAGAGAGATTATTCTTCTCCAAAGCAAAGTTTGGATTCCTTAATATCAAGTTTAAATTCCAAGGATTTATCTAAGACGTTCATCTCCAGGTATGTCAGATTTTTTTAATGGGTTATTTCCACCCATTGAGTCCCAAAGACTTCTCAAATTCTGAAGTCTAATTCCATTTTTAGTTTTGGGTTCCAGTTTAAACATGAGTTTTCATAATTTCTTCAGTTTATTCTTTTAACTAAACCATGAGTAAGTATTTACCATAGGTTTAGCATCTTTCGATACCTAGAAACATAAATTTCCCTTTTTATTGAAAAATCAGTGAGCTTTGTCTTTAATTATAAAAATACCTATGATGATCAACTTTTAATATTATTACATTTAGTTTCACTAGTTATAACTAGTCGGTTATGAACAACCGATACCTAAGGATTAATGAATATATCAGTTTACATGTTTTGGAGCACTTTAAATTATACTGAAGATTATCCATTGTTGATATCTTTAAAATATTACTAAAATAAACAATTCAGTTAAGTTTAATTCTCTTTGGAGTAGTACGTCATACCAAGTGGATGCGTGGATACAGGCTTACCTATTAGTTGGGAGTAAGACCTTTAGTAGAATTCCTTAAGTTAAAAAACTATGGTGCCATCATAGGTTATAAGGGATCACCCACTATTTGAGGGATAACACCCTAGTCCTTCGGTACATCAATTTAGTGGATCCATGCCAGCCAATGTTCATACACTTTACAAGGTACCGAATACCCATCAAACTAGGGTTAGTGGTTGGACCACCCCAATTTTCTTAAATTAGGGTATGAGGGTTATTTTTAGCTCTCACGGTCCTTAATTCATATTTAAATTTAGTTTAGATTTACATGACCATGTATTTGAATATTCAACTTTCAGTAAATACATGTTTATACATAGTGTTGCACTAAGCTTACATGTTCATGTATTTATATTCAGAATACATTCTTTAGTTGACCATATCATATATCTGGTACATTCAAAGTACTAATAGAATACTTTTCTATGCCTTATTATCTCATAATATATGTACAGATGCTCAGCACCTGAATAGCACATATGTAACACCCCGATTCACTAAACCAAAATGCTACACAGTGCTCATGACCCCGAGGGACCACAAGTTAACCCATGACTGATATCTGTTCCTGTATATTGCAAATCATGATATAATAATAGGGAATACATAGAATTATAAGGCCATAAGGTTCAATGAAATACAATCATATGGGTGAAAATACCCAAAACAACTCAATCTAAATGTAAGTCTGAATATAAATCTGAAAGCCTCTAAACTATCTGAATAAAGAGTTGAAGGAACATGTCTCCAACTAACTCCATAAATCTGAACTGAAGAAATAAAAAAATTAATCAAATCTTATTGTTCTCAAATCAATGAGGACTCACTGTGTCTCTGCGACTGGAATGCTACCGCTACTGCTGGGCTAAAACTCGTGTCTCTGAACCAATGGTGTAACATGAAAAGAAAGCACCTTAGCATAAATGCATTAGTACAACTTGAGTACTGAGTTTATGAGGAAGGTAGGCTTAACATAAAGGGTTTCATGCATGAACAACACTGATTGACTAATATGAACGTGGCAATGCAAACACACATATATAGAACCTGGGACCATGAATACGTGATGGCATGTCCTGTAAGTGAATACATGGTTTACTCCTAACTGTCATGACTGATACTAAAATTGATAACATGGACGACTGTATCTGACTGTCCCGTTTATACTGAAATCTGAAGAACGCCCTGAGTTCTTTTGCTGAGACTGATACTGAAACTATGGGAAGTAGTGTTTAACTGACATGCCTCATGTATGCCATTATGGATAAGCTGGGGTTCAATCTCTGCCCCAATTGAAGGGGTGTTAATACCATGCCACGGGTAAAGACAGCTTGTAAGTGACCCTTATCTTCCGGGTACTCAATGAGAATGGTGGGAACACTACACTAACGGGTTAAGCCACCTCATCAACCCTAATCTAACGATTTAAGATATCTCAACCTATGATGGCTATGTAGTTCTGGAACACAAGGATGACTAATAGGAATCACACCCTGAACTGGCGGGTGAGTTCCCATCCTTGGGTTCACTCGGTGCTAACCTCTACTCCCATCTGGAGGGAATGGATATGAATAACTAACTGTGTAAGACTTAAACTTACTGAATTCCATTGACTGGCGGAATGTTACAAATATCTGACAACTGACTAAGATCATAAGGTTTTCCTGAGTCACTTGAATGACTAATGTTTATGGAATCATAGGTTGAGTTTGGATGTCATGAAACATGACATAGATCTAGGCACACAACTATAGTTTTCGGGTACAAGTAACCCCAGGACTCGATGGAAGAAAACTGACACACATGACTGACTTGATCATAAGAGTAGAGTCTATAATTTATAATATCCTAAGTAGGGATCTCATACTAAGCATGGTTATCAAAATCTATTGCATGGAAAGGATTTCATATCACATGGAAGTACTTGCACAATCTTAATATCATTTTCATTGCATAATCATATTTGCAACACATACCAATACCATAGAAGTTCATGTGGATTGCACGGTTGTCATAGATCTTGTTCATAAGTAGGATTTGTACGTAAAACTAGCACAATATCATAAGAATAGTTCATGAGTATTCCAATAACCTTTACAAGGCACATTAACAACATAGAATTCATTGGAACGTAAGGGCATATCATGAATCCTTTACTTAGTCACAATTTAGCTATATTGCATGATTTCTAGTTTATTAGGCATTTTATCAAACACCTTACATGCACATCTTAAGCATAGGTCAAATCATCAAATTATACATTATGAACAACTAAATTTACATGTTCCCAACTCATATGATATCATGAATTCATAAAACATATAAAGATTCCATCATGGGAATTACCCAATATCAACAATATGATCTTCAACACAAAACAATATAGAAATCATACTTTAAATGAAAAAGAGGATTTTTGAGCTTTATGGATAAAAGGGATCCATAAATCAACTCACGCATACCATAGAAGAAAAGACTCTTGATCATTGATGGAGGAATTTCCTTGAAATCGGATCTTCAAGCTTTGTTATGTAACCTTAGATGTTTTTCTCTTTTAGTGCTCTTGGATGATGAGAATTGAGATTATAATAGTGTTGTAATATGTTTAGAAGCTATATATTTTGTAGGGTTATGTTTAGGGACGTGTAAGGAGTGTTAAAATACTTAATTACCCTTAAAACAACTCAAAACAGAGTGTTTTTAGCACCTGGAATTGACTTAGCCAGCGCCCAAGTGATTGTCTAAGCTAGGTTAGGCGGCGCCTAACCAATCGCCTATGCTTGGGTTGGGCAGCTCCTAACCAATCTAAAGAACGCCCTGAGTTCTTTTACTGAGACTGATACTGAAACTGTGGGAAGTAGTGTTTAACCGAAATACCCCATGTATGTCATTATAGCTAAGATGGGGTCCAATCTCTGCCCCGACTGGAGGGGTGTCAATACCATGCAACAGGAAAGAATACCCTGTGAGTGACCCTTATCTGGCGGGTACTCAATGAAAATAGTGGGAACCCTAAACTGATGAGTTAATCCACCTCATCAACCCTAATCTAATGGGTTAAGATGTCTCAACCTACGCTGGCTACGTAGTTTTGGAACACAAGGATGACTACTAAGAATCACACCCTGAACTAGCAGGTGAGTTCCCATCCTTGGGTTCACTCAATGCTAACCTCTACTCCCATCTGGAGGGACTGGACATGAATAACTGACTATGTATGACTTAATCTTACTGAATTCCATTGACTGGTGGAATGTTACTCATATCTAACAACTGACTAAGATCATGAGGTTTTCTTGAGTCACATGACTGACTGACTGACTTAATCTTACTGAATTCCATTGACTGACTGAAGTCATACATCTTGTTCATAAGTAGGATTTGCAAGTAAACATAGCATAATCTTATAATAATAGTTCATGAGTACTCCAACAACATTTACAAGGTACATTAACAACATAGAAGTCATTGGAACGTAAGGGCATATCATGAATCCTTCACTTAGTCTAAATTTAGCTATATTGCATGATTTCTAGTTTCTTAGGCATTTTATAAAGCACCTTACATGCACATCTTAAGCATAGGTGAAATCATCAAATTATACATCATGAACAACCAAATTTACATGTTTCCAACTCATATGATATTATAAATTCATAAAAATATATAAATATTCCATCTTGGGAATCACTCAATATCAACAACATGATCATCAACACCCAACAATATAGAAATCATACTTTATAATGAAAAAGAGGGTTTTTGAGCTTTATGGACGAAAGGGATCCATAAATCAACTCACGCATAGCTTAGATGAAAAGATTCTTGATGATTGACTGAGGAATTTCCTTGAAATCAGATCTTCAAGCTTAGTTATGCAACCTTAGTTTTTTTTCTCTTTTAGTTCTCTTGGATGATGATCTTTGAGATGATAATTGGGTTATAATATGTTTAGATGCTATATATTTCATGGGGTGAAGTTTAGGGATGTGTAAGGAGTGTGAAAAGACTTATTACCCTTGAAAGAACTCAAAATGGAGTGTTTTTGGCACCTAGAACTGACTTAGGCAGCGCCTAACCAATCGCCTATGCTTGGGTTGGGCAGCGCCTAACCAATCTCCTATGCTTACTGTCTCTCACGAAAATGGGCATAACTTTTTGCTCGGGTATTGGATTAAGGAGAAATTGGTATCATTTGAAAGCTAATTCAACTCTCTACAATTTGGTGGGTCTATATTTCTCTCGGGTATTGGATTAACATCGAGTGATACTCATTCAAAAATGACCTTTGAAAAATCAAACACTAAAACTTGATGGATTCAAAAACTCTTAGCTTGTATTACCTTAAGTGACTCATATGAACATGCTTAATGCATCATAAGCTATTCTATTACTAGGATATTCATTGTAAGTCATGTACTCAAATATGAATCACAGGATAGGAGATTTCATATGTAGGAATACTTATTCACTTCCTAGCTTGGAAACATGCGGGGTATTACAACTTAACATGTTCCTACACCTCTCACCATTAGTTTTCCTGAGTCTTCATCATTCAGGGACTAATTATTAGTCATTTATTTTTTAGTTAGTTTGAGTTATTTAGGAAGCCATCCCAACAACTTATTATGATTTAAAGGTTTGTAAATAGATGTCTAGATTTCACGCATATTAGTTTGTTAGAAAATTCTATTTCTAATTTGGGTTAATATTAAATATTTTCTTTTATTATTTCCATATGTTATTTCAGTTTTGCTTTTGCCTAGTTTCTTATTACTTTTTTGTATTCTTAGTGTTATGCCACGACACAATTATTTTTGGGTCACTTTTGACTCTAAGCACCGTATTGCGACTAGGGTCATTCATGGGTCATGAAAAACATGGTATGAGTGAAGAAGTTTTTGAAGTTTCCTACGGTGTCTAAAATCCTTATTAAGTATAGTCTTTTTCATCGGTGTGAAGCGCATCATACTTATGTTCAAGAGGCCATGAAACATTATAAGAAGGTCTCATTTCTTTCATGATTCATCTCATGCCATAAAGTGTGAACTCTATTATATTTCTTCTTCTAACTCGTCCTTTATCCATTTATAGATAATGCCTTCTAAGAGAACTAAAAGAATTTGGAATAGGTTTTAGCCAACAACACCACCAATTTTATAAAACCCTCTAAATGTGCAAGTCTCTCAAGCTGAGATCAGGGTTGCTTTTATAGCATTATCCTAATCTATGACTGTTAATAATAACACGAAAATTTTTTATGCAGCCAACCTAGTAACAAATACGACAACAACTAGAATCTAGGACTGCAGTCATATGAATTCCCCATTGTTCTTTGGGTCCATACTGAAGAGGATCCACATGAGTTCCTTGAAAGTATTAATAAGGTACCCAAGATCATGGATGTCACTTGCATTGAGAGTGCTAACTTGGTTCTTACCAATTACAAGGAGTGGTGCACACTTTGTACAAGCATTAGAAAAATGATAGAGATGTAGATGTAGGGTAAGTCGGGTGGGATGGTTTGTTATTGGATTTATGGAAAGGTTCTTCTCACATAAGTAATGACAAGTTATGTTTCAAGAATTCATATACTTGATGTAAGAAAGTATAAGTGTGGAGGACTATTCACTCAAGTTTACTTAGTTGCCAAAGTATGCTCCAACTATGGTTGCTAACTCTAGGGCCTAAATGAGCAAGTTTGTGTCAGGTGTTTTAGAGGATATAATCAAGGAGCATAGAATATAAATATTGGTTAAGGAGATGGACATCAACATATTGATGGCCCATGCTTATCATATTGAGTTGGATAAGATTAAAGAGAAGAAAAAGAAGAATAAGAGGGAAAAAACTACTAGATTTAATTTCTCTTTGAGGTCAGAAGGTGGAAATCGCTCTAAGTTCTTCTAGAAATCTTTAGATCCAGCCCCATCTTATTCTTGTGCTTTAGTTTGCAAGTTTAGACAAGATACTCATGATAGAGCGCTAAGCCATTTGTTAGGGTAGTTTGAATAGTTCTTGCACTAACCCAGTGTGTAAGAAGTATGGTAGGAACCACAAAGGTGAGTGTTGTAGGTTATGATACTTGTTTGGTTTTTGGAATGTCAGGACATAAAGTGAGGGGTTTCCCAATAACTATGGAAAGGGGTAAGGATGTTCGACTATAGATTTAGTCTAACTCTTTGACAATTCCAGCAGGTCGTCCTACTTAGAAGGGTCCCACCTATAGTGCAACTGGTGGACAACATTAAGGAATATTCTGTGGCCTTCAATTTTGATAGGACCAAGATATTTATGCATGTTTTTAATATTCATATTTATGCGTTGTTTGATCTTGGAGCCATACTTTCTATCGTTACTCACTAGATAGGAGTAGATTTTTATGTCAGCCTTGAAATCTTTTTGCAACCCTTCTTAGATTCTAGTACAATCCATAGACTGATCATCGATAATGAGTATAAATAAATTGTTCAGTCACAGATCACAAAAAGTCACCTTAGTTAACCTAGTAAAGTTATACATGACTAATTTTTATGTTATTCTTCGAACGAATTGGCTCAACTTTTTTTATGTCTCAATTTATTATAGAACCAGAGTAGTCCAGTAAGCCAAGCTAAATAAATTGAAAAAAAATTAAAAAATCTCTTAGATAAGGTTTTTATTAGTCCTAGTGTCTCTCCATAGGGTGCTTCGATTCTTTTTGGGTATAAGAAAGATAGTTCTATCAGAATATGCATCGATTAGCGCCAGTTCAACAAAGTCACGATTAAGAAAAAGTATTCCATCCCAAGGATTTATTACTTGTTCAACAACCTGTTGGGTGCTAGTTTTTTCTCTGATAGATCTTAGATATGCCTACCATCAGCTCAGAGTCATAGGATGTGACATTCTGAAAATAACCTTCATTTCTTGGTATGGTCACTTTGAATTTGTAATTTTGTCTTTTGGACTAACGAATACTCCAACAACATTTATGGACTTGATGAAAAGGGTGATCAATAAATACTTGGATATGTTCATTATTGTCTACATAGATGACATCCTAGTGTATTATCGGAGTAAGGATGAACACGCAAACAATTTGATAATTGTCTTGAAATATATTTTCGATCATAAGTTATTTTCTAAGTTTTGCAAGTGTTAATTTTGGTTGAAATCTGTAGCATTCCTTGGTCATATTATTTCCAGGAAAGGCATAAGAGTTGATACTCAAAAGACTAAAGTAGTAAGGAACTGGACTAGACCCAACTCTATATTAAATATTAGGAGTTTTATATGTTTAGAAGGTCACTACAAATGGTTTGTTCAACGATTTTCCTCTATTGCTACTCCCATGTATAGAACAACTAAAAATAAAGCCAAAATTAAGTGGTCAGATACTTGTGTAAGTGTTTTTAGGAGTTGAATACTCGGCTAACTTGCACTCCAATTTTGATCTACCAGAGGGTTCAGATGGTTTTGTGGAAAATTATGATGCTTCCAAAGTTGGTCTTAGTTATGTTGTGATGCAGCGAGGAAAGGTTATAGAGTAACCTCTAGAAAACTCAAACCTCATAAGAAAAACTACACAACTTATGATCTTGAGTTTGTAGCAGTTATCTTTGCCTTAAAATTTTTGAGGAATTATCTTTATGGGGTTCATGTCAATGTGTTCACTGATCACCAGAGTCTTCAACATATGTTCAACCATACATATCTAAATCTCCATTAGAGCAGTTGTATAGAGTTATTTAAAGACTATTATATGAATTTCTTGTACCATCTAGGTATGGTTAATGTTGTAGCCGATGACTTTAGCAGATTGACTATATGCAGTGTTGCTCACATTGTACATGATAAAAAGAGTTAGTTCATTAGGTTCATAAGCTTTCTAGGTTGGTTATTGGTTGGTTGATTCATCGAAAGGTAGTTTCTGGGTTCTGAATGGTTAAGAATATTCACTGGTTATAGAGGTAAAGGAAAAGCAAAATAGTGATTCTATTTTTTTTAACTTTAAAGAGGAAGTTTGAAATTAGAAGGTTGAGGTTTTCTCCTAATGGGAGACTGTGTTCTCTCAATTAGGGTGAATTATATGTTCTGGATGGGGATGACTTGAGGTAGTGGATGTTGGTTGAAGCTCGCAGTTCTAGATATTCTATTCACCTTGGAGGCACTAAGATGTATTGTGATTTGTAAAAAGTCTATTGATTGAATAGCATGAAGAAAGATATTGAAGAATTCATATCTAAATGTGAAAATTACCTACAAGTTAAGGTGGAGCACCAGAGGCCTAGTTGTATGTTTCATGTTTCAGCATTCCTACTTAGAAGTGGGAAGTGATGAATGTGGACTTTATTATAGGATTTCCTCATACTCATCGACAACATGATTCTATTTTTGTTATTGTGGACTGAATGACTAAGTATTCTAATTTCTTGCCAATTAACACTTCAGATTTAATTGAATATTATGCTAAACTCTATTATAGGGAGTAGGTGAAATTGCATGGAGTCCCTTTTCCCATTATTTTAGATAGAGGTACCTAGTTTACCTCTTTATTTTGGAAGACTTTTTAAAAGGATCTTTGTACCTAAGTATACCTTAGAACAACTTTTTACCAATAAATAAATCCATTAAGATATTAGAGGACATGTTGACGACATATGTGATTTATTTCAAGTGTAGCTGGGATGACCACTTGCCTTTTATTGAGTTTACTTATAATAAAAAAACTATCACTCTAGTATTCAGATGGCCCCATTTGTAAATCTTTGTTATAGGAGAAGTATATATCCTATTATTTGGTTTGAGGTAGGTAAATTTTATTTAAAAGGGGTAGATTTGGTGCATGTGGCGATGGAAAAAGATAACCTTATTAGAGAAAGGTTGAAAACTGCCCAGAGTCCTTATAAATCTATTGCACTTTTGATAAAAAGGGAGCTTTAGTTTGATATTGGTGATATTGTCCACATGAAGGTTACACACATGAAAGGGGTGAAGAGATTTTGTAAAAAATGAAAGCTCAGTCCCCGTTATGTTGGTCCTTATAAGATTTTAAGTTGATATGGTAAGGTGGCCTAAGAGTTAGAATTGCCTACAGGTTTAGCATTAGCGAATCAAATCTTCCATGTTTCCTTGTTGAAAAAATGAATTGGTTACCCTTCATCAGTTGTTCCTGTAGAGAGTTTGGACGTGAAAGGTAGACTCTCCTATGTACAGATCCCTGTTAATATCCTTGATTGCCGGATTCATTGGTCAAGGAACAAAGAGGTCTTCTCCGTAAATCATCAATGGAGAAATCAGTTAGTTGAGGGAGCTACTTTTGAAATAGAGGTACATATGATGACCAAGTACACCTATCTTTTCTATTTGAGCTTAGTCCCAACTTGAGGTAATAATTCCCTTAAGTACTGAATTCTTTCATTTCTATTACAGGCCATTAAACTTTTTGAAGTCATAGAATACATTCAGGAGTATAGTCCAGTCCATGAACCACTCATTGATTCAATTATCAAGTCATGGTTTAGCTCATATCTGTTCAGTGCAAGATTAGCGGTTCTTTCCTAGTACTTACTTCACCTTAGTTAATTTTATTTAGGTATGAATGATCCCAAGGGGGAGATATTTTAATTCCCTAAGTTTTTAAGAATTATATCAACCAAAATAAAGGATATTGAATTAGGAATCCAATACTACCAGTCTCACTTTAATTTTATATTCTAGTAAACAGTTATGGTACATTGACTGATAAACTATTAAACTGTCAATTCCAAACAATCTATAAATAACTCAATGTAAGACACAATGAGTCGTAGTGAAGACTTAGTTCACGATAGTGAGGGATGGAAGACTTCATCCCAGTTTTTGATATTTTTAGAACATCACTAAATTGAGCTACAGGATACTGGATAGTGAGGGATGGAAGACTTCATCCCAATGTACTGAACCGGTATGCTACAGGATGCTCATAACCCTAAAGGAGAACAAGCTAACCTATGACTGATATTTGTATATGTACATAGAGTAAAATACTGAATAATGCGAAAACGAGCATTGAAAGTCCATAAGGTTCAATAATGAACATAACATAGATGAGATAACATCTCCGGGGTAACACAATACCCAAACCTAAATTGCAAACACTGATGTTTGAAACATAATAGTCCGCACCTAGTCTAAAAGCTTCTACTGTCAGAATAATCTGAATAATGACTTGATGGAATATGTACCCAATCAACTCCAACTAATAACTAATCAATGAAATAGTGGAGAATAATCATGTCCTAGAAGGATGAGGAATCACTTCTATTCTGACTATTAAGACTAGAATCTACTATTGATTGGGAACTCATATCTCTGAACCTATGGTGTAAAATAAAAAGAAAGCACCATAGCCCAAATGCGTTAGTACAATGAAACATATTGAGTATATATGTGAGGTAGGATAATGCAAGGGTTAACATGCATGAATAATGCTAGGTGATTGTCTAACATGAATACGAGAATGCATATATAAATACGTAACTATAAATGACACTATGATATCATGATTACTGAATCTCAACACTGATGATATGACAGACTAAAAACTGATATATCTGATACCAGTAATAGATGTAGCTAAATGTAACTGATAACATGAGTGATTGTATAATCTGATTGAACTATCTGAGTTTCTTACTGTATATGAGTCAACTGTATCTAACAGTCTTGAATCTGAAGAACTATTTTTGTTCTTTTTATGTTCTTTTTACTGAGACTGTGGGAGGCTACTTAACCAACATACCCCTGATACGACATTATGGCTGAGATGAGGTCCAATCTGTAACCCCAATTGGAAGGGTGGCAATACCGTGGCACTGGTAAGGATAAACTGTAGGCGACCCTCATTTGATAGTTTCCCTTTTATAAGAATGGTAAGGCCCTTATCTGACAGTGCTTATCCACCTTATTAACCCTCATCGATAGTGTTGATGTCTCAACCTATTCTAGACATATAGTTCTGAAAAGCAAGGATGACTGCAAACGATCACACCCTCATCTAATAGTGTGTGTCCCCATCGTTGGGTTCACTTGGTGCTAATTTTTACTGCCATCTGGATGGACACTGAATATGATTTACTGAACTGAACATGGACTGAGTTACTGAATTCCATTGACTAACGGAATATTACTGATATCTAACAATTGACCGAGTTCATGAGATCACCGAGATTTCCTGAGTCATTAGACTGTCTGAAGTCTAAAGATCATGGCTTGACTGAGAGTATGATGAAAAGATAACTTAGCTCTAGGTACACAACTAATGTTTCAGGCACAAGTACCGCCAGGACTTGATGGATGGAAACTGAGAAAGCATGACTTACTTGAATATGTAATAATCAACATAATACATTTACTAAAGCATTTCATCAAACATGTGATAGGAATAAGCTAGTACGTACATGGGGATTTCATGATATCATGCTAATTAGATTCTTTCCCTTCATCTAGGCATTTAACCAAACACATAGTAGGCGTCGAATGTGTAAACAACATCATACAACAATTAACTGTCGTGATTCAATTCCAATTTAATCATTCAAGGGTTTAGTCCTAGGGTTTCATAAATCTATACCGATACAAATCAAACCATATGGAATTTAACACTCATTCATGGAATACAATTCAATTACTTATTATCAACATTAACAAAAGCAGACCAATCATGAAATTCATAAGAAAATCCATAACTTTAATTTAGAAAAGGGATTCTTGGTCTTCATGGATGAAACAAGTCAATGAATGAACACTATGCATATCTTAGTTCGTGATTTTGTGAAGATTGATGGTGAAACATTCCTGAAATTGGATCTTTTATGAAAACCCTAGCTTGTTCTCGAGGGAAACTTTAGAGAAGAGGGTGTATTTTGGTTGAAAAGTCGCTGAATCATGTCTTAACATGCTTAAATAGGGGTCGGAAATTTACCCTTTTAACCGTGGATGTGTCATTTAATTTTCGTAAATTTTCCTAAACTGGGCCTCTGGCGCGACACAGCATTATCGCGCTATGTCACTAGAAGTTGACAATTAGGAAATTGAGGGATGACACGACGCATAGCCATTGCGTTACCCTTTGCTTTGCGACTTGTAACTTTTGAACGACGCTAGGGAAATCGCATTGAGACGCTGGAAAAAGGAAAATTCTGAATTTGAGTGCTGGAGTGATACGCCATAATAACGGACACCTTCTAGAATTGACAAGTGACATTTCCTGTGGTGGTGCGGTGCGCCACTAACTAATTTCGTGCTGTTTTACCATGGGAACTTGAAATAGTTATAACTTCTTACCCGGTTATTGGATTTAAGTGAATCATATATCGATGGAAAACTTATTGAATTTTCCATATGACAAAAAGTGAAAATATTGAAAATTCATCATGGAATAATTATTATCCAATTTAGAAGCTAATACTAGGCATTTTTGTGACAAATTTAGCTAAAAAGCGTTGGGGTATTACACTTTGGACCGCTTGATAACATTCATCCTTGAATGAGATAGACTAAGAGGGGAAATAACAAGCTGAACATGAAGTGAACCTGAATAACTGGAACATGATCTCATGAATAAGAAGATGAACATAACATACTGAATATGCATATCTGATGCATGTGTAACTGATTCATGAATGCATCAATGAATGTTCAGAGGAACTAAGTTTTTCACAATGAGAATATATTTCTGATGCATAATTATATAACTGAGCTGGTACATGAATACATGACTAAATATGCAATGGTACTTGATACCAAGTTTTTACTGGGAACATGAACATGAACCTGAATACCAAGTTCCTGATGAACATTGATCATCAAACTAAGTAAGCTTAAAGAGAACTTTTACCTTGAGCTTGATCTGAATTGGCGGAGAAGAGGTGACGATACTTGTTATGCACATCTACTTCTTCTTTCCAAGTAACTGCCTCGACAGATTGATTTTACCAAAGAACTTTTACTACAGGGACTTCTTTGTTCTTCAATCGACGAGTCTGATTGTCTAAGATTTCGAATGGAATCTCTTCATAAGAGAGACTATTTTAAACATCAATGCTATGAATAGGGACTACAACTGGTGGATCACGTATACTTTTATTGAGCAAAGAGACATGGAAGACTCGATAAACCGTGGATAGATCTAAAGGCAATTCGATCTCCTAAGCTACCTTGCCGAAACAGCTGAGAATCTTGAAGGGACAGACATATCAAGGACTGAGCTTTCTCTTCTTGCCAAATCTTTTCACTCCCTTTATTTGAGAGATCTTTAGATAGACATGACCAGTAACCTTAAACTCGAGGTATTTCTATGAATATTTGCATTAGATTTCTATCGGCTCTGAGCAGCCCAGAGCCTTTCTCTGATCAACTGGACTTTTTCAAAGGCATCAAATACTATGTCAGGAACTATAACTACAGCCTCACTAACTTAAAACCAACCAATTAGTGATCTACATCTCCTACCATAGAGATCTTTGAATGGAGCCATCTGATTTCTTTAATTATAGTTGTTATTATATGCAAACTCAATCAAAGGGAAGTGGTTATCCTAACTTCCCTTGAAATCAATTGTACACACCCTTAGCATATCTTCTAAAGTCTGAATGGTTCATTCTTCCTAACAATCTATACAAGGATCGAAGGTTGTAATTAGATAAACTTGGGCACCGAGACCATTTTGGAATACTTTCCAGAAATGAGAGATGAACTGGGTACCTTTGTTTGAGATAATGGACAACGAAACACCATACAATCTGACGAACTCCTTGATATCGAGTTTGGCATAACCCTCAGCTGAATTAGAGGTATGAAATAGAAGGAAATGACCTGATTTGGTCATTCTTTCTACAATGACATAGACTGAATCATGCTGATGACGAGTTCGAGGAAAACCCATCATGAAGTCCATGTTCACAACTTCCCACTTTTAAGTAGGAATACTGAACTCCTACATAGACCCACTAGGTTTTTGATGCTCTATCTTAACTTGATGACATGTAGAGCACTTAGCTACAAACTCTACAATATATGTCTTTGTCCCACTCCACCAATAGATTTCCCACAAGTCGCAATACATCTTTGTGGCCCCTGGAAAAAGAGTAGCACATGCTATGTACATCTGCAAGAATTCTCTCCCTTATGTCATCTATACCTGGAACATAGAGATGACCCTGACAATTCAAAACACCATCCCCCCGGGAGAAAACCTCTACTTTCTAATCTTAAACTGACTCTTTTAACTTGACAAGGCTGGGATCTCTATCTTTCTTTTCTTTTACCTTAGAGACTAGAGATAATTCTAAACTACTCTGAACATATACACCACCCTTTGAAGTATCGACTAAGCGAATGCCTCATCTGGCAAGCTGATTGACTTCTTGAGCTAACTTCTTCATACTATCCTCCACATGAGAAATACTACCCATAGATAGTCTACTAAGAGCATCGTCCACTACGTTGGCCTTGTTAGAATGATATAGGACAATCATGTCATAGTTTTTTAGGAGCTCTAACCACCTTCTCTAGTGAAGATTAAGATCTTGTTGAGAAAAGACATATTGAAGATTCTTCTGATATATGAAGACATCTACATGAACTCGATAGAGATAATTCCTCCACATTATCAATGTAAAGACTACGGCTGATAACTCAAGATCATTAGTAGGATAATTCCTCTCATGTAGTTTAAGCTGTCTGGAGGCGTAGGCTGTGACATTACAATACTGCATGAGGACACAACCCAAACCTACTTTAGATGCATCACAATATACCATGAACCAATATGGACCATTTGGAAGAGCTAAGACTGGGGCTGAGGTAAGTCATATCTTCAACCCCTGAAAACTCTTCTCACAAGGGTCTGAGCACTGAAACTTAACTTTCTTCTGAGTCAGTCTGGACATAAGGGATACAATAGATAAAAATACTTCAACAAACAGTCTATAATAGCTAGCCAAACCCAAGAAACTCCTGATATCAGATGGAGAGATAGGTATTGGCCATTTTCTTACTACTTTAGTCATTTGAGAAATAACTCAAATGCCATCACCGGAAATGAAGTGACCAAGAAATGCTACCGACCTTAGCAAAAAGTTTTATTTACTGAATTTGTCGAATAGCTGATGATCTATGAGAGACTGAAGTACTATTTTGAGATGGTCTGCATAATCGCACTCATGCTAGAATAAACCAGGATATCATCTTTGAAGACTATGATGAACATGTCCAAACACTACTTGAACACGCAATTCATCAGGTCCATAAAAGCTGCTGGGGTATTGGTAAGACCAAATGACATGAATAGGAATTCAAAGTGATCATACCGAGTACAAAAATCTATTTTTGGAATGTAACTTTTGCTAACTCTGAGGTGATGATAGCCAGATCTGAGGTTTATCTTAGAGAAATAGATGGCACCCTGAAGTTGGTCAAACAAGTCATCGATTCTTAGAAGAGGAACTTGTTCTTGACCGTGACCTTATTGAATTGACAGTAATCAATTCACATTCTAAGATAACCATTTTTCGTGTGCTCAACTAAAACTGGTTCACCCCACCGGGAAATACTAGTTTTGATGAATCCCTTATCTAAGAGATCCTTCAAATATTCTTTGAATTATCTAAGTTCTGTTGGTTCCATTCTATATGGGGGAATATACATAGGCTGAGTATCTAGAATAAGATCAATGCCGAAGTCTATTTCTCTTTTGGGAGGAATTCCTGAAAGATCTTTGGGAAAGACATATAATTATTTATTTACTACTGGGACTGATTTAAGGTAGGAAGTTTCAGAACTAGTGTCCTTAACTCAAAAAAAATGATAGACACATCCTTTAGATATTGTTTTCGCTACCCGAAGGTAGGAAACAAACTTACACTTGAAAGCGGATGCACTACCCTTTCACTCAAGGACGGGTTCATTTGGAAACTAAAATTGGACAGTTCTATTTCTACAGTCAACTGTGGCATAGAAGGAATTAAGCCATTTCATGCCAAGAATGATATTAAAATCAATCATCTATAATTCGACTAAGTCTGCAGAAGTGACCTTCTAAAACTTCATAACAGGGCAGTTCCAGTATACCCACCAGGCTATGATGGCTTTGCCCACTAGGGTAGAGACTAAAAAGGGCTCTTCCAGAATTTTGGGACTGATTCCAAAATCAACTGCTATACTGGGAGTAACAAAAGATAAAGAAGCTCCTGGATCTAGCAAAGTGGAAACATGCATATAAAAGATCTGTAACACACTATTAACTACATCAGGAGAATTTTCCTGATCTTGTCGGTTCTGAAGAGCATGTAGTCTTTTTGAGCATTGCCCGCTAGTAGCACTAGTGGTTTCACCCTGCTGATTTGGGTAATTGAACTGAGGTAAGGATTGGAGATGACTCTGATAACCTAACTGAAGGCAGTCTATGACTCTATGGCCTGACTTGCCACAATCGAAATAGACATCACTGCCAGCTCAGTAAGCACCGACAAGTCTAACAAAGGGGATTAGTTCGGGCATTGCTGACACTTCCCTGAAACATAGAGCTTTGCACTTTATCTCTAAACTTAGGAGCTAGAGAACTGGCTAAAGAAGGAGCTAGAACTGATGTCTTAGGATGAAACTGAGAATGGTTTCTTCCTTCTATTTTATGCTGACCAAAATTGAAGCTACCTGTCCTAGCTTTCTTATTCTTATTTTCCCTCAGTTTGGTCTCCTGCTTCTCTATCTACTAAGCATGGGTCATAAGTCTGGCTAAAGTCATGTCACTATTTTGCATGGTGGATCTGCACTCATTAACCATGTTATCATTTACCCCTGAAGCGAACTTACTCATCTTGGCTCTGTTGTCTGCACCCACATGAGGGGCATATATGGATAAATGAATAAAATTTAGAGAATACTCTTTCACCATAACATTTCCCTACTAGAGGTTGATCAGTTATAGTACCTTATACTCTCTAAGATTTTACGGGAAGAATCTGTCTAAGAATGCAATGACAAACTCCTCCTACTCTATAGGACCTGGATCATCTGGACTTTTTGATTTCCACTATTTGAACAAAGTATGAGCCACATCCTGCAAATGGTATACAGCTAACTCAGCACTCTCAACAATAGTTACCCCTATGATGTCTATCACCTTCAGTATATGAACTAGGAATTATTGAGGGTCCTCATCTACTTTAGACATGTGGACGGACGATAGATTCATTTGGGTGAAGTACCAAATCCTAGTTACAATTGAGTTCTCCCCTGGGTTGTCCAAAATGATAGCTGGTAGCTCATTATGGGAGCTACTGACTGATCAATAGGGGTAAATGTAGTCCTGAACTCCACATGAGAAACTTGATCGTGCAATGGTTTTTCGGGTTGAGGAGCTTACTGATTTCTTCTCTTATGAGGAATATTATGAAATAAAGAGAAGAACCGGATTAGACTGAGAGATTGACTTGTATTTATGCTCACTGGCACGACATGAATAGTGAAAGAAAAGAAACTATTCCTAAGCATCTCATAGCTTTTTGCATATAAATGTAGCGTAATACACCTTTGCACACTCTACTAGATGTGGGTTTTAGGATTACTAGGACTCTATTGAACCTTATGCTCTAATACCAAGTTTTTAATGCCCTGATTTGCTGACCAAAATACTACATGGTGCTCATGATCCCAAAAGATGACAAGCTAGTCCATGACTAATATCTATACCTATATAATAAATAAAATATTGATAAAAGTGGAAACATACACTGAAAGGACATAAGGTTCAATACTGAACATATAAATGATGAGGTGACATCTATAGGGTAATAAAATACCCAAAATAAAATTGTAAACATTGAATGATGAAATATAATAGTCTGTATCTAGTCTGAAAGAATCTACTGTCTGAATAATCTGAATAAGGAGTTGATGGGACATGTCCCCAACTACCTCCAACTAATAACAAATCAATGAAATAGTGGAAATTTAATCAGTTCCTCGAAGGATGAGGAATCACTTCTATTCTAACTGCTGAGACTGGAATCTACTGTTGATTTGGAACTCATATCTCTGAACCTATGGAGTAAGATAACAAGAAAGCACTATAGTGTAAATGCGTCAGAACAATAAAATGTACTAAGTATACATGTGAGGTAGGATAATTCAAGGGTTAACATGCATGAATAATGCTAGTTGATTGTCTATAATGAATGAGCGAATATATATATAAATACATACCTATAACTGACACTATGATATCGTGATGACTAAATCTGAATATTGATGATATCACATACTAAAAAATAGTATATATCTAATAGTATAAATAGATGTATCTAAATGTAACTGATAACATGGGTGACTATATCTGATAGTCTTGAATCTGATGGAACTATCTGAGTTCTTTACTGTATCTGAGTTGACTGTATCTGGCAGTCTTGATCTAAAGAACTATCTGAGTTCTTTTACTAAGACTGATACTAAAATTGAGGGAGGTATTATTTAACCGACATGCCCCTAATATACCATTATGGCTGAGACAGGGTCTAATCTTTAACCCCAATTGGAAGGGTGTCAATATCACACCACTGGTAAGGAGAAGATAAGGGCGACCCTTTTCTGATTGTATCCCCTGTACAAAAATGGTGGGGCCTTTATCGGATAGATCTTATCCACCTCATGAACCTTTATCGACAATGTTGATGTCTCAACCTATGTTTTTTACATAGTTCTGGAATGCAAGGATGACTACTAAGGATCACACCCTCATCTAATAGTGTGTGTCCTCATCCTTAGGTTCGCTCAGTGCTAATTTCTACTCCCATCTGAATGGACACTAAGCATGATTTACAGAACTAAACATGGACTGAGTTACTGAATTTCATTGACTAACGGAATATTACTGATATATGACAACTGACCGAGTTTATGAGATCATAGAGATTGCTAGAGTAATAAGACTGTATGAAGTCTAAGGATCAAGGCTTGGCTGAGAGTATCGTGGAAACAAAACATAGCTCTAGGTACATAGCTAATGTTTCGGGTACATGTACCCCCAGGACTCGATTGAAAGAAACTGACAAAGTATGACTTACTTTAATACATAATATTCATTATAATACATTTACTGAAGCATTTCATCAAACATGTGATAGGTATAAGCTTGTACATACATGGGGATTTCATGATATCATGCTAATTAGACACTTTCCCTTCATCTAGGCATTAAAAACACACATAGTAGGCATTAAATGTATAAAAAACATCATACAACAATTAACTGTCATGATTCAATTCCAATTTAATCATTCAACGGTTCAGTCCAAGGATTTCATGAATCTATACCGATACAAATCAACCCATATAGAATTTAACACTCATTCATGGGATACAATTCAATTACTCATTATCAACATGATCAAAAGTAGACCAATCATTAAATTCATAAGAAAATTCCCTAACTTGTATTTAGAAAAGGGATACTTGGGCTTCATGGATGAAAGGAGTCTATGAATGAAAACTATGCATAACTTAGTTCATCATTTCATGAAGATTGATGGTGAAACCTTCTTGAAATTTGATATTCTATGAAAACCCTAGCTTTTTCTTGAGAGAAACTTGAGAGAAGAGAGTGTATTTTGGGTGAAAAGTAGTTGAATCACAAGTTAAATTGCTTAAAAAGGGGTGGGAAATTGACCCTTTTAACCCTGGGCGCGTCATTTAATTTCAGTAAAATTTTCCCGAACTGGGCCCCTGGCGCGACGTGGCAGTATTGCACCATGTCACTGGAAATTGACAATTGAGAAATTGAGGGATGGCGCGACATGGGCCCATCGTGTTTCACCTTCCTTTGTGACCTGGAACTTTGGTATAACGAAGGGGAAATCACACTGAGACACTAGAAAAAGGACAATTCTAAATTGGAGTGTTGGCGCAATGCGCCATAATTGCAGACACCTACTGGAAATTGCCAAATGCCATTTCCTCTTGTGGAGCGGTGCGCCACTGACTAATATAGCATTGTTTTATGATGAGAACTTGAAATAGTCATAACTTCTTACCCGGTTATCGAATTTAAGTGAATCATATATCGATGGAAAGCTTATTGAATTTTCTATATGAAAAAAAGTGAAAATCTTGCAAATTCTTCATGGAATAATTATCATTCACTTTAGAATCTAATACTAGGCATTCTTGGGATTAAATTGGCTAGAAATCTTTGGGGCATTACACTTTGGACCTGATGAAACACTAGTCGATGAGGTGTTTCAATTGATTTTTAAACTCCCTAAGCATTGTTAGTTCTAATCTATATGGTGTAATTGAAATAGGTTGAGTATCTTCAAAAAGATTTATTCTGAAGTCAATGTCCCTCTAAAGAAGACTTGAAGAAAGATCATTAAGAAGAACTTATAATAATTAAGTAACCATGTCTACTGGCTCCAAAGTTGTAACACTCCAATTTTCTACACCGCAATGCTACACGGTGCTCATGACCTCGAAGGACCACAAGCTAATCCATGACTGATATAAGTACCTGTATACTGCATAATACAGATTAAATGCGGAAACATGAATATAAAAATCCATAAGGTTTGGACTGAATAAACATCTGATAACAAAATGTCTAAAAAAGCTATAACAATATGAAAATAAGTCATAAACATAGAAAATAATGGGATCTAAATATCTAATCAAACATCTAGTCTAAAATCCTCTAACTGAACTGAGTAAGGAGTAGAAGGAAAATGTCTCTAATTAACTCCATCTAGCAACTAAATAGTAAATATTGCAATAATCATATCGTCCTCAAATAAGAAGGACTCATTGCAAACTCTAAACACTGCAATGCTACTGCTAATCTGGAGCTCGTGCCTCTTAAACTATGGTGGAGCATAAGAGAAAGCACCAGAGCCCAAATGCATTAGTACGTCTGAATATACTAAGTATACGAGTGAGGTAGGCTAAGTGGAAAGGTTTATATGCATGAACAATGCCAACTAATGTGAATGTGAGAATACATACATGCATAAAGAACTATAATTGAACTCGTGATGATGCTGACTACTGTGTCTGAATGCTGGCGACATGACTTTATTGTTACTGAGGTACCGAATAAATTATTGACTAATTCTGACAGTTTAAATTATAAAGAACTAATTTGAATGACTGTTTCTAACAGTGCTGAAACTGAATACTGGTAACATGACCTATGACAACTAATATAGCTAATATAACTGTAAAGATCGGACTAATCGATATAATTGATACTGAGTGACTGTATATGATAGTCTAAGTTTTGATGGAACTATCTGAGTTTTGTTCTACTTGGAGTAACTAAATCTGAGATCAGTCCTATCTAGTGGGTGATCATGAGAATACTGATAATGAGGATGATTTGACATAGTCTGAGATCAGTCCTATCTAGCAGGTGATCTTTACATCCAATGATTATGATACTGATTAATTATATTTGAGATCAGTCCTAGTTAATCGGTGATCTTGAAGTCTATTTATAATGATAAGCATTGACTGTATCTAACAGTACTGAATCTGTACTACTAAGCTGATTTGACTGTGTCTGAAAGCCTTGATTCTGTAACTAAAATTGTTGGATGTGTTCATCTAGCCGACATACCCCAAGCTAAGCTGACTGGTGTCCAATATCTTCCCTAACTTGAAGGGTTTCAGTACCATGCCACTAGTAAAAACATCTACTGTGGAGTCAGTCTTAATCTAACGAGTGACTCCTACGATCAGTCCTATACATATAAATGTGCTAACCGATGACCCCTAAGCATGTCAATCCTATCTCTTGAGTGACATCTCATACCAATGTTTAAAATGTAGTTCTTGATCATAGGGATTGCTTCTAGGGATCTCAGTCCTATTTTAGCAAGTGAGCCCCCATCCCTAGGTTCGCTCGGTGCTGAATTCTACTCGCATCTCAAAGACACTGAACTGAATAACTAGGCTGAACTAAATAACTTAACTTAACAAATTTGTTGAATTGATACTGATTAACTAAACTGATACTAGTGGTATTGTTTAGTGGACTGAATATAATTGTTTAGACGGAATATAATGAGTTCTAAGGACTGATTAAGAGTACTGAAGTTATTGAGATTTACTATGATTACTGAGCACTGAGATTACTGAGAAAACTGAACTACTGAGATTACTAATTTTTCCTGAGTCACATGACTGACTGATTTCTATAGATCATGGCTTCACTAAGAGTATCATGAAAACATGACATGGCTCTAGGCACACAACTATATTTTTTGGGTACAAGTACCCCCAGGACTCGATGGAAGGAAAATGACACAGAAGACTTACTTGACCATACGAGTAGAGTCCATAATCCATAATATTATAAATAAGGGATTTCATACTAATCGTGGTTCTCACCAATCTATTTCATGTAAGGGAATTTCATACACTATGTATATACTTGCATAGCTTTCAATATCATGCACATTACATATTATAACAACAATCCATAATATCATAACTTGGGGAATTTCATGAAGTACATGGGTATTCTACATCTTGTACATGAGTAGGTTTTGCAAGTAAGTATTGTATAATTCCATAAGACTAGTTCATGAGTAATCCAACAGTGTTCCCAAGACACATTATCAACATGGATGACATTGAATCATAGAGGCCTATCATGAATCCTTTGCTTAGTCACAATTTATCTATAATGCATGATTTCTAGTATCTTAGGTATTTTATCAAACACCTTAAATGCAGTCTTTAAGGCATAGGTGTATTCATAAACTTAGACAACTTTAATCCACCCAAATTCATGGGTTCCAACTATATGATCACAATCTTCCTGGAAGTTCATCAAATTCCAACACTATAACACAAACCACAAACAACAACATGAATACAACCATATCACCACAAAACATTCATGATTTTGTTATCAAAGATTAATTCTTGAACTCCACAAATGAAAGGAATCAATAGATGAACAATACGCATACCATAATGGCGATAAAATTGTTGAAAGATTGGACCATCAAGCTTGATTATGCAACCCTCATAGCTTTTCTTCATCTTGTGCTCTTGGATAATGAACTTAAGATTGTAATAGGGTTATAATGTGATTAGAAGCTATAAATTTCATGAGGTTAAGTATTGGGACATGTAAGGAATGTTAAAAGACTTAATTATCCTCAAAATAACTCAAAAACTAAATGTTCTTTCGTGGCTGAAATCATAAGTGTGCGTCGTACACCTCATCGCACATGCTAAGGTGTGTGCTGTGCATTCTATCACATAAGATAAGGTGTGCGTCACACTTTTTATCACACACTTGAGGGTGTGCACCACACAACCTGTCGCACACTTCTTCCAGTAGCCATGTGCGATTGTCTATGCACCACACTCCTACTTTGTAGGGCCACAACTTCTTGCTCGAGTTTATAAAATTGAAATCGTTGGAAAGCTAATTCGATTCTCTACAATTTTATGGGTCTAAATCTGCCAAAATATCACATATAAATCAAGTTATCCTTGTTCAAAGGTAAATCTTGTAGAATCACACATTAAAACTTGATGGATCCAAAAACTATTAGCTTGCCTTACTCTGAGTGACTCACATGAGCATGCTTAATACATCATTAGCTACCTTATCGCTGGGATACTCATTGTAAATCATTTAATCAAATATGAATCACAGGATATAAGGTTTCATATGAAGTATAACTAATTAATTTCCTAGCTTTGAAACATATGGGGTATTACAAAAGTTGAGGTCCCAGACTTTAAATCCTTGACCCAAATACGATGATAGATGCACCTATGGAAATTAGTTTTCTTGCCTTAAGTAAATAGGTGAACCAACCTATAGGCACTAAGGTACAACCCTTTAAATTTATAATCAGCTCATTTGGGAATTAAATCTAGACTACTCTATTTCTATAATAAACTAAAGCATCACAAGAGTGAAGCTAATCTATTCCTCTACAAGATCGGCTAAGGTGACTTTTTAGGATATTGTGACTAGAAAATTTTGTATGCCAGTCTTGCTATGACTAAATTACTGATCGATGTAGAGACTGAGAAAGTTTTTTAGAGCATTTAGTAATTGGCATCAAGGTTTACTATTATACAGGAAGTCGTAAAGAAATGTGTGGCTTCAGGATCTAATAATCCATAAACATAAATATGCAATACTTCTACCATACCATTGTCCCCATAAGGAGGACCCGTTTGATCTTGTTAAGTGTAAAGGGTATAGAATCTATTGTGACAATGCTGGCCAGTGGCATTAGATGAGGTTCCCTTCCAAGTGGGGTGACTTATTAGAGCTACTTAAAAGGTTACCTGAGTATGTCCACCACTATCACCTCTATTAGCTATTGGATTATCTCAAAGTTTGTGACCTAGTTTCCTACAACTAAAAAACCTATCCTTACCTTTCAAGCACTCTCAATGATAGTGTCTTCCACACTTCTTACAGATTAATAATGTATGATCACAAGAAGAACTAAAATGAGACTTAGAGCCTTGCCAAGAAATAGAACAATGGAAAATGGTAGTTTTGGGGATGAATACCTCTATTGAAACTGAGAGTGGTTACCAACACCTGAATTTTATTGAGAATAATCAAAGTTCCCTATTCTAACTCATATTCATATTGTTTCTTTCCTTTTGCTTAATCTTCTACTCCTTATTTTTTTTGGCATGAACAATTAGCATGGAAATATCCATCTACTTGAGAAAGATCACAATCCTATGCCCCTTGACCATATCCTTAGAAACACCTGACACGGACTTACTTATTTGGGCCTTAAAGTCAGCAACTATAGAAAAAGGATATTTTTAAAAAAGAATAAACTAAAGAGAATACTCCCTTACAATCATGTTACCCTACTTTAGATTTCAAATTTCCTACACGTTGGCCTCCCTTAGCTCAAGCATGAAGAACCTTTCCAAAAATATAGTAACAAACTTATCCCACTTTATTGGTTCTACATCTACACCTCTATCATCTTTCCATATATTGTACAGAGTGTAATCCACTTCTTACAACTGATAAACAACTCTGTTTGAAATTTAAGTTAGAGTGGAAACCATGATTTTAATAAGTTTTAGAATATGATCTAGGAATTATTGTGGATTCTCTTCATACTTAGACCCAAAAAATATTGGAGGATTCATCCGATTGATGTCTCAAGTTTCGATTGCTGTCGCACTCTTTACCATATTGGATGGAGCCACAACCTTTGGTTATTTTAGGTTGTCATGGTTTGGGCCAACACTGTGAAAGAACACATGAATTCAACATGATAAATGTGCTCATTCCACGGGTATGCTGGAGCTGGTGAGTCTTGATTATTTATACTTTTGTTACCATTTCTCTATTTATTAGTTCTCTTGGAAGGCATATTCTATACATATGTAGATCACGATTTGAAAAAAGATTTTAATAGAGTTCACACACTATTTTACGATATGAACATAAAAAAATGAAATTTTTCCTAAAATCTTTCATAGCCTTGCACTTATAAGTGTTTCTCTATTCACACCCATGAAAAAGACGGTATTTAATACGAAGTTTAAACACCCTTGTAAATATTAACCCTGATGTTCTTATACTATGTTTTTAACATAGTGCTTAGATTCATAAGTCATCCCAAGCTAACCCATGGTCTGTCATAACAATAGTAATAATGAAGTAAATTTATTAATACAAAGAAAAAACTAACTTAAATATATAACCATAATAAAATTGAACTAGTAAGGATTATTGAATCTATTATGTCTACACAACTATTTTGATAAAAGTCTAAGTAATTGTTTCACAACCTTCACTAAGATGAGTTTCTAGTTCTAACCCCCAATTAACACTAATTTAATGAAACTGAATAATACTAAAATAAAAATAAAAGAAAATATTGATAAAAGGTGCTCGAGTGAAGAGGCCAAGCCAAGCATTATGGTAGGAGTGACTGCGAAATAAATTTAACTATGATCATGATGTTGAATACCAAAACATATATTATAAGATAATATAGTGCAAATAAAAATATATGTTTAATTTTTTTAATGTATTGAGCATGTGAGATATGTATTACCCTATGTGTGATGAACATGTTAAAAGTAACATGATAACCTAAACATGGGACTGAAATATGTAGCTAATGTTATAGCAAAGTAATAAGCATAAACATACTATAAGGTACTGAATAAAATGAATTTAAGGTCATGCATGGTCTACGCCTAAACTATGGAAAGTTTCTTTAACCAACATAGATCATGTGAGTGACATGGAACACAACATATAGCCCATGTTTTTAGGGTGTTTTATACCATGCCAAAGGTACAAACCATGATTGATGTGAATTCACTCATGACCACATTAAAATAAAGGTAAACACTCTAAACTAGTGAGGATATCTTTTACCCATAGTGGCATGTATTTTGGGACTTGGTTACTAGAACTCTTCTTCGCTCGATATTATGTACAACTAAAAACATAACTAAAACTAATGTATTAAAAGGATCAGTAATAATGATATTCTAAAATTAAAGGATAATTGTTTTATCCAAAATCATTTTAAATTATAAAAACTAATTTATTGAGTATAGAACATAAATGCATGATTTCCTAAGCCATTAGGAATTCATAACCCGTCATTTCAGAAGAATGCACCTACTAATGGCAATTCTATATACTGAATGTAATAGGGAATTGCATAACTCATGCTTGAAATCAAGAATTTTTCAATATTAATAGGGTTCATAATTATGAGTGTGTAAAGATGCTCAGATTTGATGGAAAACGTCTGTTCATGGTCTTTTAATAGAAAGAAACCAAGAAAATATTAGAATTCACTGTTTTGATAGAAACCCTATGCTTGAATAATGAAGTAACTCAAGTAGTTGAGTTACTTTTGGAACTCAACTGGCCTAAGAAAACCATTGATGAAATTTCACATGCTTGGAGATAAGAACCCTGAAGTAATATATAAACTTGGAACTTGAAGAAGATGAACTTTAGATTGCCCTGAAGAGAAATAAGCTTTTACTCTTATTTTTGATAAGTATTGATTGTTTTCTTTGTAAAAAAGGGACATAGGATAAATATTAATCTTAATAATTAGTTTTAGGTGTCATTAATGACATAATTTATAGGTTTAAAAGTTGAAAAAACTGAAATGACCATTATTAAATGTAACTAAAAATGGTGTAGAAGAGGATGTATGACCTATCCCATAACTATAAGACCCACCTACGATCATCGGTGGAGATCTTTGTTTGGTGGATTATTTAAGGCTCTATGGAATTTATTATATGACCAGTGGTATGATCATACGACCCACCAGTTATCGTTCCTTGATTCATCGATTGAATGTCCAAGATGAGTGAGCTTTAGAACTCTCGATCATACCTAAGATTGTGGTTTCAAGGCATGTTTAGAGTTCTATATCATGGTTGGAACATATTCTTATAAAATTTCAAGTGTTTTCTACTATTTTGATCAGATGAGTTCAATGTATGGTTATTCAATCATGCCATATTTGTACCTACACTCATAGGTTCTCACTGCTAGACTTTGCTCTACTAAAATAGCCATAACGATATCTTTTGAAACATCAAATTAACGCTAAACCATATGCGTTGTAAGGCAGGCTCAAAGGTATTTCATTTTTTCTTCTTGATACATAAATACTCCATAATATAGGATTTATTCTATTTTAAAGAATGAATATTATAGGATTCTTCATTAGAAATTGATCGGTAAGAAATGTTTCAACTTGGTTATGAGCTAGGAGTTATTTATGACATTAATACACGTCTAAATCACTTCTAATACTACCAAAACATGGTGTATATTTTTACATAGACATAAATCATGGTGCTATTAATATCTTGAATTTTTTTGGGTGTTACATCCCAGTTCAGGAATTGCTGCAAAAGGGGTTTAATAGCTCAACTATTTCTCCTTAGGGGTGCTTATGTTTTGTTTGTGATAAATAAGAATGGTAAAATTAGGATGTGTGTACAGTAGTTCCTATTTAACAAATTGACCATTTGCAAAAAGTATCATTTTCCTATAATAGATGACCCATTTGACTAGTTTCAAGGAGCTACAATATTCTCCAAAAATAATTTAAGGTCAAGCGATTAGCAGCTCAAGATTAGGGAGGAAGACATCCCAAAAACTGCTTTCTTAACATATTATTGGCCTTATGTGTTCCTACTTATGTCTTTTGGATTGACCAATACCCCAACTACTTTTATTATTCTAATGAACAAGGTCTAGAAGTAATTCTAGGATTTATTTATTATCATTTTTATTGAAAGCATACAAGTTTAATCCAAAAGTAAAGAAGTGCATAAATCTCACTTTAGTATTGGGGTTGCTCAAGGAAAAGAACCTATATGCTAAATATTCCAAATGTGAGTTTTAGTTGTGTTCCTGGGAATATTGTATCGAAGGAAAGGGTTATGGGGTACCTGCAGATAGTTGAAGCTATTAGGTATTGGGATAGGAGAAAAATAAGATACAAATAAGTAGCTTTATGAGGTTGTCTAGTTATTATCTTCTATTTGTTAAGGGTGTTTCCCATTGCTTTGTATATGACTCGCATAACTCAGAAGGAGGAGCCATTTGTTTAGGATGACAAGAATGAGGAGTAATTAAAAAACCTCAAAACTTTGTTAAGCTCAGTTCCAGTTCTCATACTACCTATTGAAGGTAAAGATTTCATTGTATATTATTATGGGTTTCAAGTGGGTTTAGGTGAGGTTTCTATCTAAGTCTATATTGTTATTTCTTATAATTTAAGGAAACTGAATCCTTATGAGAAAATCTATCCCACACATGACTTAGAATTGGTGGTTGTGGTGTTTGGTTAATTAATTTGGAGATACTACTACTATGGGGTGATATGTGAAGGGTTAACACACCATTGTATCTTGCAATATGGGTTTAATTAGAGAGACCTAAACTTGAGGCAACAAAAGAAGATGGGGTTTATCAAAGACTATGACATCTCAATGCTATATCATATAGGTAAGTCCAATTTTTTTGTAGATGCATTGAGTTAGAAACCCCTTAGCATGGTAAGTTTAGCTTGTCTGGAACTTAGGTTGATATACTTTGAGTAAATAAAAAGAAGACGGTTTGAAGACAACTAGTAGAGCAACCTTAGATAAAAAATATTGTAGAGTGAGGCTTGAGAAGTTTTTCTTAGTGATAAAGTACTATTAAGGATTTTATGTAAATTATGTCTGCTTTATAAGTTTAAGTTGATTGCTACAATATGTGCAAAGGCTCACAACTCTCAGTAATGCATATTGTACGAAGATGTATAGAGACTTTGGGATATTGTAAAATTTTTTATCAAATGTCAAAACTGTCAATAGGACAAGATTGAGCATCAGAATCTTGGTGGCACTTTAGAAAGGTTGCTTATTCTAAAAATGATGTTAGAATGAATAACCATAGACTTTGTGGTGGGTTTTGCTAAGAAATTAAGAATTATGACTCTATATTGGTGATTCTTGACCAAGTAAGTTCATTTTATCCATTAAGGGAAGATTATAATGCATCTAAGTTGGCCAAGATTTATATGAAGGAGAGTGTAAGGAGCCATGTGATATGTATGTTCATTGTCTCAAACAATTATATTGGATTTACTTTTAATTTTTATCAAAACGTTTTGTCAGAGGTGGGTTCTATATTGGACCTAAGTCTAACTTTACATTCACATCCTATCGGGCAGTCAAAATAGACCATTGAAATACTTGAAGATTTTTTTTAAGCTTCTGTTATAGACCTTGGGGTCTTTGGGACCAATATCTATATTTTTTTGAATTTTCCAAAAACAATAGTTACAACTCTTGTCTTGATATTGCACCTTTTAAAGTCTAATATGGTAGAAGATGTAGGTATTTATTTAGATGGTTTAATACTTTTAAAGTGATACTTGAGGCACTGATATGCTCAAAGATTCAATATAGAAGGCAAGGTTTATAGAAAAGAAACAACTAACAGCTCTTAGTTGTCTGAAAAAGTATATGAATAATAAGGTAGGGGATGCATATTATAACAAGGAGAGAACGTTTCTTAAAAGTGTCACCCATGAAGAAAATTTTAGTTTGAGATACATTAGGACATTTGAGGTATAAGGTCAATAGATTTTATGCCAGCCTTGCCTACTTGTATATTTAGGGTTCACTCGATATTTCACATTTGAATATCAAGGAAGTACCAAGTAGATGAGGACTATATCTTTAATTAGGATCTTTAGATATTTGATAAAGTCTTATCTTACAAAGAGGAACCAATTATTATATTGAGTAAATGCATGAGAAAGTTTAGAAATAGATTTAATCATTTTGTTAACATTGAAAAGAGGAATTGCACTATTTAAAAATAAACTTAGTAAACACAACCAAACATGTGAAAGAGATATCCACTCTTGTTAGTTATCTTATGTGTTTCTCCATCGCTTAATTATGTTATTTTAGGCTAGTTATTGCTCGGTGATGAATGAGGTGTGACTTGGAATTCAATGAAATTACCTGAATCAATGTTCTGCTAAAAATAAATACTAAAACCTTCTAGCGCAAAAGAATACATGCAAGTATACATGGTCAACAAGGTAGTAAAGTGACTTTTATGAGCCAAGTATCAATCCCAAAAGGATTTGGTGATCATTTGACTATCCTATTCTTTAATTGCTAATTAGATTAATTAAGCTTGAGTTTGTAACATAAGTATGAGATTTGTATATATAACTAAGTAAGAAAATAACAATGATATGAAATTTCTATTGTAAACAATTTATGGAAAATTCTAGGGATGAGTCATTTACTTCACATACATGCATAACTATGGTTTCTAGAAGATGATGATATTTAACATGATTATTAATTTGTAGGGTTAAAATTATAAAATGGAATGACTGGAACACCTAATCTTTTCACCATTAGAAAAACCTCTTAGGTTGAGCATTCTGGGTACGATACGGTTTGAGCACACCTCTCGTATATTAGGGTATGAGTCGTACCCTCCCCTCTAATGTAGTGATAATTTTAGGTGGATAATATATGATCCAAGATAAGGTTTATCCTATCCTAAGTCATATATTGGGGTACGGTTAATATGTCACCTAGTTGTATAATGCTTGAAGTCTTTTCCAAAGCATTTTGTCTTAGATACGGTTTGTATGGTACCACTCTTACTCAAGGGTATGATTCATGCATGTTTAGTCATATGTTGATCATTAAAGTGGTAGTTAGCGTACCACTTATACCCTAGGATACAATTTGGTATGAGAGTCAAACCGTCCTATGGGGGAGTTTCCATCTTTTAAGATGATGACATTTTAGACTTTTCCCATGCCTAAACCCTTATAAACTATGAGTTATAACCTTATTTGGCCCTTAATTCTTCACATATACTACTTCAAACACATTCCAAAAAACTATTAAATCCTTTCTCAACTTCTCTAAAACGATTGGGGCTCGGATTTATCAATGAGGCCAGCTAGAGACTTCAGGATCAAGAATCCATCAGTGAATCATCTTGTATAAGGCATGTGACAGTGATCAAGAATCCATCAGTGAATCATCTTATTTCATGTGACACTTCCCTTACATGACAAGACCTAGTTTTAGGTCATGTTAAGTTTGTATTAGAGCCTAGGTTCATGGTCAATTGGGTATCGATAAAGCTATGTTAAGTAGAGTTGCTTTAATAAGTATGTAGCACGCTGTACTTATAAAACAGAGTCTACAAGGCATGTTGGAATGATTCACCTTCTTATTGTCTTATTTCAAGCTATAGAGTTTAAGATCTTGGATATTTCTTATTTCTATTTTCTCGTCTTTATGATCATGCCTCCAATAATATCTAAAGTTCCTGCAAACCTTTCTGGCCAAACTAGGCTCGATGTTGATGGGGCTCACTCTACTTATGGATTCCATACTCAATCTAGGGGTACAATACCTAAGGATCTGAGAATTCCACCAATTACCTCTAGTCCTTATCCGATTCCTTAGAATGACATATCGAATGTTGAGTTTCATTGGTTGATTGATATAATTTATCAATTGGTAGATTCCCAGGTTGAGTGTGGCGCATCTTTCACTCTAAATTCTAAGGACACAAAGGTTGTATAGTTTATGAAGTTGAGTCCTCGACCTTTATCAGAGTTGAGTTAGAGGAAGATCCATAAGTTTTTTTGGATAAGATAACTAAGATTTGTAGAGTTATGCATTCCACTAAGGTGGAAAGGGTGGAGTTTGGGTCCTATTATTTTAAGGATATGGCATACCAATGGTACTGTAACACCCCAATTTGCTGCACCGAAATGCTACACGGTGCTCATGACCCCGAGGGACCACAAGCTTACCCATGACTGATATCTGTACCTGCATACTGCAAATTATGATATAATAATGTGGAATACATAGAACTGTAAGTCCATAAGGTTCAACAGAATAAAACCATATGGGTGAAAATACCCAAAATAACTAAATCTGAACGTAAATCTGAACATAAATCTGTAAGCCTCTAAACTATCTGAATAAGGACTGGAAGGAACATGTCTCCAACTAACTCTGTAAAACTGAACAGAAGAAATAAATAAATAAATAAATGAAATCATATTGTCCTCGAATCAATAAGGACTCACTGTATCTCTGCGACTGGAATGCTACCGCTACTGCTGGGCTGGAGCTCATGTCTCGGAACCTATAGTAAAACATGAAAAGAAAGAACCATCGCAAATGTGTCAGTACAACTGGAGTACTGAGTATACGACAAAGGTAGGCTGAACATAAAGGGTTTCATGCATGAACAAAAATGACTGACTAATATGAACGTGGGAGTACAAACACACATATATAGAAACTGGGACAGTGAATACGTGATAGCATGACCTATAAGCTAGTACATGGTTTACTGATAACTGTCTTGACTAATACTGAAACTGATAACATGGACGACTGTATCTGATAGTCCTGTATATACTGAAATTTGAAGAACGCCATAAGTTCTTTTAGTGAGACTAATACTGAAACTATGGGAAGTAGTGTTTAACCGACATGCCTATGTATGCCGTTATGGCTAAGCTAGGGTCTAATCTCTACCCCGACTGGAAGGGTGTCAATACCGTGCCACGAATAAGGATAACTTGTGAGTGACCCTTATCAGGCGGGTACTCAGTGAGAACGGTGGGAACCCTAAACTGATGGGTTAAGCCACCTCATCAACCCCAATCTGATGGGTTAAGATGTCTCAACTTACGCAGGTGAGTTCCAATCCTTGGGTTCACTCGATGCTAATCTCTACTCCCATCTGGAGGGACTGGACATGAATAACTGACTGTGCATGACTTAATCTTACTGAATTCCATTGACTGGCGGAATGTTACTGATTTCTGACAACTGACTACTGAAGTCTATGTAATCATAGATTGAGTTCGGATATCGTGAAACATGACATGGATTTAGGAACACAACTATAGTTTTCGGGTACAAGTATCCCCAAGACTCAATGGAGAGAAACTGACACACATGACTGACTTGATCATAAGAGTAGAGTCCATAATTTATAATATCAGAAGTAGGGATCTCATAATAAGCATGGTTATCAACAATGTATTTCATGGAAAGGATTTCATATCACATGGAAGTACTTGCACAATCTTAATATCATGTTCATTGCGTAATCATATTGGCAACACATACCAATAGCATGGAAGTTCATGTGGATTGGATGGTCATCATACCTCATATTCATAATTAGAATTTGCAAGTAAACATAGCATATTTTCATAAGAATAGTTCATGAGTATTCCAACAACATTTACAAGGCATAATATCAACATAGAAGTCATTGGAACGTAAGGGAATATCATGAATCCTTCACTTTGTCACAATTTAGCTATACTGCATGATTTCTAGTTTCTTAGGCATTTTATTAAATACCTTACATGCACATATTAAGCATAGGTGAAATCATCAAATAATACATCATGAACAACTAAATTTACATGTTTCCAACTCATGTGATATCATGAAATTCAAAAAAAATATAAAGATACCATCTTGGGAATCACCGAATATCAACAACATGATCATCAACACCCAAAAATATAGAAATCATACTTTATAATGAAAAAGAGGGTTTTTTAGCTTTATGGATGAAAGGGATCCACAAATCAACTCACGTATACCTTAGACGGAAGATTCGTGGTGATTAACGGAGGAAATTCCTTGAAATCGGATCTTCAAGATTAGTTATACAACCCTAGTTGTTTTTTTTCATCTTTGAGATGATAATAGGGTGGTAATATGTTTTGAAGCTGTATAATTTGTAAGGTTAAGTTAAGGGACGCGTAAGGAGTGTTTAAAGACATAATTACCCTTAAAATGACTCAAAATGGAGTGTTTTTGGCACCTGGAACTGGCTTAGGCGGTGCCCAAGTGATTGCCTAATCTAGGTTAGGCGGCTCCTAACCAATCGCCTACGCTTGGGTTGGGTGGCGCCTAACCAATCGCCTATACTTACTGTCTCTCATGAAAATGGGTATTAGTTTTTGCTCGGGTATTGGATTAAGGTGAAATTGGTATTGTTGGAAAGCTTGTTCGACTCTATACAATTTCGTGGGTCGAAATCAGCCAAAATACCACATTAACATTGAGTTATAAATCTTCAAAGAAGACCCTTGCAAAATCAAACACTAAAATTTGATGGATTCAAAAACTCTTACCTTGTATTACCTTAAGTGACTCATATGAACATGCTTAATGCATCATAAGCTATCATATCACTAGGATATTCATTGTAAGTCATGTACTCAAGTATGAATCACAGGATAAGATATTTCATACATAGGAACACTTATTTATTTCCTAGCTTAGAAACATGCAAGGTATTACGATATCTCCCCCTTGGGATTATTCGTCCTCGAATGAGAATTTACTGAGAAGGGATGCAAGACAATAGAACCTGAACTGAACATAAAGAACTGATACTTGATCACATGATTGACATGCAAAACATACTGAACTGACGCATATCTGATGCACGGACAACTAAAACATGAATGTATGACTGAGTATGAAAGGGTTAATAGGTACCAAGTTTGTACTGGAAACATGAACGTGAAACTGAATAAGATGAAGGAGAACTGTTACCTTGAGCTTGATTTAAATTGGTGGGGAAGAGGTGAGGATACTTGGTACAAATATCTGCTTTTGCTTCCCAAGTAGCTCCCTCATAAGACTAATTTCGCCAAAGAATCTTGACTAGAGGCACTCTTTTGTTCCTCTATCTACAGGTCTGATAATCTAAGATTTTGACTAAAATCTCTTCATAGGAGAGGTTGTTCTAAATGTCGATGCTTTGAACAGGGACAACAAATATTGGGTCACCTATGCACTTATTTAGCAAAGAGACATGGAAGACTAGATGGACTGAGGCTAGATCTAAAGGTAACTCAAGATCATAAGCTACCTTGACGAAGAGACAAAGAATTCTGAAGGGACCGACATACCGGGGACTGAGTTTCCCTTTCTTGCCGAACCTCTTCACTCCCTGCATTGGATAGATATTAAGATAGGCATAGTCATTGACCTCGAACTCGAGTTTCTTTCTACAAACATCTGTATAGGACTTCTGTCGGCTCTGAACAACCCGAAGTCTCTCTCTGATCAATTGAAATTTCTCTACGACGTTGAATACTAAGTTAGAACCTATGATTGAGACCTCACTAACTTTGAAACAACCCATTAGAGATCTAAATCTCCTACCATAGAGAGCTTCTAATGGAGCCATCTGAATACTAGAATGATAGCTATTGTTGTATGCAAACTCAATCAAAGGCAAGTGGTCATCCCAACTTCCCTTTAAGTCAATTGCACACGCCCTTAGCATATCTTCAAGAGTCTGAATAGTCCTCTCTGCTTGACCATCTGTATGAGGATGAAATGCTGTGCTGAGATAGACTTGGGTACCGAGACCATTTTGGAATGCTTTCCAAAAGTGAGAAGTAAAATGGGTACCTCTGTCTGAGATGATAGATAGTGGAACACCGTTTAACCAGACTAACTCCCTAATATAGAGTTTGGGATAATCCTTGGTAGAATAAGAAGTACGAATAGGAAGGAAATGAGCTGACTCCGTCATTCTTTCTATAATGACCCAGACTGAATCATGATGATGATGAGTTCTAGGTAAACCCATCACGAAGTCCATGTTAACTTATTCCTACTTCCAAGTAGGAATGGTGAACTCTTGCATGGAACCACTAGGTTTCTGATGCTCTATCTTAACGTGTTGATATGTAGAGCACTTAGCCACACACTCTGCAAAATATCTCTTTATCCCACTCCACTAATAGATCTCCCACATATCGCGGTACATATTAGTAGCCCCTGGATGAATAGAGTATCGCGCACCATGCGCTTCTGCAAGAATTAGCTGCCTCAATTCATCTACACCTAGAACACATACACGACCCTGACAACGAAGAACACCATCTCCCCCTTAGGAGAAAACCTCCACTTTCTGATTCTAAACTGTCTCTTTGAGCTTGGCAAGGCTAGGATCCCTGTCTTGTTTCTCTTACACCTCAGAAACTTGAGATTACTCTAAACTACTATGAACACATACAGCACCCTCTGAAGAATCGACTAAGCGAACGCCTAGTCTAGCAAGTGGATGGATCTCCTAAGGCATATTTTTCTTACCATCCTCAACGTGAGAAATACTACCCATAGATAGTCGACTGAGAGCATCGGTCACAACTTTGGCCTTGCCCAGAAGATAAAGGACACTCATGTTGTAATCCATCAAGAGCTCGAACCACCTTCTTTGGAAAAGATTGAGATCTTTCTGGGAAAAGACATACTGGAGGCTTTTATGGTCTGTGAATACATCTACATGGACTCCATTGAGATAATGCCTCCAAATCTTCAAGGAAAAAGCAATCGCCGCTAACTCAAGATCATAAGTAGGATAATTCTTCTCATGTGGCTTTATCTATCTGGAGCTGTAGGCTATGACCTAACTATGCTGCATGAGGACTCAACCTAAACCCACTCTGGATGCCCATAATAGACTACAAAAACATCTAAACCATCTGGCATAGCTAGAACTAGAGCTGAGGTTAGTCGAGTCTTCAACTCTTGAAAGCTCTTCTCATATGAATCTGACCACTGAAACTTAATCTTCTTCTGAGTCAATCTAGACATATGAGATGAAATAAAAGAAAATCCCTCAATGAACCGTCTGTAATAGCCAGCCAAAACCAAGAAACTCCTAATATCTGATGGAGATACGGGTCTAGGACAGTTTCTTAATGTCTAGGTTTTCTGAGGATCTACTCTAATTCCATCACTTGAAATAATATGGCCAAGGAATGCTATCCCTGAGAGTCTGAAAAACAATCCTGAGATGGTCTGCATGATCATGCTCTGTGTGAGAATAAACCAGAATATCATCTATGAAGACTATGAAAAACATGTCCAAGTACTGCTTGAACACACGGTTCATCAAATCCATAAAAGTTGCAGGGGAATTGGTAAGACCAAATGACATGACTAAAAATTTGAAGTGACCATACCATTACGAAAAGCTGTCTTCGGAATGTCACATTCTCTAACTCAGAGTTGATGTTAGCTTGATGTTAGGTCTATCTTGGAGAAGTAACTGGCACCCTCAAGTTGGTCGAATAGATTATTAATCCTAGAAAGAGGATGTCTATTCTTGACCATGACCTAGTTGATTTGACCGTAATCAATACACATCCTAAGAGAACCATCTTTCTTGTGCACGAATAATGCTGGCGCACCCCATGGGGAAACACTGGGTCTGATGAATCCCTTATCTAAGGGATCCTTCAACTAATCTTTCAGTTCCTTGAGTTCTGCTGGTGCCTTTCTATATGGCAGAATAGAAATAGGTTGAGTATCCGGAAGACGGTTTATGCCAAAGTCTATTTCCCTTTTGGGAGGAATACCTGGAAGATCTTCGGGAAAGACATTTGAGTATTCATCAACAACAGGGACTATTTCGAGGCTGAGAAATGCAGAACCGGAATTTTTAATATGTACGAGATGATACACACTCCCCTTAGAAATCTGTTCCCTTGCCCGAAGGAAGGAAACTAATTGATCTTTAAACGCTGAAATGCTACCCTTCCACTCTAGGATGGGCTAATTCGAGAACTGAAACTGAACTATCCTATTTCTGCAATTGACTGTGGCATAGCAGGAATAAAGCCAATTAATGCCAAGAATAATATCAAAATCAGTAATCTCTAACTCCACTAAATCTGCTGACGTGGATTTCTGAGATATCATAACCGAGCAGTTCCTGTATACCCGCTGGTCTATGATGGTTTCACCCACTGGGGTAGAGACTGAGAAGGGCTCTGCTAAGACTTTGAGACTGATTCTGAAATCCCCTGCTATGTATGGAGTAACAAAAGACAAAGATGCACCTTGGTCTAGCAAATCATAAACATTAACATGGAAAATCTATAACATACCAGTAACGACATCAGGAGAATTTTCCTGATCCTGCTAGGACTGAAGAGCATAGAGTTTATTTGGGCCTTGCCTACTGGTAGCACTGGAAAGGGCACCCTGCTGGTTTGGGTGATTGGACTGAGCTATAGAATGATTTTGCTGACCCTGAAGACTTGACTGCAGACACTCCCTAATCCTGTGGCCTGGCATACCACAACCAAATTAGACATCACTACAGGCTCTATAAATGCCCTTGTGGTTCTTACCACAACTCTAACGAAAGGGATTCATTTGGGCACTACTAATACTACCCTGAGATTTAGAGCCTAGACCTTTGTCTTTATTGTCGTCTCTAAACTTTGGCACTGGAGCGCTGGCAGAGGAAGGATCTAGAATAGTTGACTTGGAGAAAACCTATGAACGATTTCCTCTATCTGACTTGGGGTGAGCAAAGTTTAAATTACCTGGCATTGCTCTCTTGTTTTGCCTCTCCCTAGTCTTAAACTTCTGCTCTTCTACTTGCTGGGCATATTTCATGAGTCTGGCTAAGATTATATCACCGATCAGCATTGCAGACCTATACTCATTTACCACGCTATCGTTGCCCCCTGACACGAACTTGCTCATCTTAGTTGTATTGTCTACAACCGCATGAGAAGCATACCTAGTTTGGTGAGTAAATCTTAAAGAATACTCCCTAACCATCATATTACCCTGCCTGAGGTTGATGAACTCAAAAACTTTTGCTTCCCTCAGCTCTTAGGGAAAGAATCTATCTAAGAAGGCTGTGACAAATTCCTCTCACTCAGTAAGGCCTATATCATCTAACCTCTCAAACTTCTACTATTTGTACCAATCATGAGCAATATCTTATAAATGGTAGGTGGCTAACTCAGCACTCTCAATAAAAGTAACACCCATGATGTCAATAACCTTTTAGACTTGGTCAATGAACTCCTGAGGGTCCTCATTATACTTAGACCTATGGAATGATGGAGGGTTCATCTGGGTGAAGTCCCAAACCCTAGCTACTTTAGGATTGGCCAATGGATTGGCCAGAATGACTGGTGGCTGTTTAGTCTGTGCAGCCATGGACTAGAAAGTATGGTAAATGCGGCTCTAAACTCTGTATGGGAAACATGTTTGCCCAAAGGATCTTTGAACTGAGGAGCTGGCTGGTTTCTTTTTCTGGGGGCCATGGTCTGGAATAAGAGAAGAATGGCTTAGACTGAGAGTTTAACTTATGATTATGCTCACTAGCATGACATGAATAATGAAGAAAGGGGACTATTCCTAAACCATCTTATAGCCTCCCACACATAAATGTGGCGCACAACACACCCATATACAAGACTCTACTAGATGTGGCTTTCAAACTTCCTAGGACTCTATTGAACCTTAGGCTCCGATACCAAGCTTGTAACATCCCAATTCACTGAACCAGAAATGCTACACGGTGCTCATGACCCCGAGGGACCACAAGCTAACCTATGACTGATATCTGTACCTGAACACTGCATATCATGATATAATAATGTGAAATACATAGAACTATAAGGCCATAAGGTTCAATTGAATAAAACTATATGGGTGAAAATACCCAAAACAACTCAATTTGAATGTAAATCTGAACATAAATCTGAAAGCCTCTAAACTATCAGAATAAGGAGTTGAAGGAACATGTCTACAACTAACTCCGTAAAACTGAACTGAAGAAATTAATAAATGAATCAAATCATATTGTCCTCGAATCAATGAGACTATATCTCTATGACTGGAATGCAACCGCTACTGCTGGGCTGGAGCTTATATCTCAGAACCTATTGTGTAACATGAAAAGAAAGCACCATAGCGCAAATGCGTCAGTACAACTGGAGTATTGAGTATACAAGGAAGTTAGGCTGAACATAAAGGGTTTTATAAATGAACAACACTGATAGACTAATCTGAACGTGGGAGTGCAAACACACATGTATAGAAACTAGGACCATCAATACGTGATAGCATGACCTGTAAGCTAATACATTATTTACTGATAACTGTCATGACTGATACTGAAACTGATAACATGGATGACTATATCTGACAGTCTTGTATATACTTAAATCTGAAGAATGCCCTGAGTTCATCTACTAAGACTGATACTAAAACTGTGGGAAGTAGTGTTTAATCGACATGCCCCATGTATGCCATTATGGATAAGCTGGGGTCCAATCTCTGCCCCGACTTGAAGGGTGTCAATACCATTCCACAGGTAAGGACAGCCTGTGAGTGACCCTTACCAGCCGGGTGCTCAATGAGAATGGTGGGAACCCTAAACTGATGGGTTAAGCCACCTCATCAACCCTAATATGATGAGTTAAGATGTCTCAAACTACGCTGGCTACGTATTTCTTGAAAACAAGGATAAATACTAAGAATCACACCTTGAACTAGTGGGTGATTTCTCATCCTTGGGTTCACTCGGTGCTAACCTAGATTCCCATCTGGAGGGACTGTACATGAATAACTGACTGTGCATGACTTAGTCTTACTGAATTCTGTTGACTGGCTGAATATTATTGATATCTAACAACTGACTAATATCATAAGGTTTTCCTGAGTCATATGACTGACAGAAGTCTATGGAATCATAGCTTGAGTTTGGATATTGTGAAACATGGCATAGATTTTGGCACATAGCCATAGTTTTCTGGTACAAGTACCCCTAAGACTCGATGGAAGGAAAATGACACACGTGACTGACTTGATCATAAGAGTAGAGTCCATAATATATAATATCATAAGTAGGGATCTCATACTAAGCATGGTTATCTAAAATGTATTGCATAGAAAGGATTTCATATCATATGGAAGTACTTGCAAAATCTTAATATCATGTTCATTGCATAATCATATTGGCAACACATACCAATAGCATGGAAGTTCATGTGGATTGCATGGTTATCAAACATCTTGTTCATAAGTAGGATTTGCAAGTAAGCATAGCATAATTTTATATGAATAGTTCATGATTATTCCAATAACCTTTACAAGGCACATTATCAACATAGAATTCATTAGAACGTAAGGGCATATCATGAATCCTTCACTTAGTCACAATTAAACTATATTGCATAATTTCTAGTTTCTTAGGCATTTTATCAAACACCTTACATGCACATCTTAATCATAGGTGAAATCATCAAATTATACATCATGAACAACCAAATGTACATGCTTCCAACTCATGTGATATCACGAAATTCAAAAAAACATATAAAGATTCCATCTTGGGAAATACCCAATATCAACAACATGATCATCAACACCCAACAACATAGAAATCATACATTATATTGAAAAAGAAGGTTTTTCAGCTTTATGGATGAAAGGGATGCACAAATCAACCCACGCATACCTTAGCAGGGAGATTCTTGATGATTGACGGAGGAATTTCCTTGAAATTGGATCTATAAGCTTAGTTACGCGACCCTAGTTATTATTCTCTTTTAGTGCTCTTGGATGATGAGCTTTGAGATGATAATAGGGTTGTAATATGTTTATAAGCTATATATTTCGTAAGGTTAAGTTTAGGGACGTGTAAGGAGTGTTAAAAGACATAATTACCCTTAAAATAACTCTAAACTAAGTATTTTTGGCACCTAGATCTGACTTAGGCAACGTCCAAGTGATTGCCTAAGCTAGGTTAGGTGGCGCCTAACCAATCGCCTATGCTTGGGATGGGCGGCCCCTAACCAATCGCCTATCCTTACTGTCTCTCATGAAAATGGGCATAACTTTTTGCTTGGGTATTGGATTAAGGAGAAATTGGTATCATTGGAAATATAATTCAATTCTCTACAATTTGGTGGTTCTAAATCATCCAAAATACCACATTAACATCTAGTGATACTCATTCAAAGATGACCCTTGCAAATTCAAACACTAAAACTTGATGGATTAAAAAACTCTTAGCTTGTATTACCTTAACTGACTCATATGAACATGCTTAATGAATCATAAGCTATCATTTCACTAGTATATTCATTGTAAGTCATGTACTCAAGTATGAATCACAGGATAAGAGTTTTCATACGTAGGAATACTTATTCACTTTCTTTCTTAGAAACATGTGGTGTATTACATGTACGAGGAGTAGGAACGGACAAGGGATGATGTTGATGAGTTATCTTTGTGGGAGAACTTCGCTAATACTTTTCTGGACTACTTCTTTTCTCTACTATTGAGGGAAGCAAAGGAGGAGGAATTTCTTAATCTAAAGGAAAAAAGGATATCAGTCAATAAGTATGCCTTAAAGTTTCACCAATTATCTTTGTATGTTCAAAAGATACTGTCATACATGATAGATCGGATGAAAAAGTTTACCTTGGGACTATCTCGTGAGTTGGTTCTTGAGAGTAAGGTATCTTTGTTGATCAAAGACATGGACATCTACAGGTTGGTTGTGTACATGCAATTAGTGGAAAAAGAGGAACGAAAACAAGTTGAGATTGAAAAAAGCCAGAGTAAGAGGTCTTGATTTGCTGGACAAAGTGGAGGATAAAAGTGTTGTGGTACGTGTTCCCAGAGAAAGAATTTGGTAAATACAAATTCGTATTCTACGACTAGTGCTCCCGACCAGAGGCCATCAGAAGATAAATGTTTTTAGAGTGGTAATGCTTCTAGGGAAAAGGGTGTCAAGTCTCAGACTACTAGGGATTGGTTGGCTCTATCCTACCCTTCTTATAGATTCTATGGATTGTATCACTATGACTAGTGTAAGAATGAGTGGAATAGATATTTTTGATGTTGTCAGATTAGGAATATATGGTTAGAGTGCCCCTATCTAGTGGTTTCTTGCACCAAGAGGTACCCTATTACTATATCATGCACTATACACCAAAGGGTGCTGCTTCTATTTCTGCTTCTGTTTCTATTATCTGCACTAACAAAAATTAGTTCTATGCACTTACTACTCTCTAGTATTCTGAGGCATATCCAGATATTATTATGGGTATGTTGAGACTTTTCTCCCATGATATGTATTGTTTTATTTATCTGGGGTCCACTCTTTCTTATGTTACCCCATTTATGGCTATCTATTTTGGTTTTGGTCCTAATATTTTTTATGTTTCTTTTTCTATTTCTACCCAGGTACGAGACTCAATAATTACAAAAAGAGTGTATAGAGGGTTTGTGGCGGCTGTTGCTATTAAAAAAACTCTGCTAGACTTGATAAGAGTTAGACATGGTTGATTTTTATGTTATTCTAGGGATGGATTGGTTAGATTGGTGCTATGCTTTCTTAGATTGTCAGACCAATAAGGTCATGTTGAAATTCCCTATTGAATAAGTCATTGTATGGAAAGAGGGTTCTTTAGTGCCTAAGTGGAGGTTTGTATCATATATTAGAGCCCAAAATTTTATTTCTAAAGGGTGTTTGTACACTTTATTTCAAGTTAACAATTCTGACTTTGAAGGTCCTTCTTTAAAATCCATTCTCATTATTAATGTGTTCCCTAAGGGATTTCTCGATGACCTTCTTGTTATTCTTCCTAATAGGGAAATTTATTTTTGGATTGATCTTGTTTCAAATACTTGTTTGATTTCTATACCTCCTTATAGAATGACTTTAGTTGAGTTGAAGGATCTTAACTAAAAATTGAAGGATCTCTTAGATAAAGGTTTTATTAGTCCTAGTGTGTCTCCTTGGGGTGCTTCTATATTATTTATGCATAAGAACGACCGTTCCCTTCCGATGTGCATTGATTATCATTAGTTTAACATGTTGACCATAAATAATTAGTATCCTCTTTCTAGGATCGATGATTTGATTGATCAACTTTAAGGTGCAAGGTTTTCCCTAAGGTTGATCTTTGATTGGATTATCATCTGCATAAGATTAAGGAACTGGATATCCCTAAGATTGTCTTTAGGACCTGATTTGGTCACTATGAGTTCCTAATTATATCTTTTGGGTTGACCATTTTCCCCGTGGCCTTCATAGATTTGATGAATAGGGTTTTTCATTCATTTTTGGAATTATTTGTTATAATTTGCATTGATGACATCTTGGTCTATTCTAAAAGTAAGGCAAATCATATCAATCTCCTTCGTGCAATGTTGCAAACTTTAAAGAATCATAATTTGTATGCCAAGAAATCTAAGGGTGAGTTTAGGTTGAAGGTTGTGACTTTCCTTGGTCATGTTATCTCTAGTGAAGGGATCATGGTGGATCCACAAATGGTCGTGGCGATAAAGAAGGGGACTAGTCCTATGACTCCAACCGATATTCAGAGCTTCTTGTATCTTTCCAGTTACTATAGGAGATTTGTCCACATTTTTTTAACTATAACTACTCTATTGATTTTTTTGACCTAGAAGAAGGTCAAGTTCTTGTGGTCGGATGCGTGTAAAGATAGTTTCGAGAAGATGAAAGATAAATTGACTTCAGCTTTAATTTTGACCTTGTCCGAGGGTAATGATGATTTCATATTATATTGTAATGCTTCCCCTATTAGGATTAGTTGTGTATTGATGGAGCATGGTAGAGTGGTGAAATATGCTTCTAGGCAATTGAGAGTTCATGAGAACAATTACCAAGTTGGAGTTGTTGGTCGTGGTATTTGCTTTAAAGATTTGTCATCACTATTTCTCTGGGGTTTATGTCACTATATTTTCTAACCATAATAGCCTTTAGTATATGTTTACACATTAGGAATTGAATCTCAGACAATCGAGATGGCTTGAGTTACTAAAGGACTATGATATGAGTATCCATTAGATTTGAAGTAATGCTAACATAGTTGTTGATCATTTTAGTAGGTTATCCATGAAGAGTTTAGCTCGTATGGATAAGGATAAATGGGAGTTGGTGAAAGAAATTCATAAGTTGGCTAATCATGGAGTTCGTCTCACAAAATCTGAGGATAGTAGTTTATTTGTGCATCAGGTATCACAATCGTCTTTTGTTGTTAAGATAAAGGAAAAACAAATGTCGGATCCTGATTTGATGAAAATTAAGAGTAATATGGTTCAAGAAAAGGTAGTTGATTTTGTGATTAGTGGTGATGGTATCTTGAGAAACCAAGGTAGGCGTGCTTCTAATGTCGATAGATTGAGAAAAAGTATATGGCTGTGGCTTATGGGTGTCAGGATTCTATTCATTCCATTTCTACAAAGATTTATCATGATCTTATGGAATTTTGTTGGCAGAATTATATGAAGCAAAAGTTGAACACTTAAGACTCGGTGGGTTGTATAAAGAGATAAAGTTGCTCCAATGGAAGTGGGAGACTATTAATATAGATTTTGTTATTGGACTTTCTTGGTCTCAGAATCAATGTGATTTGATTTGGGTCATTGTTGATAGAATGACCAAGGCCCCTCATTTTTTACTAGTAAGAACTAGTTATTCCACTGTGCATTATGCGAAGTTGTATATTGCGGAGATTGTGAAGTTGCATGGTGCTCCAGATTCTATAATTTTGGATCATGGTACTCCATTATCACCTTATTTTCAAAAGTCAATTTAGGTTTTGGAAATAAGATGTGTCGTACTACAACATTCTACCTACAGATAGATGGACAAGTGAAGAGGACTATCCAAACATTGGAAGATATGCTCTGTGCTTGTGTGATTAATTATGGATGTATTTGGTATACCAATTTTTCTTTGATTGAATTTTCCTATAACAATAGTTAGTATTCGTGCATTGGTTTGACTCCTTTTGAGGTGTTGTATGGCAGACGATGTCATTCTTCTATTGATTGGTATGGAGTTTTTGCGGATAAGTTGCTTTGCCATGATTTTTCTCACTAAGCCTTAGAGAAGGATAAGGTGATCTATGATAGGTTGAAAATCGCTCAAAGTCACCAAAAGTCCTATGTTGATATTAGGTGTAGGGATTTTGAGTATCATGTTAGTATTTGGGTTTTCTTGAATGTATCTCCCATGAAGGGAGTGATGCAATTTGGTAAAAAGCGAAAGCTTAGTCCAAGTAATATTGGTCCATATTTAATTTTAAACAGGGTTGGTAATGTGGCCTATGAGTTGGAGTGGCCATCTAGTTTGACCTCCATCTACCCGGTATTCCATGTGTCTATGTTGCGAAAATATATAGATGACCCTTTGTTAGTTGTTCCCTTATTTGGAGTTGGTATTTCCGACTCTTTGTTCTATGAGGAGATCTCGCTAGGTATATTAGATCAATAAGTTTGCCGATTGTGAATGAAAGAGGTGGCTTTGGTGAAGGTTTTATGGATAAAGAAAATGTCTAAGAAAGCTATTTGGGAGGCAAAAAAGGACATGAAGTCCAAGTATTTGCATTAGTTTTCCATTCCTGAAATTCATGCTTGAGGTATGTTATAATCTTGTTGACTTGATTTATTTGTTTGATAAGTAATGGGTTCAAGTAGCTACACATTGAATTGAGCAAGTGCTTTGATAGACAATGGGTTAGAGTCCCAAAGTCTTTTGAATAAATGATTGATTTATAATGACCATGGCAAGTGTCATATACTTGTTGTATGTCTTTGTTTTCTAACTTGAGTAAAATTTAGTTTTACTTGTTATGATGTGTGAACTCATGCTTTTTATTGCCTTACCCTTTATTCGAGGATGAATCATCCAAGTGGAGGAGAATTAAAACACCCATGCTTTGGACACTTAAAAGAATCTCCTAGGTTGAGCATTCTGGGGAGGATATAATTTTATCATACCTCACATATTTTATGGTATAATTTGTACCCTCACCTCTCATATATTGATAAGTTTAAGTGGATAAATTTTATCCAAGATATGGTTTAGCCTCTCCTAAGTAGTAAGTTAGCGTATGGGTCATATGTAGCCTAGTCGTATGATGCTTAAAGTCTTAGCCAAAGCATTATTCTTAGGTATAGTTTATATGGTACCACTCATACCTTGGGGTACGAGTTATTCATGTTCAGTCGTATGTTGATAAGTAATGGGGTCCATGGAAGGGTATAGGGTATTAGTTAGGGTACAACTCGTACCATTGAGTATGGTTTGGTGTAGGAGAAGTACCCTCCTACGGGTTAGTTTCCACCTTTTAATCTAAGGATATTTTGGACTTTTTTCACCCCTAAAACCATATAACCCATGACTTATAACATTATTTGGCCCTTTATTCTTCACATATAATAATTCAAAAACATTCCAAAACACTTGTAAATTCTCTCTTAATTTCTCTAACAAGATTAGCGCTAGTGTTTATCAAAGAGGCCATCTACTTAAGGATCAAAAATATATTGGAATCATCTTGTATAAGGCATGTAAATATTCCATTATTAGTATTTCATAGATATCAATTTATTTTAACATTGTTTATGAATCTTTAATGGTGTTTTCTGAAAAAAAATGTTGAGGGTTTTGAAGTATAGTGATGAGTAATGTTTAGTCTTTCTTGAACTTACGTCTATAAATGTTTTTGATGATGATAGGCACATATGGATAGTTATTGATTGTGGTTTAACATGTGGGTCATGAGTATCCCTAATAATGACAGTTTTCACTAGGGTTTTTGTCATGGTGAAGGTATGCCCACAAGATGTTTGTGAAAATGTATACTAGAAATAACTAGTCATATATTGATGGTTTATTGAACTAGGTAATGGCTTATTGAGTAGGAATAATTGTTAAATGACTTTGTAACGGCCTTGTTATCCCTTAAATGAGTTAATTGGTGATTTTGGTGGTTGGTTTGGTTGAAAAGCTTGTTGGACTCTCTAAGTATGAAATTGAATTGTGTTTGAACTAAAGCTTTGTGTAAGAATGCTAATTAATGGTTTGATAAAGGTCTTTATGACCACAATATGACTTTAATGGTAGTTGAAACTAAGGCATTGTCCTATTAAGGTGATTGATTAAAAAATGATTCATAAAAACCTTGTGGTTATTTATGGTGTTGAATTGTGACCTTGATGGCTTAAAATGGCTAAGTAGGTTAAAGTCCTTAAATGTTGAATTGAGTGTACAAGAATGCATGAACAAAGGGTCGGAGTCACAATGTCAACTAGTAATGGACACGATGGCTTCTAGTTATTATCCACTTGCGTAATAAAATGGCTTGTGGTTAGAATCCACTTGTTTGATAAGATGGCTAGTTCTTAGAGCCCACTTGTCTAACAAAATTGCTTGTGGTTAGAGTCCACTTGTGTAGCAAAATGCTTGTGGTTAGAGTCCACTTGCACAATGAGGAAGCTTGGGGTTAGAGTCATCTTGCTTGATATAACCTAAGTGAGTTGAAGGTTAGAGTCCTCTACTTCATGGTTCATGATTGAGTACTATGAAATGGATGCTATGGCCTTTTTACCCTTTTAACACGATGTATTTGCATATATCTAAATGTCTATGTGTATGAATGTGATATCTTATGATCGTTTGACTTGGTATTGAATAATAAAACTATTTTATCCTTACCCTTGAGTTACATACTAGAGTTCTAACTGCTAACTGTCTCAATATTCTAGGTCCCCATGCAACATAGGGGTCGGAGCTTCTTCTTCACTTCTTACGCAGTGATCGGTGTTCGAGCGGTTCATGTGTTGACATTTAATTAGTGAGCTTGCATCCTGTAAAGGCATCCAATTCATAGTCTTTTTATCTATGTTATGGACATATTTTAGACTTGGTATTTGGCTAATGTCGGGGGCTTGTCCTGATATATTAAAGACACCGGACTGGTATAGGCTTGTGGATGACTATGGACTTAGGTAGATTTGATGTTTTATGTTGGTATGAATGGAATGATTAAACATTTTTATGTTATGATTGTTAGTGTTGTTTCCTCTTTCTTATTATATTTTTGGAGTTCATCTGACACCTCTGGATTGATGTGAATGTTAGGTTGGGTTAATGGGGAGATCTCCAATCTTTCTTGTGCTTGAGATGCCCATAAAACAGGGCTCTATTTTAGGTTGTGTCAAGGGTGATCCCCTATGGTATCTACTCAAATTAATCTCACAACTGCATCTTTGAGTGGGGATGTGAGTCTTTAATATTAGCGCATTAAGTTATCTTTCCTTTTCATTGACTAAGTGGTATATTTAGGTCTATCTCTGTTCCTAAACAGAAATCATCCTTTAACAATTAGTATCCAATGATTTAAACCTTTGTCCATATTCATTACATTTTGTATTCAAATCCTCGACCCATACTACCAATTTGTTTTGGGACTTTTATTTATCCTAAGTTAATGATGCTTAAGAATAGTAAACTAAGAACATAAGAATAATCAAATACATGATAACCAGGTAATCAACCAACAATACCATAATTACACAAACATGTTCGTAGACTCAAACATAAAATATGGGTGTTTCGCCACTTATGGACTTACAAAGAATCACAATACTGTAATTCATAACTAAAAACTATTTGAAAAATAAAATAAAGAGTAAAAACCCTATTTATAGCCTCCCTAATGTGCTTTCTCTGTCCCAAAGTCATTCTAAAGTGATTAGAATAGAAAAAAGGATCCTAATTATACAGTAGGATTAGTTTTTGGCAAAAATACACAAAGGTGTGGTACGCTCTTATAGTGCATCTCAGTGGGATTTACACGCTCTTATCGTGCATGCTAAATATTTTTTTTCCATTATATATTTTTTTCTGACGGCATGGGACACTCTTACTGTGGAGGATAGTGAGCATGGATAGCCTTTGCGCTTAAATTTCCAGTTCTTCACTATGGTGTAGTCTCATAACTTTTCTTCGTGTCCCATGCATTGTAGATACCTTTATAACTCTTTTAAGCTTGCTTTTCTTCTCTATATATATCATAACACCTTAAATTGTATCCTAAACATCATATAACAAGCATTAGTTTACACAACCCAATATAGTTCATCAAAGTACACTAGAACAAACATATCTCAATGTATAACCACTAGTTTTTTCGTTTATGCTTTATTTGATCATTTGGATTCTTAACAAGTTTTACAAACACTCTAAACATGTTACTTACTACATAAATATAGATTTACACTCTTAATACTTGATTAAGAACATCAAGAAGTCCTCGGAACTAGGCTAAACACAGATTATTATGACACTTAGGTGTTTAAATACGGCTAAAATAACCACCACACTTAAAGCCTTGTTCTTCCTAAAACAAATATTTACTCTAAACATACTCAAGGGAGACTATAACATCACAAATTAAAATAAGACATTTAAGCTATAAGTACAACGACTAAATAAATTGTAAGTTCCATTATAAGCATGACGTATTACAATTGAAAACTCATCAAAAGTATTTCAAAAAACCTAACGTCAACAATTGACTCTACCAAGTTGGAAAACTCATGTATATTACTCACCAAAGAGATCATACAAATCATGTAACCATCATCAAACATATTTCTTCACCATTAGAGACTTACAAATATTCACTCACAATTCTACAATTTAACACAATAATGGATGTGAGAATTAAATTTGGCTCACTCTCACAAAGAATTCACATATCACATACGATGAACCATAAGTTTGTTCTTATTGTATTCCTCCACTAATAACAAAATATAAAGTCTCAACATCAAGTAGGACCTTAAGGGTTTTAATGTAGAGTAACTGATGGGTAAGAAATATTTTGTCCATTACTATTGACTATCTTTCCTAAGTGCTTAAATACATCACACTTTACAATAGACTCCTCTCTAACCAACCAAATCTTCCACCATATTTATGATTCCACTTCTGTTTTCCTTTACCCCCTTTCTTTAATCTAGTTTACATAGCTACAATAGAAAGTATTTTATATCTACACATGATTCACTTTTGATAAATTTTTCTCTTCATTAAAAAACTCCTAACCATAACACATACTTTTTAACAAAGACAAATAGGTACCAACTTGATGCTTCACTTTCACTTTTTTCTTCTTCAATTAGACACACATTAAAATCTTAATTTTTCAACTAAAGTTCTGAGGAGAGTTTGATTAAATTATAGTCAATTGAGATAAAGTTAAAGAATTGCATATTAGTCTAGCAAAGAATATGCTAAAGGCTCATCATGTCTAACGAAGATCATGCAAAAAAGGTAGATAAAGTAGGAATAAAACATGTCCATTAAAGAAATTACAATATCATATCCTTAAGCTAACATTTATTATATTACTTTTCAAATACATCAGGAAAGTTCTAGACATCAAAATGCATATATGGAATATACCAAATCCTAACTCACACTTTGCATTTGCTCAAATCAAGCAGGATATCTATAGACTCTCAACCAAGACTAGGTTTTTCAAAAACAGTGTTTTAAAAATAGTCATTCAACTTATTCGACATTATTTCACATTCTAAACAAACTTACATCAAGTCATAATACATAGCACCTCACAAGAACATCTTATTTAAAGCTAATAAAAAGAATTTTAAAATTTCTCCTAAAATTCAAAAGGGATACTAGGTTAATAAGGATCCCTTTGAAAAAAAAAAATCTAAAAGAAAAATCAAGGGACGGGTGGGTCTGTTTCATCTAGATAGACACCCAAATAAACTAAAACTAAACGAAGATAAAATGTTTTTTGTGATCTTTTAAATTAAGTAAAAAATAATTAAATAAATAAAATTAAAAATGATATATCAAAACCTCACCCTAACCAATCAAAAAATTCTCTATCCCACACTTAGAATCACACTTTGTCTCCAAAGTATTAGTCAAAATTAAGGATAGAAATACTTCTCGATGACTCAAGCCTAGGTTGGAGCATCATTTCCATCAAAGAAGTTTGAAGGACCCCACACAGAGTTTCTTTTTATGCTTCATATCTAAGACTTCAGGTACTAAATTTCCCTTCAACTTGTTACACATAATAAAAACAAAATAAAAGTGTTACTAAAGGGAAACTAAAAAAAAATAAATAACTATTTTAACTTGGGTTGCCTCCCAAGCAACACCTGATTTATTTTCAAAGCATGACACACGTCACAACTCTTTTCCATAGTCTCTCATCATCATTCTCCTTCTCTGAGCCCATCTTCTTAATCTTTTTGTACCTATTGAAATTTTACTCTAATTGTTTATAGTTCTTACTATATTACCTTTTCATGCTCCTTTTTATATTTCATAATCACACGCTTACTTTTATCTTTAGAAAACTCCAAGAGGGAGTCGAAAGAGGTTAATAGACACTTTTACTCCTCCACCCCACACTTATATTATTCCATAATTTTTTTACTGCATAAATCCTTATAGTGAAAGTGTTTATTGAGTGCTTTGTGCGCTCTAAGTATTACCTCCTCATCATTCAATATTATTATTAAATACCCTCTCTCATATCTATAAGTTTCTCTCTAGTTTCCAATAATATTTATCCTAATATTATTGGCACTTTTCCATTAGCATCATATTCAAGAACAATGAAGTCAAAAGGAACAATAAATTTACCAACCTTAATGAGAACATTCTCTATGATTCTTTCTGAAACTACTCTTGTTCTATCTGCTATTTAGAGAACCACTAAACATAGCCTCAATTATTCCAAACCAAGAGTGTCAAACACTTATAAGGGCATCAAAGTTATGTGTGCCCCTAAGTAACTGATGGTATGGTTCACATCACTTTCACCAACTTGTATAGGGAGGGTAAAACTTCTAGTATCTTTGAGATTTTTGGGAATATTGCTTATCAACATTGAACAACACTACTCAGTGAGTGGTACTATATTAAAGTCACCTAGATTAGTCAGTTTGGTTACCTCAACTTTCAAGTACTTAGTGTAGATAGACATTTCCTTCAAAACATCTGGAAAAAAGAAGTTTGATGTAAAGTTACATAAATGTCTCCAAGAAACTTTTAAAGCACACATCGTCTTTAGCATTTTTTAGCCTCTAAAGGAATCATGGTGGTGGTCTCTCTTCTGTATGTTCTATTGTATTTGATTGTGTACTTAGTCTTCCCCAAAATTTTAGGTTCTTTGTTTGCCAGTTGTCTCATCTACTTGTTGGGGGACCAACTGTACTTGTGCTTATGATTTTTCTTTAGTGGTCTTATAATGACGTCTCTACCACTCTTCAATGTAATTTTCATTACTTTCCTTGGATTTTATATATCACTAGGAAAACCTCTCTAGCTCTTTTGTTATAGGCTTAAGCTAATTGTCCCAATTGTGACTCCAAATTCTTCTAAGCTAGCTGCTGATTTTTTATATCCACAACCATTTATTCTTGGATGGAAAACATATTTTTCAAAGTATCTTCACTAATAATGGCTTGAGTATTGTTTTGAATTCCATACCACTGTTGAAACTATTGAGTTTGAGCCTGATTATTACCTCTTTGAGTAATTATGATGACTCTGACAATTAAAATTGCAACCATGACCATAATTTTGAATCATCTTTTGTGCATTGTCAATGAAATTCATTGATTCTATATTTGCTCCATGTAAGTCTGCAGAGTGGCCGCTGCTTCCACAAATTAAAATAAAATTTAAGCTAGCTAATTGCATTAAGTTAAGCTTAAGTTTAATTCACACTCAACTTACTTAACTATGTTATTATTTTGTTGTTAAAAGGCGAAAACTAAGCTACCAATATTGTGACACTATCTACCTCTGTAATACCTAAAGGATTCTTCACCTCAGTTTTGAAGACCTCACATTAGCATTTGGTATTACTTTATGTAATTTTATTTAGGAAAGTATATAGCTTGTCATAAATTTTCTCCAAAGCCTATCTAGCTGTAACTATATCTAGAAATTTATTTTAATCATGGCCAATCCTACAACAAAAGTATGGACTAATAACTCATTGGTCTATTGGTAGTGTGGGAAATCTTTGAGAAGTGACTTGAACCTATCCCATTAATGATAGATATTCTCATGTGTTTTAAAGCTCAGGATCTCCCTACTTAACCTTTCAATTTTGCTAGAACAAAAGAATCGATTGAGAAACTTCGTTCCTAAGTCGTCACAAGTTATGATGGAGTTTGAAGGTTCTTTCTTCGATAATTTCTTCACTTCAAACAATAGTAAGAAGGGTAAGAGAGTTAGTGTTGTGATCCTACCATACATTTAAGTGTACATGACTGTGCTAATTATAAAATATCCTCTTCAAGTTGGATGTCAAACCCGCAGGGACAATGTTTAACAAAGATCCAATTCTATATTTACTAATGAGATTAACCAAGTTCCAAGCATAACTACAGAGAGTTTAAGTTTGTGAATTAAGAGTAGCAGTAAGCTATTCAAGATTGTAAAATATTACAGATAATAATAGGGAGAAATCTAAGGCTAAGGCTATTTGAACAATCCTTTTAAGCAATACAATCTCATTAATTTAGCTAAATATTGTGGTTGTTGATTCATGAGGCTGGTAAAATGATTATGATATTCAGAGCCTCTAAGTGTCTATCTAACTTTGAACCACAACTACATCATTGAGAAGGGATGCAAGCATAAGTAAAACATTTTTATATGTCTTGCTGTCAATGAACCAAATAAGGAAAACTACAATTACTTGTATACTAAATGCCAATCCTAACATTAATTCATTTGGAGTAAAATAACCTACTCCATATATTCTATGATATATTTAATTGTTCCTTCTTCTAGGATCACAATGGAAATTTAGGTTTATCCCAAGGTTTGCAAATCAATCAAATTGTAAGAACAATAATACATAAACAACCAAACACGATAATCAATAATAAACAAACTCAATTATATGCTAAAAACTCATGTTATTTGGATCAATACTATAATGAGGGTGTTTAGACAATTATAATCTTACAAAGAATCCATAATGTCCCGTCGTTCATTTTGAGTGCTATATTTAAATAATAAGTAATTTGGAAGATTAATTTAATTGGTGGTTAAAATAAGTATAAATTTTGTTTTAAATTAAGAGTGGGCCACAACCACTACTCCTCTATCAGTTATGTACACGATTAGGGTACAAATTAATAAGGACTAGTAATTTATTCTCCAAACTCTAAGAAGAAGGAAAACAAAGAGAAGGGGAAAAACTCTAGTAGATATTTGAAAAGGATGGGCACTCCAAGTAACCAATTCTCCAAAATCTTATTTGTATAAGTAAGTATTAACATAGTGAATAATTTTCCTATGGGTTACTATATTTTGGAGGAAAAACTATTGAAAACTCATATTATTTTGTGTGAATTGTTGGAGATCAAAGTAGTGTGCAATCATTTAATTACAAAATACTAATGATTGACGAATGAGGACAAGAATGGTAGTCTGACTGGGGGGTGTTAACGTGAGGGTAAAAATAATTAGTCAATGATAATAATTAATAATTGGGTTATTAAATAATATAATATAATTACATTATAAAATAGTAACCTGTATGATGAGATGTGGGTTGGGGGTATATTTAATAAGTTTATATAATAATGATGTGATTGTTCGTTGTTTGATTGTTAGGATATTAGTGGAATTATTCCACTTCCAGTGACCAACTATAGTGGAAGTGATGATGTTTCTACTATTAAATTGCTAAGGCATTGGTAGTAATTGGGAATGAGATATCTAATTGATTTATGGCTAATAGTTTTGATGTTATTGAAGATTTTTTGGTCCATTATTGTGCATATATTATTTTATATTTTGAGATTTATAGAATTAATCTTTAGGCCAATGATTATTAGAGTGAGAATATCTTATTCGTGTTTGAATAATAATCCATTTTAGATGAAATTTGATGAATTAGTTCACATTCTTATGGGGATTATTTATTGGAATACATTTTGAACATTCCGAAACGTTGAGGAAGGGCAAGGCGCTTGCGGAGTAACTATTATGGATTTAATGGATTAGGTAGGCTATGATTTAATTGGAGTTTAGACTCGACTTCATTGTGTGTATACTCCTAAATTGGATACTTGTTCGGACATGCTTGAAATTGTTGATGTTTGAATTATTGATTCGTGTATAAATGTTTAATGAAAATTGACTTAATAGAATTGTCTTATGACTTAAAGTGTATTTGTAAACTTGGGTCATTGGGAGGCATACTGTGAGGTTGTGTAAATTGATATTGATAATATTTGTTTATATTCATGTTGGATTGGGTACCACGCTAGTATGTTTATATTTATCTTAGATCGAGTACCACATCGGTACGTTTATATTTATATTGGATCAGGTACCATGCCGGTACGTTTATATTTATGTTTGATCGGGTACCACATCAGTATGGTACATGAACATAGATTATTCACTGAAGATCATGACTATTTGAGAAAAAATAAGTTCCATAGCATCTGTGTACATATTTATGTTATTTCTGTGGATGTTTTTACAGTATGGTTGATACTGTTGATGGTTATGTGGCTTATTTGTGAGCACTGTTTGACCTGTTGTTGCTATGTTAATGATTCATTGAATATTTGTTGTGTGATGATACTTGTCTAATTGTTATTTAATATATGATGTGTGCATGCAATTAAATTAAGTTGGCCTATGATACTTTCCTATACAATGTACTTTGTACGGATTCTACACTTTACTCATCTTTTGTTGAGTGCGAAAAGTGTTCGAGGCTTAAACATGACCTCACTTCTAGAGTTTAATATCAGATCTTGATTCAAGGGTGAGTACTCCGTCTACATGCTGCCATGGGTCATCTTATTTGTTCTTGTCCATCTTTTGGGCAATGAAACATTCTTTATTTACTTTATTTTTGGATATCACTTTAGATATGATCTTCATTAGTAGTTTTTGTACGATGACTTTTGGGTCTTGGGAATTTTAGTAAGTAGCTTGTTTGAATTTCTTCATTAATAATGATTAGTCCTGGATATTTGTTATTATGTTGAATTTTATAATAATATAAAATAATATTGACCGTGTATTTGGGTAATGATTCAGTTTAGATAGTTCTCCCATATGAAGATTTGTGTGGGTGCCACTCATGGCCTTTTGGGTTATGATAAAGTTGGTATCAAAGCTTAGGTTCTTCGATCTCGTCGTACCAGAACATGTCTAGTAGAGTCTTGCAAAATGGTTTAGAGACGTCTGTGCTTTTCTTTGAGAGGCTCTAGTGTAATAGGAAAATTCAAATTCTTCTTTCTTACGTGCTACTACTTGACTTCAATTGGTAGTTGGTTATTCTAATTAGTATGTAGCTATTTCAATTGATATCTGGCGATTCCAATTGATATTTAACATCTTTTATTCTTATCTCAAAGATGGGTGTGGCTGAGAGGTATGATGTAGACATAGTTACCTTAAAGTTTCAAGGGGATGGCAAGATATATAGTAAGGGCATAAATCAAGAGGGTTATACTGAGGCAGTAGAAAAGAATGCCCAAAAAAGAGGTAGTTTTAGTGGTTCATATTCAAGTTGTATGACTGTCGCAGGTATGGGGTAGAGTGACTTAAATTAGGAGGTTTTGTCCTAATTTGAGGCATTATGGTTAGTTTGGCCAGTAGCAGGCTCCTCGAGCTCCAGTTCTAGTAGTTAGGGGTGGTAATCAACATCATATAGGTGGTCTCAAATTGATAAAAATAATGCTCAGATTGGTGGTAGGACCCATATTTATTGTTTTCCAGGTAGGCCCAAGGCAAAGGTATTAGACATTATCTTTAGGGGTACTATTCTTTAGTGTGATCAGATGCCAATTGTATTATCTGATCTTGGTTCTACTTTCTCATATTTGTCTATTAATTTTGTTGTGGGGTTGGACATGATGTGTGATTTACTTAACTTTTCAATTCATGTGTCTACTGCTATTAGTAATTCTATTTTTATTAATAGGATTTATCATTTTTATTTTGTTATGTTTATGGGGTATCAAACTTTAGCAAATTTGTGATTCTAGACATGGTAGACTTTGACATAATCTAGGTATCAGTTGGTTGTCTCTATTTCATGCTATATTATCTTGTCATGCTAAGACAGTGAGCGTGGCTATGCCAAAAATAGATAGATTTTAGTGGGAGGGTGATAATAGTCTTGCTCCAATGAAACTCATTTTCTTTCTACGTGCAAGGAGGTTAATTGGGGTGAGGTTGTTTGGCCTTCCTATTACATCTTTGAGACACTTCCATGGAGGTCCCATTTATTGAATCAATTTTTGTGGTGTGTCAGTTTCATGAGATTTTCTTGAAGATTTACTTGGTATTCCACCAGGCTGTGACATTGATTTTTGTATTGATCTAAAGCCACATACTCATCCTATTTATATTCCTCCCTATAGGATTGCTTCGACTGAGCTGACAAAGTTAAAGTCTTAGTTGCATGATTTTCATAGTAAGGGTTTTATCCGTCTGACTGCCTCTTCATGGGGTGATTCTGTTTTGTTTATAAAAAAGAATGATAGTATCCTTCATAAGTGTATAGACTATATACAGTTGAACAAATTACATTTCATAATAAGTATCCTTTGCCCTGTATAGATGATTTATATGATCAGTTCAAGTGTGCATCCATATTTTCTAAGGTTGATTTGAAATTCTAGTATCATCAGCTTAAGATTCGGCATGACGATATTCCTAAGAATATTTTTAGAACTCGGTATAGGCACTATGAAATTCTTGTGATGTCTTTCTGGCTGACTAATGCCCATATTGCTTTTATGAGTTTGATGAATGGGATATTTAAACCTTACTTGTATTCTTTCATGATTTTCTTTATTGAAGATATTGTAGTTTATTCTAAGAGTAAAAAGGAATATGAGAATCACTTACGATTACTTTGGCTCTATTAGAAGAGGAAAAACTTGATGCGAAATTTTCTAAGTGTTGGCTTTGGTAGGCTTTTGTGTACTTTTAAGTTTTAGATAATGTGCGATATATATTGTGTATTGATATGGATGTTAGGCTTGATTATGTGTAGGGTGACTTGGCCTCGATTGTTGACGTTTGGAGTTTAGATGCGGGCTTGGGACCCATAAAGTGGCATGTTTATACCTCTTTCAAATCCTACTGTTTTCCCTCCCTAGTTTAGATTAGTAGTATCGTGGTTATGATGTAAACAATATTTGGGATGTGGTTTTAGTACTTGAAGCATGATTTGTATATTTGGTCTTATTGGGCCATAGTAGTCTTGAAATCGTAAGTTGGGTAGACTTAACATAAGTACCCTTGTTTCTAGTTCAAATTGCTATCTTAGGCCTAAATATGGGTTCCTTTGCATCGAGAAGATTGACTAGATATCTTAGCCCAGTTTGGGTGAGAGAATGCCTAATTATAAATATTGATGATTAAAAATGTGATCGTTTGGCCCACTTAGGCCTAAACATTTGTTATGTCTTATGGACTTAGTTGCGAATATTTGACATTGATGAGGCTATTAAACCTTAGAATAAGGTTACTTCGTAACTTGGTAACTTTTATTAATGTTTTCTAGATTTTGGCTTTTAGTTATAGCTATGATACTTCTTATGGAAGTGATATTGGGCATTTAAATATGATATTCCTCCTAGATACGTTATATGGCCTATAGAGATTCTATTTGCTCTTAGATATGCAAATTCCCCTAGAGAGGTGATATTCCTCGTAGTCATGATGTATGAACTATCAATATAAGATATCCTATAAACGATTACATATCTATATATATTATGCCTCCAATATGTGAGATACCTCCTACATGTAAGATGATTAGAGATATGCTACAACTTATAAATATGATTATCAATCTGAGTTCAAGATATGTATATGGTCCTAAGGTTGTAATTATAATGTTATGAATATTCTGGATAGATTATTGGGCCAATGGTTGTGTTATGATAATGATTGAATATCCGAGGAGTGTTTATCTGTGTAAAGGATACAATTACCAGTTATGAATACATATATGTTTGTATACATATCTCTCCAGTAGGGGACGGAGGAAGAGGCAGTATGTTGCTTGCGAGTTAATGGATTGGATATTGGTGATGACATGCATAGATTTGGTATATTCATGAGTATTATATCGGTAATTGATGGGATTGTATCTGAAATATGATCTTACGATTGTTCTGCCTAATTAATAGATAATTTATGAGGTAACTAGTTGTCTATTAGGGGACTATAGCACTTGATGGCTAGGAATAAAATATATTAGTTAATGAATCTTGCTTAGTTTAAACATGGTAGCTAGTGATAGTTGATGTTTAACTTATGTGAGGTTGGGTCTAGCATAGGTCAAGATTAGTTGGTATTGATGACTAAGTTTTTTATGTTGATTAGTTGATAAACGAGGAGTGGTGTGTTAATGAGGCTAGATATCAGAGATGTTGGTAATAGGAGGTGACTAGTTAATGAGTTTGAATAGTTTCTAATGGTTAACTAATGAATAGCTAAGCAAGGATTAGTTGTTAAATGATTGTTAGATAATGAATAGTGTTAGTTAATAAAATATGGTTAAGTGATAACTAGTAAGGTGTTTTCCTATAATGATTAATAGATATAGGATGATTAGTTGATAATAATGAATGGTAGATATATGACTGTTTTTATCTAGTGATGAACCTTGACTAGATGTTAGATTTTGGCTATTAAATAAATAATGGTTAGTTGTTATCCCGTGAATAAGGATTATGTGAAGGATAATGTTAAGGCTAATAACTAGGGGTTATGTGGAGACTAGTGAACTAGTAATTCTATTATAATAAGTGTTGGTTAGATAATAATGAGTTGTTTAGAAATATTGACTAGATGGATATTCATGTTGATATGACTATTTTTGTGAGTATTTCAGTGTATATTATTCGGTAATGACTATTATCATGATATGTTGATACCCGGTAGGGCCAGAGGGTACTGTTGTGATGATGTTGATACTCGATAAGACCAGAGAATATATTTATGATATGTTGATACCCGGCAAGGCCAAAAGATACTATTATCGATATGTTGATATCTAGCAAGGTCAGAGGTTGATTAAGATGATGATGGTCTTGATGAAGACATTTATGATGAATTGGGATATTGATTGTGTACTTTGTATTCATTCCTACATGTGAATCATCTCCCACCAGTCTGTACCTATATTTATCAATCGATATAGGACGGTTGCATATATATGCCTGAAGAATATGCCTTGTGTTGTTGCATGCTGATTGAACCTTCTGAGTTTGGGGTGGTGGGGGTATGCATAGTCTCATCTAGGTATTTGGTTATTCAGAAATTAAGGACTAGGGAGATTGGGTCTACGAAGGTCTAGTGGAAAAATAGTCCAATTGAGGAGGCCCCTTGGGAGATCGAAGCAAACATGCGTAGCGACTATCCATATCTTTTTGTGGATCCATGTAATTCCTTATTTTTCCTTCTTGCCTTGTGTTTGCCTATTCGGACACAAATAATTATTTAATTGGTATCTGATGTAATGACCCGTTTGATCATTTTGAGCGCTAGATTACAATAAAAAGTAATATGGATGATTAATTTATTTGGTGGTTAATAGAAGTATAACTTTTATTTTAAATTAGGAGTGGGCCACACCCACTACTCCTCTATCAGTTATGTTCAAGATTAGGGTTCAAATTAATAAGGACTAGTAGTTTATTCTCCGAACTCTAACAAGAAAGAAAACAAAGTGAGGAGGATGGACTCTAGTAGAAATTTGAAAAGGACGAGCACTCCATGTAACCGATTCTTCAAAATCTTATCTGCATAATTAAGTATTAATAACGTGAATAAGTTTCTTACGGGGTACTATAATTTGGAGGAAAAACCATTGAAAACTCATATTATTTTGTGTGAATTGGTGGAGATCAGAGTAGTGTGCAATCATTTAATTAACAAATACTAATGATTGACTAATGATGACGAGAATGGTAGTCTGACTGGTGGGCGTTAATGTGATGGTAAAAATAATTAGTCAACGATAACGATTTACAATTGGGTTATTAAATAGTATTATATAATCATATAATAACCTAGTACCCTGTAAGATGAGATGCGAATTGGGGGTATTTAATAGGGTTTGATAATAATGATGTGATTGTTTGTTTTTTGATTGTTTGGAGTTAAGTGGAATTGTACCACTTCCAGTAACCAACTATAGTGGAAGTGATGATGTTCCTACTATTAAATTGTTAAGGCAGTGGCAGTAATTTAGAATGAGATATAAAATTGATTTATGGCTAACAATTTTAATGTTATTGCAGATTTTTTGGTCCATTATTGTGCATATATTAATTTAGATTTTGAGATTTATAGAATTAAGCTTTAGGACAATGATTGTTAGAGTGAGAATCTCTTATTCCGGGTTTGAATAATACTCCATTTTAGTTGAAATTCGATGAATTAGGGTATATTTTTATGAGGATTATTTATTGAAAGAGATTTTTAACATAACGAAACTTTGAGGAAGGGCAAGGAGCTTGCGAACTAATTGTATTTTGATTCATTAGTTGCGGTAGGTTACGGTTTAAATGAAGTTTAAAATCGACTTAATTTTGTGTATGATCCTAAATTGGATACTTTTGGATTGGTATGTGGACATGCTTGAAATTGTTGATCTTTGGATTGTTGATTCGTGTATAAATGTTTATTAAAAAATTAAGTTGATGGAATTGTCTTATGACTTTAAGTGTACTTTTAAACTTGGTACATTGTGTGGCATGCTGTGAGAATGTGTAAGTTGATATTGATAATACTTGTTTTTATTATTACTGGATCGGGTACCACACCGGTACGTTTATATTCATGTTGGATCGGGTACCACGCCGGTACTTTTATATTTATGTTGGATCGGGTACCATGCCAATTCGTTTATATTTATGTTGGATCGGGTACCACACTAGTACGGTACATGAACATAGATTGTTCCCTACACATCATGACTATTTGGGAAAAAATAAATCCTATAGCATGTGTGTGCATATTTATGTTATTTCTGTCGATGTTTGCAGTTTGGTTGATACTCTTGATGGTTACGTGGCTTGTTTGTGAGCACTGTTTGACTTGTTGTTGGTGTATTATTTATTCATTGAATATTTGTTGTGTGAGGATGCCTGTCTACTTGTTATTTGATTTAAGTTTTGTACATATTATTAAATTGAGTTGATCTATGATACTTACCAGTACATAGTGGTTTGTACTGATACTACCCTATATTCTTCTTTTGTTAGGTGCAGAATGTGTTCTAGGCTCAGACATGACCTCATCTCTAGAGTTTGATAGCCGATCTTGATACAAGGGTTAGAACCCCGTCTCCTGGCTGCCATGCTTCATCTTATTTGTTCTTGTCCATCTTTCGAGCAATGAAACATTCTTTATTTACTTTATTTTTAGATACCACTTTAGATATGATCTTTGTTAGTAATTCTCGTACGATGACTTTCAGGTCTTTAGAATTTTAGTAAGTAGTTTGTTTGAATTTCCCCATTTATAATAATTAGTCCTAGATATTTGTTATTATCTTGAATTTTATAATAATATCATCTAGTATTGGATAAGTGTTTGGTTAATGGTTCGGTTTAGATGGTTCTCCCATAGGAAGATTAGTGTGGGTGCTACTCATGTCCTTTTTGGTCATAACAGAATCACCATATATGAGTTAATAAAGTAGAACTACAACAAAGTAAAGTTAAAGAAAAAATAACCCTAGTTTGAGGCCCTTGGGGTCTTTTCTTCTCTCAAATTTTAGTATTGATAAAAAATTGAATAACATTGTGACTAAGTTATTATCCTATACTGTTTGAGGCCTTCGATAAGTATCCCAACATGAAACATATGCATTTATAACGTTACCCGTCACTTAAGAGGCTGAAAAGATCACTTTTGGCCATTCTTCACCTTTAGGCGTGTCAGATCTTAATTTCCGCATGGTTAAGTGAGTGCCACACCCTAAACGTGGAGTCAAACGGTATTAGGTCATGTTATATTGTGTTGTACGGCGTGGAAGGTCCATGTGCTAAATAAATTCCAGATTTTGTCATAGTTCACTCCTTTTATTTGCCTTTGAGTTCCACAAGTTCCACACTTTATGGACGTCTTTCCGACATCATTTGGACAGATCATTCTCTAAGGCTTTGCTCCTAGCATCTTACATGGTATCCTATAAAATAAAACTATAGAAATTACTACACCCAACACAATAGAGTCCATTTATATACACTAGAAGAACACACAGCTCAAGCTCGTAACAGTAGTTTTCACATCTTTACTCTATGTGACCAGTTTAATTCCAAACATGTTTTGTAAACACCTTGAATATTATAAACATGTGCTTTAGAAGTTAATTACTCGATTTCCATAAAAATCATTAGGCACTCAAAGTAGTCCTCAAAACTAGACTGAGTACGTTTAGATAATGACACTTAGGTGCACAAATACACCAAAGATCACAACCCCAAACTTAAAGCCTTTTTCATCTTTGTACAAATATTTACATTAAGCATCATAAAATGAAGACTCCAGTAGTACTACTATAAGTAAGACACTTAAGCTTGCACTACAATGACCATATGAGTAGCAAGTTCTACACCAAGCATGTCAGATTACAATTCAAAATTATGAACACTACTTAAAAGCATCCTAACCTCAAGAATTGAATCTAGAAAGTTGGCATACTCTTGAATATTACTCAATCAAAGAGATCATACATTTCACTTGTCTATGCTTAAGCATGCACCATCATAACAATAGAGTTACCCATAGCCACTTACTGATAAGTAATTCATCATCTACATGGGCATACGAATCGAATTTCTCTCATCTAACAAAGACTTCGCATGTCACATAATATGAACCATAGGCTTGCCATTACTTTAGTACTTAATATAAGAATATTGAGGTTCAAGATCAAATACGACTTTAAGGGTAGTAATATAGGTTAAGGAATGGGTAGGATCTTTCCCAGCAAGTAATAGTGACCATTTTCCCAAAGCGCTTTTATACATAACACTATACATTAAACTACTCTATAAACAACCAATTTCTTATCACTTCTACTTTCCCACATCTCGTTTTGTTTTGCCCCATATCTTTAAGCTAGATCACATATAGTAATGATGGAGCATTCTTAGTCAACCTATGCTCCAATTTTATATCACAATATTACTTTTCATTACACTACTCCCAACTATATTACACAAATTTTTTCACCCCAATAACTATTTTTTTCTTGGGGCTTCACTTTCACTCCTTTATTCTTAAAATTTTACATTCCTTAACCAAATTAGTTTTAAAACTAAGCATTAGGATATTTGGATCAAATTATGGTTAATCAAAGAAGACGAATAGGCTATGTAGCAATATACCAACAAAAAGGATAAAGTCTCAATGGGGCTAGCTAAGATCATGCATTAAGGGTAGATAAAAGTGCCCAAAACATGGCTATAAAAGAAATTCCTGCATAATCTCCTAAACTCAGCATTCTTTATTTTGCTTGCACACACATCAGGCAAGTTCAAGATATTATATGCAATAATGAGTACAATAAAGGACCTCACATTACACATGGCACATGCTCAAATAAAGTAGGTTACCAATAAACTCTAATCTAAGAAAAAAAATTGATTTCAATTTAGTGAGAGTCACTCAAGAGTCATATAACTAAGCCTTGGTGTCTCATACATAATCATTAAACTCAATTAAAAATACTCTCTAAATTCTAAACCACTTACATCATGCAATCATACATAACACATAAAAAGAACATCTCACATATTCCTAATATAAAAAACTTAAAATATAATCCTGAAAATATAAAAGGAATAATGGGGTCAAAGTGTGCTCCCTCAAAAAAGAACCAAAAAGAAAACCCAAGGGGTTGGTGAAGTGTAGCTCTAGCAGGCTTCCACCAACAAAATTAAAAACAAACAAAGAGAAAATCATTTTGTAAATTTTTAAAATTTGGTCAAAACCAATAAAAATAGATAAAAATTGAAATCTTATTGCAGTACTTCAACCTAACCAATTGGAAGAGTCCTCACCTCACACTTAAAATCACACTTTACACCAAAAGTATAAATTTAAAGTAAGGGTATAAATACTCCATGAGGCCTCTAGGCCTAGCTATCAAAAACATTACTTATTAATAAGGTCTAGTGGACCCCATACCAAGTCTTTGTCGTTCTTCTTAGGTTAGATCTGAAATACTTACACTTTACTTCAAGCTATAGATTAAAGTAACAATCAAAACCAAGTGATATCTACCTTAACTTAGCTTGATTATCAAGAAATGACTAATTTATTTTTTACGGAACAACCCATATTACTACTCTATAATTGTTTTTCGTCAACATATTCCACCTACTTAGACACTATATTCTTAGCATTTTCGGACCTCTTGAGTGATTACTCTTAAGGTCTATAGCTTTTTCCACACTTGTCTTTTTAATCTCCTCTTTTAGTTTCGAAATTCTAGGCTTAATGGGTAGTTCGATCAACCCTACAAGGCAGACCAAAGAATTTATAATAGGCTTGCACTCAACTCCATACTCATACACTTTTATGGTTGTGATCATGCATAAATTCTTATACTGTGAGGTCGTAGTAGGTGTTTTTATATGGTAAAAACCACCACTTCATCATTAAATCTTATTTTTAGAATGCCCTCTCTAACATTAATAAGTGTTGCTTTAGTTTCCAAGAATGGACATCCCTGTATGATTTGTACCCTATAATCTACATATTAATTAAGAACAAAAAATTCATAGTAATAGTGAACTTACCAACCTTAATGAGAATGCCCTTGGTGATTAATTTAGGCACTACTCTTGTCCAATTTGCCATTTGGAGAGTCATAGAACATGATCTCGATTTTTCCAGGATTAGAGTGTTGAACACACAGAAGGAAATCAAGTTTATGCTAACACCTATCTTATAATTTAGTCAGAGCATCGATCATGTTACTTTTACTAATTTGTATGGGAAGGTGAATCTTTCTGGGTCCTTATGCTATTTTTTAATCTCGCTATCACACTGAACTGCACTCCTTAATGAGTAATATTAACCTAATGTTACCCAACATGGTTATTTTTCAAGTACTTCACATACTTCAGCATACCCTATAAAACATCTTACAAAGGAAGGTTAATATAATGTCTTCTAAATATGTCAAAAAATATCATGAAGCATGCATCCTCTTTAGCCACTTTGAATTTTCAAGGGAATAGTGGTGGTGGTTTCTATTATGTACGATCAACTATCTTTTCTTTTGGGTATTCAAATGTCCTAAAAGTTTTTGCTTCTGTGGTTGCCATATGTTTATGCTCTACCTACTGTGGTGCTAACTTAGCCTGTAAATCCTACTTTTTATAGGTATGTTAACGAATTCTATACCACTCCTTAATCTGATTGTCATTACTTGCATCAGGTATGTTGTATCACTTAGAAATCGTTCTTGATGTATTGTCTTATGAGGTTAAGCTAACTACCCTAGCTGTGCTTCTAGTTTCTTTTGAGCAAGTTGCTGATTTTTAATCTGTGCAACCATATGTTCTTTATTGGTCAGGATCTTTTGAAATTTTTATTCAATATTACTAGCATGCATGTTCTACTATTGCTGAAACTAGTTAATCTGAGTAGAATTATTTCCTCATAAGTAATTGGGTTGATTTTGCCAATTTCAGTTGTAGGCATTACCATAAGTATAATTTCCCTTCTTTGAATTGCCCACAAAATTAACTGATTGCATATTTTCTCCATATGAATATGTAGTGTGACAAGTAATATCATATATCTCACACTAACATAGGTCCTATTAAACTGTATTTACCTATGCCTATGCTTGATTCACACTTAGATTACCGAATTATGTAATCATTATATTCTGAAGAGTGGCAAATTGAGCAGCTAAAGTTGTGACACTATCCATCTCAATTATCCAGGCAGACTCATTGCAATACTTCTTGACATATCACACTATCATTTAGTATTACCTTATCTAATTCAGTTAAACAACGTCCATAGGTCATCATAAGCTTTTCTAATGATTTACCACTTGTAGCTGAATCTAAAAAAAAATATTTGGTGTGATCAAGTGCATCAACAAAAGTTCTATCAAATACCTAGTAAGGTTGTTGATGATGCCGTTAGTTCTGAAATGGAGATTTGAATATCTTCTATGCATGATATAAGTACTCAGACAACTTCTTTTTAAAAATCAATATCTCACTCTATAAATGTAAAACCCAAAAATTCAAGCTAAGATTAGAACCAGATTCAAGTACATGGAAAACAAAATATCATATTTTTATAGTTTGATAATTGATTTAGACACATATTATGTCCACAAATTACTCCTACGTTATGGACGAGTCAAAATATCCCTAACTGATTGAATTCCTAAGAAGGATGTTACTTTTGTCAGATTCAAAAAAGTATAATTCTTGATTTCTTGGAGTTTTTGAGAGGACGATCCATAAAAAGATAGATAACTAAATTATCTTTCAAATGGTTTCTATTTTTGCTTAATCTGATATTAGAGTAAAAATTTATGGCCAATTTACTGAAGCACTGTCAAAGCTGCATGTGTTAACGACTTAGACTATGAGTCGTCTTCAGTCCCTAAGGATCGTTGGGTAAAACTATAAGTCATGGTTTGACTAAACTGACAAAAGTGGGGACCAAAATTTGAGTCCTACATGATCACTTAGGCAACAACTAGTCCCCATACCCTTCAGGCCTTTACCAAACACATCGGGACTGATGCAAATAACTTTTTTGACAATTTTGAAAGAGATTTTTTGTACTTTTCTACTCTTTTAACCCCAAAACTATGTCTTTCCAGATTTTGAGGTATAAGTATAATTAATCACCCCAAATCCCTTATTATTTTTTCCAAAACTCATTCTACGTCAGAAAATCAAGCACTTCAGCTCTCAAGCAAGCCTAAGCCTAGAGTTTTTCTCAAAGCCAGATTTCCAAAGCTTTAGTCAAAGTTATCATCAGTCTAGGGATGTGGGTATTTGATAAGGTATTCCCTTCACCCTTATGATCAAAATCTAGCTTTAAAATGAACTCATGATTTAGGATTAATACCAAATTATTCCAAACTTTTTAAAATCTGATTCTATCAAGTTATTCAATTTTTATAATCCCCATTCAATGTTATTATGGATTATTTTAATGGATTAATATTAATTATTCAAATATGTCATCAGCTATGAATTTTTTTGAGTTTAACCTCTTTCAGAATGAATTATGCATGAGTTGATGGATTTCTATTTGTATTAGTTGCCATACCATGTCTTCTCATAAAATTTAGTATCTTTAAATAATTAGAATGATGAATCCTTAGTATGTTGATAAATTCATTATTTGGACTTGGGTTATGAAATTTCATATTTCTCTTTAAATTATAAAGTTTATCATCATAGTTGCATTTTTCAAACATTGTGGGTTATGAATACCCGATGATTTAGGTTATAATATATTGTCATTCAAATACTCAGTCCTTTATTTTACATAATTTGTAATGCTTTAAGATATAAAACTTATTTGTCAACCCTAGAACTTCAATGTTATTGTGCTATATAGTATATCAATTTATATTCAGTTGGAAGTATTACTTAGCACCAAGCAGGCATAGTGATGGGTTCACCCATCAGTTAGGCTGAGACATTTAGTAAAAGTCCCTATGACCTAGAACTATAGTGCCAACATAGTTTATAAGGGTTTACTAATCAGACCAAAATTGACACCTTAATTTTGTGGATATCAACTTAGTGGTACCATGTCAGATCAATCTTTATACACTTGCAAGGTATATTAGGCCCTTATTGATGGAGTTTATATATCAATCTCAATCTTTATCTCTTATCGATATATTTTAATTGATAGTATCTCCCACATATCAAACTTAGTTATTACATGACCTCATGTTTAGTTTACTCATTACAATATTAATCAGTTTTGTATTTACTTACTTTGTTATTGCATCAATGTACATCTCACAATTTTAGACTTTATATTTGTAAACAACCCAAATCCCAGTTTTACATGATTTTAAACTAGGACATATAGATAATAAATTCTATATAAGTATTTTAGCATTTCATATAGGGTCATTATACATCAGTTAAACTTCTTTGTAATAATTTAGCAATTGATATTATTTTACAATATGTTAAGCACCAGTATTATATAACAAGAAATAGTTATGCTTCTATAACTTTTCAATTATTACAAAAGTTTTATGTCATGATTCAGAGAGTTCACTATACCTCACATCTTTTACGTAAAAATATGTTTTTAATGTATATTTCAGCAAATGACTTATGTCCCTCAGTTTCAAATCATGTTTCTAGTTTATATGACTACTTGATATCTTACATACTCAGTATATTCAAAAGTACTTATCGTATACCACTTCTCCCTAAATTTTTCATGTGATGTAGATTTAGGTGTTTACTATCACGATCATAGTCAAGAAGATCATTGCATTCAACCAACAAGTGATGAGTTCTCTTCTTTTAAGGATATAGGTCGGTTGAACTCCAGTATTTTATTTTCATATTCATATGTATTGATTAGGGATATTTGGGGTCATGTATACCTATAGTTAGTATTAGTAGAGGCTTCATAGATAGTCAAATAGAGTTTGAGTATGTAGTTTTGCTTTAGGTTTTAGTGTTGAAAACATTTAAAAATAACACATTGAAATAACTTATCTAATAATTTTGCTTTATCTCATTTACTTTAACTATTATATATATGTATTAATCAATTAATCAAGCATTATGCCATTACCAGGGGTTTGCTTGGGATCACTTGTGGTCCTAAGCACTATGTTATGTCGATAAAATAGGCATGGTTCATGACAAACTTGATATCAGAAAATAAGGCTCATGTTTCCTCGGGTATCTATGAAGATGTGTCTTGTAGAGTCTTTTTTTGAGAGTCTATAGGTGATTTAACAAATATTTCCCTTATTTAATATCTCAGATCTCTAGTAGATATGTTCTCTAAGAAACTTATAGAGCTTTAAGCATTGCTCATTCCTGCTGACTATACCTTATTTTTTAGGTAACAGAAATAGTAAAGCTTAAATTCCTGTTTCAAGAGTTTCCTGAGACAATCACTGAATATAGTTTTGAGATTACCCTTGAGATTGAAAGGATCCCATTGGTGTATTTATGTTCCAAACTTTCAAAGAGTTCATTCTTTTTCAAAAATTTTATGCACTAAACAAAGTCAATGTGCCCTTAGATTCCTTCTCAAAATCATATGGCAGCATGACCCAGAGTTAAAAGTATGAGCCAAAAAGTATAGTGGCAGTAGTGTTATGATAATGTTTATATGGAATTAGTAGATAATGTATCCATAGAGCTTGAAAGGCCTTTTGTAAATTGTATAATAACACTTTATGAATGATTTACCAGTTTAGGGGACTTGTTGTACAGTAATTATTTAGCCAGGATTAAGATTAGATAATGATTAGAAAGATAGAAGAGCTTGTTAAGGTTGAATTTTATCATAAAATTTTGAGTGTGTTACAATTTCATAATTCATATCTAGTAGTAGTAAGTTATTATAGGTCATTTAAAGTTGTGGGAATATCCATATCAATTGTTACAATCTAAGTTTGTACTGTGGATATTCAAGCTAATGGAAACAAGAGTTTTAATATATACAAGGGAAAAGAGAGATCTTAGGGAACTGTGATACTTTAGAAAATTCTATTTTGATAAGTATTTATGTTATTGTGTGATGACTATTAAGGTTATAGAAAGTTAAGAGTTGTATCGCAGAATGAAGTACTAACAACGGGTTTTACACTATCACATATAGACTTTTAAGGGAGTTTAGTATATATGACTATATTTATACACCAAAGCATTAGAGTAAAGTGACCACAACTCAGTTTAGACTTTATTGAAATGGTCCACAGACCTTGATTGATGGATTAAATCTGAGGGGAAGATGATAGAACAAGGAACCAAGTTGGGTTTTCAAATTCTAGTAGTGATGCTAATGAGTTCTATGTCAACGTTAGGTGACAAAGATATCTGAAACATTGTTATCTTGGTACATATTTTTATACTTTAATTATCACAACACTCTACTCATCACTTATAATTAAGCTTCATGATAATAACTCATATTTCTGCACGTTGTACAAAATTATATCCACTCCTAATTCCCAGTATAAGGAGTGATAGTTAACATAGTGATCATTGTCCATGAATTTATGAATTCCAATCTCAATTCATACAGCTCATGACTCATGTACTCATGTTTTATAGTATGCTCAGTTCTAGGTACTCATGGTATATCCTTAATTACTAGTGATATCACAATATGTCATGTATTCTCTAATATTATATCCCTTGAAAAAGTTTATCCCAATTATATTTTACTCTTTAGGCCACAGTTATGTACCAAATTTAAGAAGTGGTGTAGTCATTTTAGAAGTGGTGCTTTATATCTCAAAACAAATGTTGATCAGTTTATGAGAATGAAACTACACTTGTCTTCTAGCAGACACGTATAGTGTATCCCTCAAAGGGTTAAATATTTCATCTAGTTAAGTGCGGTATTTTTGTAGAAAAGAGAATACTAGAAGAATATTGTTAACTATGAAGTTATCGTCCCCATTGTGTAATGTGTATTAGATCTATTCTTACTTTGGTCCGAGATACTCTTGATTCATGGTAGGAGTCATTGGATCAGATGTGTCTCATGTTCATCTTTAAGTAATTCTTATTCTACAAGCTCATACTTGAAGACTTGGATGCTTAAAACATGATATAATCCTTGTTTATATATCTCACTCATATCATGCCAAAATTCTTCCCTCCCTGATTTTATTAGAACTTCTACCAAGGAGAGTTGAAGGAAACAAATATATCTTTTATAATGACTCTTAGAAACTTCATGTCATTATCTATTACTTAACGATTCTACATATATGTTTGTTCCTGGAATACATTTCTTGAGTTATAAAACTTTTATAATGAGTCGGTCCATATGACCAACAATTTGGTTCAATGATGAGACAAAAAACCTCCTATAGTTTCCCTTCTTCTAGTCTAGCCTTACTATCCTAAGTTTCATGTATATTTCTATTCTATGAGGTTTATTATTTTCATTAATGATAGGTGTAAATTCAGTTAATACCTTACTACTTGTACAAGTTATTCCCAACCATTATTCATATTCAGCAGTATAATTTTAGTTTTCAAACTTCAGAAGTCAGCAAACATTACTACTAGTGAGTTCTCTAATTTTTAGACCTGTCCAAGTTTCATTTGGAAATTTAGTCGTGATGTCCATATTTATCTCTTTTAAATAGATATTTGGGATACAACAATTTCCCTATCCTTTTAGCCTAGTCAGTTTCTATTCAAGGAAGAATGATCGCATGTGGGAGATATTGTAGCACTCCCTAAATTCAATATAAGATTAGAACCCTGGTTCAGGAACATGAAAAATTAAAAATCATATTTTGTTTCTTTTATAAGTGATTTATAGATATATAATTTCCACAAATAAATTCTGGCTTTCAAAAAAGCCAAAATATCCCTTGTCAATTGAATTGTTGAGAAGTATGTTACTATAGTAAACTTTAAACAAGAATAACTTCAAATTACTAAGATTTTTTGAGCTCAAAACCTACCAAAATATTTATAATTTAAATAGATTTCTAATTCTTCTAGTTTTTCCATTATCCAACATTGGAGTAAAAGATTATGGCTAATTTACTGAAGCACTGTCAAATCTAGAGGTGACGACGACTCCTACTATGAGTCAACTTCAGACCGTACTGATCATTGGGTGACACTATGAGTTATTCGGTGACTTGAAGTTACAATAATGACTACCAAAATTTGAGTCTCAAATGAAGCCTCAGGCCACAGTTTGTCTCCAGACACTACGGGTCATTAGCAATCTCTCGGGGACTGATACCAATTATTTTTTAGATGATTTTAAAAGGTTTGTTTGATATTTTCCCACTATTTTAACCCCCAAAATGTGTGTTTCAACTAATAAAATAGGTATAAGTCTATTTAATCACCTCAAATCCCTCACTAGTTTTTCCAAAACTCATTCTAAGTAAAAAATAAAATTAAGTGATTCAATTCTCAAGGAAGCCTAAGCATAGGGTTTTTCTTAAAGCCAAATTCCTAAGACTTTAGCCCAAGATTTCATCAGACCAGGTATATGAATATTTAATAAGGGATTTCTTTTGCCCTTATGCCAAAAACAGAGTTTTTAAATATAAATTTCAGTCATGATTTCTATGAACTCATGATCTAGAGTTAATACCTAATTATTCCAAATTCTTTAAAATCCAATTCTATCATGCTATTCTATTATTATAATTACCATTTAAAGTTATTATGTATAATATTTTTGGACTGAACTCAATTATTTTATTATGTGATTGATTATGCATGTATTATAGATGTCACTTCTTTTATAGTGAATTATGCACGACTTAGTGTATTTTAGACTGTATTAGTTGACATACCATGTTTCTCATTAAATTTAGTGTCCTTACATACATAGAATTATGAATCCTCAGTATATTTATAAATTTATGTTTGTGGACATGTGTTATAAAATTTCAAATTTCTCTTTTGATTATAGAGTTTATTATAATAGTTGCATTCTCTAGAGATGGATGGTTAAGTTTACCCAATGATTTAGGATATCAAGTATTGTCAGTCAAACACTCAGTCCTCTATTTTTCATGATATTGAATACTTTCAGACAAAAAAATTATATTTTAATCTCAGGACATCACTATTATTGAGACATTTAGTATATTAGTTTATATTGAGTTGGGAGTAGTATTTGGCACCAAGAGGATGCAGGAAAGGAGGCTCACATATAAGTTATGTTGAGACATTTGTAGAAGTCCCTAATTACGGTGCCATATTAGGTTCTAACAAGTTACACCTCAGACAAGGCTAGCACTTTAGTCCTTTTGGACATTAGTTTTGTGGTACTACTTTAGATCAACCTTTATACCGAGGCACGTTATATTTGGCCCTTTTCGATGGGATTAATACTTTTAAATCTATAATTAGATCACATGATTATATGTTATATAATAGTATCTCTCATAGATCAAGCTCAGTTATTACATGACCTCATGTTCTTTTTATTTAGTACAGTATTAATCAGTAACATATTTATTTAATTTGTCATTGCATCAATGCACAACCCAAAATTAAAAACATAGTATAATAACATAACCCTCAGATCAATTTTGCTTGTTTTTTAATATACCAATTGTTAGATTATCATTCTATATTAGTATATGAGCATTTAATATTAGGTAATTATACTTCAATTCATCTCTTTTGCAATAAATTAGCATATAGTATGATGTTACAATATGTTCAGAACGTACATTAAATCATACAAAATAATGGTCCTACAAGTTACTAACTTTTACAAATGTTTTTGTTCATAATTAAGAAATTTACTGTACCTCACATCTTTTACGTACACATATGTTTGAAATGAATATTTCAACAATTGACTTATGTCATTAGTTTAAAGAATGTTAATAGGGTTTACTTTGTTAGTGCATGTATCACATACTCAGTTTCTTCCAAATTCCTAATTGCTTAACTTTTTTCCTATATTTTTCGTATGATGTAGATTAAGGTGCTTACTATCAAGATCATAGTCAAGAAGATTATTATATTAAACCAACAGGTGATGAGTTCTCTTATTTTGAGGACTTAAGTCAAATGCAATTTAAGTGTTTCATTTCCTTCTTCCAGGATCATAATAGAAATATAGGTAATCATAAGGGTCAAGAATTCGTAGAATAGTAAGAATAAGAATACTTGAACCACCACACATGATAATCAATAATAAACAAGCTCAAATATAATCTAAGTATACATATTTTTAGCCTAAAACCTTGAATGAGCTTGTTTAGCCACACAGTCTTATAAATAATCACCATATATTAGTTTAGAAAGTACAACAAGAACAAAAAAACACAGTGTAATCTCATAAAATGGGGTCTGGAGTTTACAAAGTAAACCTACAAAATAGTAAAGTTAAAGAACAAAAAAGCCTAGTTTGAGCGACTTGGTGTCTAGTCTCCTCTCCAATTCCTATGTTGATTTAAGTATTACCTAAAATTGTTAATTTTTTATACTTTTATAGTGTCTTAGGACGTCTATATTTAGCCCAGCAATAAAAATATGCATTGATAACATTAACCATCACTTAAGATGCTTAATAAATCACTTTTGGCTGCTTTCCACACTTAGGCATAGAATGCCATTGTCTCTGCGTGTTTGGGGGAATGAAACATGCTAAACATGGATTCACAAAATTTTAAGCCATGTTACTTTATGAATTATAGTATGGTCTACCCTTATATCAGAGGTTTGAGTTTGTGGCACACCTACGTGCTAAGATATTTGAGATTCCATCATAGTTCACTCCTTCGATTTTCCTTTGGTTTTGCACATTGTGGATGTTTTTCCAATACTATTTTGGACTTGTAATTACCCTAAAAATTTCTCCTAACAATTTTTGTTGTCTTGCATAGTATCAAACTACATGAAATTGTGAACACAACACAATAGAGTCAATCAAGATACACAAGAATAATATATAGCTCAAGGTAGTAACATTAGTTTTCTCTACTAAATACTATGTACCCACATTAATTATAAAATTATTTTGAACATACCTTAAATACTATAAACATGTACCTTAGAAATTAGTTACATAATTATGCCATAAACAACTCATTAAGAAATCAAAGTAGTCCTCAAAACTAGGCTATATATGTTTAGGTAATGACACTTAGTACATAAATGCACCTAAGATTAGTAATCTTTATGTAATCTGTGGAGACTCCAGTGCGAATGACAGTGTAACTTGTCTCTACAAAATTCTGTAGATGGACCTATGAAACCTTATGTGAAAAGCTTGTGAACTGCCTACAGTTATGCAATAATTGCACCATGTTTGTCTAATGATCAAATCTACCCTAGGTTCTGGTCTACCAATGGTGGAGGTAACATTAATTATGATTAGGATTGAAACTTTGCACATAGTAATTCGGGTTGCTTTTTCTTTCAACCATTACTACAGGAATAATATAGTCAAGTTGAACTTGTTGGATGGGATAGAGAAGTGCTGCTTCACTACTTAATTAGTTCATGTGTCACCCTTTTTCAGGATATGGTTTAACCAAATCCCTCTCCCTTGCTATCTTTCCTAAAATTAAAACCTTTAATTTCATTTTTTTAGCTAAACCACGTCGTCTTAACTTTTCAAACAAAATAGCAAAACTAAGAATTAGAAAGTTGCAATTTTCAAGTCCCCAACAAGGACAGAAAATAATTGCTATGCCTAAGCACATACACAAGTCGATGTGGTCAACCAAGTATTAGAAAAATGCTATATGCATGATATCAATCCCACAGGGACTTTGTGATTAGTAGACTATCCAATTCTAGTGTTACTAACGAGTTTAATTAATTATGATTTTTTAACATGAGTATGAGATTTGTAATTATAACTAATTAATAAAATAACAATGATATGATGTTTGGATTGTAAATAATGTGTGTCTAGTTCAAGGGTTGAGGTATTTACTTCACAAGCATACATAACAATGGTTTATCATCTGTCTTGGCATTTATCGTTATAATTGATTTAGGGGGTTGATATTATAACTTAGGAATTATCATTCACTAACTCATCTACACCAATTAATCTCATAACTACATCCTTGATTGGGGATATGAGTCTTTAATTTGGATGCATTAAACTATCTTTTTGTTTCATTAACCAAATTGGTACTTTGGTATATCACTATTATATACACAGATCATCCTTTAACAATTAGTAGTTAATGATTAAAAACTTTATCAACATTCCTTACATTATGTATTCAGTCCCACCACTCCTATGTTAAATTTATTTTAGGACTTATATTTATCCTAAAGTTTATAATGCTTCTGAATAACCAACCAAGAATGTAAGAATTATCACATACTTGATAAACATGTAAAAAAACAATCAAACCATAATTACACAATTATTTCTGTAGCCTCAACCCTTGAATTTTAGTGTTCAACCACTCATCATAGTGCAAAGAACCACAATAATGGATATCATAAGCAAGTACCACAAGAAAAATAAAGTAAACAAGAAGAACCCTATTTCTAGCCTCCCTCAAGTGTTTTATCCCTCCAAAGTTGTTCTAAAGTGACTACAGTAGAGCTAAGTCTCCTATTTATATAATAGGATTAGTTTTTCTAGAAAATATACAAGTGTGTGGCTAGCTCTTATCATACATCTCAGTGGGCGTGCCACGCTCTTATCGTGTAGATAAACTATTATTTGTTATTCATGATTTTTTTAAATGGGTGTGACATACTTGTATCATGAGGAAAAGGAGCGTGGCATGTTCCTATGCATAAATTTCTAGTAATCCACTATGGTGTAGTCTCTTCACTTTGCTTCTTGTCCATTATCGTGTAGATAAACTATTATTTCTTATACATGATTTTTTAAAATGGGTGTGACATACTTGTATCATGAGGAAAAGGAGTGTGGCATGCTCCTATGCATAAATTTCTAGTAATCCACTATGGTGCAGTCTCTTCACTTTGCTTTTTATCCCAAGCATTGTAGGCGCCTTTACAACTTTTTTTAAGATCAGTTTTCTTCTAGATATTGCTTATAACACCTCCAATGGTCTCCTAAAACATTATATAACAAGGTTTAGTTCATAAAAAATAGTAGATCTCATCAATGCAAACTAGAAAAAGTATACCTTAAGCTAGTAGAACTTCTTTTATCGTCTATGATGTATTTGATCATATTGATTCTTTACTTATTTTGAAAGCACCTTAATACTCTAAAAATATTTCTTAACACATAAATAAAAAATTATACCCTTAATACCTCATTAAACACATCAATAAATTCTCAAAACCAGGCTAAACACATAGAAAATTACACTTAAGCGTATAAATACTCCTAAAATAAAAGTCCTCACCAAATTTTCCTTAGGCAAATATTTAGAAATTTAGTGTTGGTATGTGTTATATAATCTTTAAGGGTGTAATTTACTAATAAAATTTTATATTAATATGAATATTGGTGGGGATATTTCACTTGATTCCTTCATATATTATAAGTTTAGAAAGCCATAGCTTCTTGTGGCACATAAAACGAATGTACAGAATACCAGTTATAGAGTTTTCACAAAGGTCATAGGTCATGATGTATTTTGATGTGATTATTTTAAAACTGACATATTTGGGGTCATCCATGTTTCTACCTAGGACAGTTTGAGCGGTACTGCAACATTTGAAAAGGTATCGTTCCAACGGTATCTTCAATTCTATTGCGAAAAGCTGTAGTGGTAAAATACGGTAATATTTTAGTTTTAAAACCCAAAAATGTTTTCATTCCGCACATTTTGAAAAGCAAACCAAGGTTTTGGTAAAGGTAATTTTCTACAAATTTTTAGAGTTCTTATTGTTTGAAGGTAAGTTTCTTACATTATAAACTTGAATTTCATCTTAGAATATTTAAGGATTGTTAGAATCTTGTTCATCATAGAACTTGAGGTTTAGTATTAATTCATGAAATTAATAAAAAATAATGGAATTGTGTAAAATCTATTAGTAGTGATTCTAATGTGTTACCAAATTTTATTTAGAGTAGACTTATGGCTATTCATGCCATTTGAAGTAGAATTAAAGGGGTTTAAAGGATAGAAAATTCTACGATCATAAATTAAAGAAAATTTATGGAAAATTTTGTTTATTATAGACCAATAGAGGTCAAAATAGATGAAATGGTTTAACTGGTTATGTAACTTTTTTTTTTGTAGAATAAGAACAGAGTGAAAAAGAAAAAAATTGCAAGATTCTTATATAAGGGTGATTTTGAGCAAGTAATTGGGTTAGGTTATTATTTATCACTGTAATTTAACTTTCTTTGATCAATGCTTATATGTGGATTTAGTATTTATATTTACTTTTGAGCACTGCTTTTAATTATTGACTACATTTTCATATTCATACATCATTATGTTGATGAGTTCATGGTGGTGATATTGCTATTCAAAATATGACATTGATGACATTGTTGATGATGAGTTGATTATATGATGTTTTTATTTTTATTTAACATGATTTTCATGATATTAAGAATGATGTTGATAAGATTTAGAAGAGAAAGAGATAATGTGCAGAACTTGCATTCAACAGTCATTCATTTGCGTTTAATGTACACTTATAATATATATTATGATTCCACTTGTTTATTAAATAGTCTAAGTCTAAAACATGAAAGTAGGAGTGGTAATTCTTCTTAAGTAAAGTGTCATAATTGTATTATTGTCATTTATTATAAGTTCTATGGTACTAGTGTTGTAATTATTTGGATTAGTTATTTGTATGGCATTAGGTTGAGTCGACCTATGATGCCTACCGATACATATTGATATACTGATTCTAACTGTTTTATTCTTTTGTTGAGTGCAGCGTGTTCCATCATTCAAAAAGAGACTCGACTATAGCCAGCAGTTCAAAATTTCAATTGAAGGGTTAACAACAGGATTGGGCAACCTCCCTTGTTTTGGGACAATGAAAATATTTATTTTATTTTTGTGTTTTGTATATAATTTTCAATATACACGTACGTACTCATAGGGAATGTTTTGAACACTCATGGGATAAGTAAGGATATTCCAGGATGTGTGATATCCCATGGGATTATTTTATCCCTCTCTTCTAATGGAATAGTTATCTCTCTATTTTAGTAAAAATGGTGTGAGAAAATTATCTCAACATTAAGTAATACCTTACACCAAACATTTGACAAAGTTAATCGCAAACCTTATCTCGGGATTACTTTTCTTATCCATTCTACGGAACGACCCCATAGTGTTATTGTAAGGATATTTTAGTTCGATGATGTAAGAAATAGAGGATTCCGCACTCTATTAATTATTTCATGATTGTTTTAGGTTTACATTTTGAATCATTATTCAATAATTGGAATTTTAGAACCCATTACCGATAAGAATGGTAGGATGTAAATGTCAACCATTGAAATTGATAATGAGAGTTAGGTTGTTCATGGTTCTCCCTCTATACTTTAGGTGGGTGCTAATCATGATTATTTGGGTCGTGACATAAACATTCTCATCCTAGGGGAAACTTTACCAATGAACTTATATCACAACCACTTCTATAATGATGGGATGAGTCATTCCACATAAGGAAATCATGGCACACACATCGAAAAAAGGGTTCAACCTTGTTCAAGAGATAGATTGACAAAATACTCCTGCAGCCACCTTCACTATGAATTACAAATGAAAAATACCCAAAGTACGAAATACCCCGAGAACATTGTCAATGTCCTTTCCTGTACCAAAAAAAAAATTTTGATTTTGCTCACTCTATTGAATGCAATAGGTTTGAATTATAATCTCTAATTATTAGTCTTCTTAAAACCACTTCTTGAGTTTTAAAAAACTTTCTAATTTTTATATGTGTTTCTTCAATTAAGGGTATCTTGATAGGTTAACAACTATTTAGGATTATTCAAAGGTCTTAAGGATAGGACTTTTGGATTTGGTGGAGGGTAAATCCAATTTTTTTTGTGTTTTAATGATGTTGAGAAGATCTCATATCGGAGTATAGGTTGTTGTTATTATATACATTCGAGAATAGATGGCTTTCCATGTATATATCTTGTATGACTAACATTTTGTTTGATTTTCTCTTTTGCTTTAAAACTACTTTATTAGGAATGATCAAACCAACAAAGTCATCATCATTCCACAAAAATTATAAAAGTTGGTAAAATTTTCAAATCAAAAAATATTATTATACACCTAATTAACCCTTCCCCCTCTTCTGTCTATCTAGGATTCAAGTTGTCTATAAATTAGTATTAGAGTAGATTGCTCGTGTCTAGGTTAACCTTATCATGTGATACTCAAATAATTACTTCAGAAAGAGTATTATCATAGGGTACATAATGTGTTAGGCCTCGTGTGTTCAATAGATACTTCATGTAAGAAAAGTGTTAAAGTTGTGATTGGCAAAAAAAGGAAATCAACTAAAAAGTATCAATTGAATAAGTGCTTAGATTACGGAAAACTTTGCCACATGAGTAGAGATTACTCATTGTTGAAAGAGGAACATAAGAAGAAATGTACAAGCTTTAACACATAACAAAATATTGTTTTAACACCGATATAAAAAGACAGAGTAAAATAAGGGATAAAACTCTAACAAACAATCAAGTGATGAAAGTTAAAGTGATGGAGTGATAATTCTCACGGCTAGGAGTGACTCTACATCCAATGATGAATCCTTCGCAGTAAGTCTAAATGGACTTTAGCTAAGGTTCTAAGCTTATCTAAGAATAAGGTTGTGAATGTTTTAGTTTCTTTAGTGGATTAATTTCATTAGGCGGGTGTGGAAAAGAAAGAATTAGCCAATACAATTTCAAGTATATAATCCCATTGTAAATCCTTTAAGAAATATAAAATGAAATTGGAAACTACCTACAAAACCCTTTTTAATAAAGACAACAAATTAGAGGAAATACCATCTTTTTTGCATGATAACTTTTTTATCATGTATAAAGTTGAAAGTACAAGCAAAGATAAACTAGCTATCGTGAAAAAAATTTACACCATAGTCGAGACTAGATGCTTGAACCATAAGTGATCCCAAGCTAACCGTTGGAATAACATGTCTATGAATAACTACCTATGGAATTGAAATGGAATCTAAAATAAACTCATAAAGGAAACTTCTAAAAATGTAAACTGAAATCCGTATGTATAAGATATGAAAAGTTTGGAAAAATAGAATGAACCATAAAACTAGTGTCTGAAATCTCTAAAACTTAATAACATATTATGGGTATAATGCCCTTGGATGACCACAAAATAATGTCTGAACTAAGAAGGAAATAAACAAGTTAGCTATGTACTTGAATAATAATTACACACCATTACTAGATTCTAAGCCAATAGACAACAAGACAAATGTCATGAACCAATTTAAGGATTCATGATGGGACATACATTAAAATGCCACTAGGAAAGTTGAATAGTAGCCTAGAATAACAAGTAATGGATTAATTGGTGGAAAGTAAGGTAAATATCTAAATTATGTTAATAATTAGATCAAAAACCATAATATATAAGAAGGATAGCACAACTAGGGATAAATAAAGAAATGGAATAAAATATCCACTACCTAGTTAAGGAAAGCACAACTAGGTTAATTTAAGAGAAACGGTAAAATATCCATGAGCTAGTAAAGTTGGTACAAGTGACATGACAAAACTAGGGACAATACATATTGGGAATCTCAAGTCCAACTAGGAATGTATACCACCCCAATATCCTACCGTTAACCACCTTACATCCCATGTTGGATGAATTATAAATATTTAAAAAGATAAAATAATAATAATCTAAAGACGTTAGATGATGTATATAATCATAACCAAACAGTAACAACAATGTGTCAAAGTAATACCAATCCTAATTCCAATACAAATACAAATGGTATAATAAATACCGACACTAGCCATGCCCATAGAAGTCCAACAAAGCTTATAACAAGAATCAAAGAATATCCGATCGGGACATGCCTCTGACTATAGATAAAATCAAAAACAAAATAAAGAAAAATAATAAAAATAAGTCCATTACATGAAATGGAGTCTTCCGGATTATAGAAGCTCATCACTTCAATCTGACTTAAAGTAGTCCCTGAATCTAAGTCAATGAAAAAAAGGAATTGTAGTATGGCCAATTCAAGCGTAGCATGGGATACAACGCCCAAAGACATTTAGAGGAGTGAACTCTAGTATGTAAATAAGGGATAAAGGTAAAATAATGGCATTATTCAAAACCAAATTAAATAACGTTATGCAGTCACGTATATACATATATATATCGTGCTAGAATAGGTCAAGGTTTAGCATACAATTTGAAACCTTAACCTGGGTTTTGTAGCTTTGTCGTTCTAAACATCCACCCACGGGCTATATGGGTTCAGCTCTCCCTAATAAAAGGGCCCTATTATATGTTAACAACACAAACAAGAGGTATCAAGAAAGTTCAAGGAATACCCCAACCCCTTACTAATCAACGATACAAATATATATCTATAATGACCCAATTTGTTAAACCAAAATGCTACACGGTGCTTATGACCCTAAAGGACCACAAGCTAACCCATGAATGATATTTGTACCTGTACACTGCATAAGATAACATAATAATGCAGAAACATAACCTGAAAGGCCATAAGGTTTCATCATGAACATAACTGAATAAGGTAACAACTTTGTGGGGCAATAGAATACCCTAAAGAAAACTGAAGTCTAAAACATGATAGTCTGTATCTAGTCTGTATCTAGTCCGAAAGCTTCTATTGTTTGAAGAATCTGAATAAGGAGTTGATGGGACATGTCCCCTACTAACTCAAACAAATAAGATAATCAATGAGATACTCAAAAATCATTCTGTCCTCAAAGGATGAGGACTCACTTCTACTCTGACGGTAGAATCTAGAATCTACTACTGATCTGGAACTCATGTCTCTTAACCTATGGTGTATTATTAAAAGTAAGAACCATAGCACGAATGCGTCAGTACATATGTGCCAAGTATACATGTCAGGTAGGCTATATACAATGGTTCACATGCATGAATAAAGCTAACTGACTGTCTAATATAAACATGAGAATATATGTATAAATACGTAACTGTAATGGACAACATCATTTCATAGTCTGTACACTAATAATCTAACATTCTAGTAACTAATATGAATGATAACATCGGTGAATGTATTTGGGTATAACTGATAATGCGGGTGACTATAACTGACAGTCCTTAATCTGATGGAACTATCTGAGTTCTGTACTACACTTGAGTTTATTGTATTTGATAGTCCTAAAATCTAAAGAACTTTCTAAGTTCTATTACTGAGACTGATTAACTGTATCTGACAGTCCCGATTCTATAACATAAAACTATGGGAAGTAGTATCAAACCGACATACCCCAAAGGTGCTATGATAGTTGAGCTGGGATCCAATCTATGGTTTGATTGGATGGGTGTCAATACCACGCCACTGGTAAGGATAACATATGAGTAACCCTTATATAATAGGTAAATCTAGTGAGAATGGTGAGAACCCTCACATAATTGGTTAAGAAAACCCATAAATTATAGTTAAAAAGGATTCTTGGATTTCATGGATGAAAGGAGTCCATGAATGAAAACTATACATACCTTAGATCATGATTTCATGAAGATTTATGGTGAAAACTTCTTGAAATTAGACCTTCTATGAAAACCCTATCTTGAGTTCTTGAGAGTATTTGAGAAAAACACCAATATTTTAGATCAATAAGGGCTAATCCAATGTTTTGAAGCTTATATAAGGAAGTAAAATCGACCCTTTTAACCCCGGACACATAATTTAATTTTTAGTAAAGTTTCTTGAATTTAGCCCTTTTCATGATGTGGCACTATCGTGCTGTGTCACTAGAATTGAAAATTAGGAAACAGTACGGTGGTGCGAAATGAAGCTATCATATTGCACCAGTATCGTGGAGCAACACTGGAATTTAAGAATTGCCATTGGAGCTATCTCTGCGATGGGATGAATGCTCAGTTCAAACACTATCTCACTAAAAGGACCTAACTCTTTGATCGGATGTCGAATTAGGGCAAATTATATATCAATGGAAAGCTTCAATTTCCCACGTGAGAGGATGTGAAAATCATGGAAGTACCACGTGTATAAGAATGAATTCTTATTTCAAAGAAAGTTCTAACATCCTTGAGATGATTTTTAAGCTAAGAAAAAGAACATGTATTACAATATCTCCCCGTTAAAAACATTCATCCTCGTATGAGATTAACTGAGAGGGGAAATAATGAGCTGAACATTAATAACTAGAGGATGGTCTGATGATAGACGAGACTGACAAGTGAACATAACATACTGAACAGGCATATCTGATACATGCATAACAGATTCATAAATGCATAGCTTAAAGTTTTGAAGAACTAAGTTTTCTCATAATGAGAATGCATGTCTGATGCATGACTATATAACTGATCTGATACATGAATGCATGACTGAATATGCGGTGGTACTTGATACCTAGTTTATCTTGGGAACATGAACATGAGACTGAATTCTAAGTTAGTGATGTACACTAATCATGAAACAGAGTAAGCTTAAGGAGAACTATTACATTGAGCTTGATCTGAGTTGGTGGGGATGAGGTGAAGATATTTGGTACGCATATCTGCTTTTCCTTCTCAAGTAGCTCCCTCAACGAACTTATTTTTTCAAAGAACTTTAACTAAAAGGACTTCGTTGTTCCTCAATCTATGAGTCTTATAGTCTAAGATTTAAACTGGAATTTCTTCATAATAGAAGATGTTCTGAACATCAATTCTCTAAATAGGGACTACGACTGATGGTTTACCTATACACATCTTGAGCAAAGATACATGAAAGACTGTATGAACTGATGCTATATCTGAAGGCAATCCGAGCTCATAAGCTACCTTTTTAAATCGACTGAGAATCTTGAAGGGACCGACATATCGGGGACTGAGCTTTCCCTTCTTACCGAATCTCTTCACTCCCTTCACAGGAGAGATCTGAAGGTAGACATGATCACGAATCTCAAACATGAGATTCTTTCTACGAATATCTGCATAAAACTTCTGTCAACTATGAGCATCTTAGGATCTTACTCAAATTAACTCTTTAAGACATTCATTTTCTGAAAACATACTCTGAAAATTCTAACTCTACTATGGCATACATTTATATGGTATTGTCATGCCATTGACTTGTAAGTGACATATCTTAGCCATTTTTAACATATTCCCATCTCTATTTTCAAAACATAAATTTGGGACCTCCTTATCAATAAATTATTTCAAAGAACTCTTTCTCTAAAACTCATCTAAACACATGTGTGCAACTCTCTTTGTCAAACTCTCCTTATGGCCTCACAGTTTATGTTTCCAAATATTTTATGATATATAATGTAGTTTATAGTTACAGATATCAGTCATGGGTTAGCTTGTGGTCCCTCGGGGTCATGAGCACCATGTAACATTTCGGTTCAGTGAATCGGGGCGTTACAATGTTCCCCATGCAGAATTTAGGACTGTATTGAGTACTCTTGCTAATTTAGTTATAGCTCAGACTGATCGACCAACATCTATTTTGACCAAACTAATGGCCAATATTCTTGCAGCCAGGATTCGGGACTTCACCCTAATGAATCCTCCCATATTCTAAGGTTCTAAGTCTCAAGAGGATACACATGAGTTCCTTGACCAGGTTTAGAAAGTCACAAATATTATGGGAGTGACTTCTAGTGAGAGTGGCGAGTTATCCGCCTATCAACTATAATATGTAGCCCATATGTGGTTAAATCATTGAAAGGTATAGATACAGAGCTTATAGAGTGGGAAAAGTTTACTACTCCCTTCCTAGAATGATTCTTTCCCTTAGAGCTGAAAGAAAACAAAGTGTTCAATTTTATCATCCTTAGGCAAGGTTTCATGAGTGTGAAAGATTATTCCCTCGTGTTCACATAGCTAGCCACGTATGTCCCCCATGTAGTAGAAGATAGTAGATCCAGAATGAGCAAGTTTGTTTCCAGGGTATCGGGTAGAGTGGTTAAGGAATACAGGACTGCGATGTTGATTAAAGAGATGGACATATCTAGGATAATAGTCCATGCTCAATATTTTGAGGAGTAAAAACTCAAGATAAAGGAGAGAGAAAATAAGAGAGCCAGAACGGGTACGTATAGTTTTGCCCAGCCAAGGTCAAAGAGTGGTAACCATTCTCTGTATAGTAAGAAGTTTTCAGTGTCAGCTCCTTCCTCAGTCAATGCTCCAGTTCTTATGTTTAAAAATTGTAACAAAGATAAGGATTCAGTCTCTAAGTCTCAGGTTAGTGTCAGTATTGCCCAAACCCATCCTCTTTATCAGACTTGTGGCAAGATCCTTAAGGGAGGTACAAAGCCGGTAGAGATGTGTGTTTTTGATATGGTGGGTTGAGTGACAAAGTGTGATACCATTCGAATCCTGGTCCACAAAGCAAGCCAATTAATCCTTTAGCTCCTTTCGGTCTCCCAAATCAGTAGAGTGCCACTTCTAGTGATACCACTCGATAATGCCCAAATAGACTCTATTCACTTTAGTCCCGACAAGATCAGAAAAGTTCTCCTAATACGGTCACTGGTATGTTACAAATCACTCAGTTATGTGTTTATGAAACATCAGATCTGGGAGTTTCTATGTCTTTTGTAACTCTTTGCATAACAGTCGAACTTCAGGGTCAGACAAAATATTAACAAGACCGTTCTCAGTCTCCACCTATTGGGTCAGTTTATAATAGTCCGGTAGGTATATAGGAACCGTCCAACTATAATATCTCAGGAATATCAATCATTCAAATTCTAGTAGTACTACTAGTATGTGTAGGAAAATGATAAGGGACGATGATTCCAGATCTATCCCTATCTTACTGTAATTTTTTTTTCTACAATCATCATGATACTTACATATATTTAAATCTCAGTTCCATGAATACAGCTTATATTCACGCACTTTCCATAGAATTATATGCATTTCAAGTTCTTAGTATGAGGTGTTCTAGTTTACTTAGTGTTATGAATCATGTTCTATATGTACAGGAACTTTAGACTCAGGTCATAAAGATCACGACTCATACATTTATGTCATGCTTTACAGTATACTCATCCCACATGATTCATTTTTCACTCTTAGTGATCAGCCAAACTTAGACTATGTCTCATATACCCTCAGTGAAGATCCCTCTGTAAATATATGTTGTTGAAACTCAATCCCTCAGGCCTCAGTTATAGCATCAGTTCAATAGTCAATATTCAGTAAAGGACTCAGATAGTCCTACAGGACTATGGCTTTCAATTATTAGATACATAGCCATCATAATTTAATACTTCAGCACCAGTCTAAACCTCAGTTATCAGAAACCATCATTCAGTCTCAGTTAAATTCTTAGTTATAGTTACAATTGTAATTACCATCATAGCTATAATATCAGTCCCTGTCCTAGTCCAGTAGTCAGGTAAAAAAACTCAGTTCAGTTTCAGGATTTCCCTATCATAGCATATAGACACCAGTTACTCAGTTATTAGTATTTTAGTACCTCAGTTTACAAAATATTTTAGAACCATGTTATACGCATGGTCTTGAATTTGGTACCTCATGTTACCCAGTTAGTGAATACGTTCTATGCATGATACTTTACAGTTTCAGTCCAGTTATTCTGACTAAGTACAATTCTATCTTTTAAACGCAATATTCATTTATCATTCATTTAGTTACTAGTATGAGTAGTATATTTATGCATTTGTGCTCAACACCAGGTTAATATTTTCATTAGTCTCAAGTTATGTGATATACTAAAGTAGAGAGTATAGTTGAAAGAGTAAATTAAGGTGTATGTCCAAACTTAAAAATTTTAGATGCAGTGCATAAGGCTTAGTAACCCTACCCTAGATGAGTATGTGTAGGCCTCGCCCCATATTACCATTATGTATGCATGTATGTACTCTTACGTTCATATCAATTAGTATTTTTCATTCATATAACCCTTTGCATTTAGCCTAGCTCACTCGTATACTCAGTACATTCAGATTTACTACTGCATTTGTGCTATTGTGCTTTCTATTATGTTACACCATAGTTTCAGGGGCATGAGCTCCAAATTAGCAGTTGATTCTAAGATCAGCAGTCAGAGTTAGACGTGAGTCCTCATCCTTCGAGGATATGATGATTTCATTTCTATTTCAGTTTTCACTTTATTTTAGTAGTTGGAGTTAGTTGGGGACACGTCCCATCAACTCCTTATTCAGTTCAGTTAGAGCCTTTCGAACTAAATGTCTGATTAGATGTTCAGACTTCAGTATTTATTTTCTTTTTTGGTATTATTATACCATATTTTTTAGATATGTATTAGTATTGAACCTTATGGCCTTACAGTTCATGTTTCCATATATTTTATGAGATATTATGCAGTTTACAGGTACAGATATCAGTCATGGGTTAGCTTGTTGTCCCTCGGGGTTATGACCACTGTGTAGCATTCTGGTTCAGCGAATCATGGCATTACAATGTTCCCCATGTAGAATTTAGGACTGTATTCACTGCTCTTGCTAATTTAGTTATAGCTCAAAATGAACGACCAACTTCTATTTTGACTAACCTAGTGGCCAATATTGTTGCAGCCAAGATTTGGGACTTCACCCGAATGAATTCTCCCTTATTCTAAGGTTCTAAGTCTCAAAAGGATCCACGTGAGTTCCTTGACCAGGTTTGGAAAGTCACAAATATTATGGGAGTGACTTCTAGTGAGAGTGATGAGTTAGCCACCTATCAACTATAATATGTAGCCCATACGTGCTTAAATCAATAGAACGTAGACAGAGGTATAGATACAGAGCCTATAGAGTGGGAAGAGTTTACTACTCCCTTTCTAGAATGATTATTTCCCTTAGAGCTGATAGAAGACAAAGAGTTAGAGTTTATCTGCCTTAGGCAAGGTTGCATGAGTCTGAAAGAGTATTCCCTGAAGTTCACCCAGCTAGCCAAGTATGTCCCCCATGTAGTAGAAGATAGTAGATCTAGAATAAGCAAGTTTGATTCTGGGGTATCGGGTAGAGTGGTTAAGGAATGCACGACTGAGATATTGATTAAAGAGATGGACATATCAAGGCTAATGATCCATGCTCAACATATTGAGGAGTAGAAGCTCAAGAAGAAAGAGAGAGAAAATAAGAGAGCCAGAATGGGTAGGTATAGTTTTGCCCAGCCAAGGTCAAAGAGTGGTAACTGTTCTCTATATAGTAAGAAGTTTTCAGTTTCAGCTCCTTCCACAGTCAATGCTCCAGTTCTTATGCTTAAAAATGGTAACAAAGATAGGGATTCAGGCTCTAAGTCTCAGTTTAGTGTTAGTAGTGCCCGAACCCATCCTCTTTGTCAGACTTGTGGTAAGCAACTTAATGGGGTACAAAGCCGGTAGTGATATGTGTTTTAGATATAGTGAGTCGAGTGACAAAGTGTGAGACCTTCAAATTCCTAATCCATAAATCCAGCAAATTCGTTGTTCAGCTTGGTCCGGTCTCCCGAATCAGTAGGGTGCCATTTCCAGTGACACCACTGGACAATGCCCAAATAGACTCTATGCATTTCGGTCCCGAAAGGATTAGAAAAGTTCTCCTAATGCGGTCGCTGGTATGTTACAAATCAATTATTTATGTGTTTATGTCTCATCAAATCTAGGAGTTTCTATGTCTTTTGTAACTCTTTGCATAATAGTCGAACTTTAGGGTCAGACAAAATATTAACAAGACCGTTCTCAGTCTCCAACCATTGGGTCAGTCTATAATAGTCCAGTAGGTATATAGGAAACGTCCAACTATACTATCTCAGAAATATCAATCATTAAGATTTTAGTAGTAATACTAGTATCTATAGGAAAACAATAAGGGAAGATTATTCCTGATCCATCCCTATCATACTGCAATTTTTTGTTCTACAGTCATCACGATACTCACACATATTTTAAATCTCAGTTACATGAATAAAACTTATATTCATGCACTTTCCATAGAATTATGTGTATTTCAAGTTCTTGGTATGAAGTGTTCCAGTTTACTTAGTGTTATGAATCACGTTCCATATGTAAAAGAACTTAAGACTCAGGTCATGAAGATCATGAATCATACATTTATGTCATGCTTTACAATATACATAGTCCACATGATTCATATTTCACTTTTAGTGATCAGCCAAACTCAGACTATGTCTTGTATACCCTCAGTGTAGATCGCTCGTTGAATATATGTTGTTGATACTATATCCTACAGGCCGAAGTTATTGCATCAGTTTAGTAATCAATATTCAGTAAAGGACTCAGATAGTCCTACAGGACCATGGATTTCAATTATCAGATACATAGCCATCATAATTCAATACTTCAATACTAGTCTAAACATCAGTTATCAGAAACCATCATTCAATCTCAGTTATAGTTACAATGTTAATTACCATCATAGCTACAATCTCAGTCCCTGTCCTAGTCCAGTAGTCAGATAAAAAAACTCAGTTTAGTTTCAGGATTTCCCCACCATAGCATATACACACTAGTTACTTAGCTATTAGTATTTCAGTACCTCAGTTTACAAAATATTTTAGAAACATGTTATATGCATGGTCTTGAATTCGGTACGTCATGTTACCCAGTTAGTCAATATGTTCTATGAATGACACTTTATAGTTTCGTTCCAGTTATTCAGACTAAGTACAATTCTATCTTGTAAACCCATCATTACATTTTCATTCATTTAGTTAATAATATGAGTAGTATATTTATAAATTTATGCTCAACAACAGGTTAATATTTTCATTAGTCTCAAGTGATGTGATGTACTAAGGCAGAGAGTATAGTTGAAAGAGTAATAAGGTGTATGTCCAAACTTTAAAATTTTAGATGTTGTGCATAATGCTTAGTCACCCTACCCGACTTAAGTATGTGTAGGCCTCGCCCCAGATTACAGAATCATATTAGGATGATATTTTCATATTCAGCTATCGTATTAACACAATACCATGTTTTCCTCCCTCCCTAATGGCACTAGAACATTATAACAGAGTATAAGAGATAATCTCTAGCTGAGAATAAGTTTTCAGTATGAGTCAGTCCGTACAGCCACTAACCTAGTTTATCTGTCAGACTGTAATACCCGTACTTTTTCTGAGCTTGAAAATCATCATAAGGATGTTAGAAATTTCTTTTAAATAATAATTCATTATTATACACCTTGTATTTCCATAATTTCATGTCCTATCAAGTGGTAAATTGAATAAAATTTCCATTGATATATAATTTGCCTAAATCTGACACCCTGGCGAAGAGTTACATCCTTTTTAGTGAGACTGTGTTTGATCGAGGCTTCAGCGCATCACAGAGATAGCTCAAATGGTAATTGTTGAATTCTAGTGTTGCTCCGTGAATCTGGCAGGTCGCACAAAACTTTCAGGACATAGACAAGGTGGCAATGTGATAGTTTCGTGTCGCGCCACCATCCAGTTTCCCAATTATTAATTTCGAGTGACACGGTAGCACTGCATTGCACCAAGGGCCCAATTTGGTAAATTTTACTTAGAAATTAAATTATGTGTCCAGGGTTAAAAGGGTCAATTTCCCCCCTATATAAGCTTCGAAACAAGGGATTTAGCCCTTATTCATCCAAAATATTGATGTTCTTTTTAAATACTCTCAAGAACTAAAGCTAGGGTTTTCATAAAAGGTCCAATTTCAAGAAGGTTTCACCATCAATCTTCACGATATCACGATCTAAGGTATGCATAGTGTTCATTCATGGACTCCTTTAGTCCATGAAGTCCAAGAATCCTTTTTAACTATATGTTATGGAATTTCTTTATGTTTTCATCCTTTGTATGTTCTTTTTCATGTTGATAAATGAGGAATTTATTTCTATTCCATAATTGGATGATAAATTCCATGTGGATTGATTTGTATAGATAAAGATTTATGAAATATCATGACTAAAACCTTGTATGATGGAATTGAAATTAATGCATAATTTTTAATTATTGTATAATGTTCTTTACATGTACTGTTCCTACAATATGTTTAATTAAATGCCTAGATGAAGGAAAATTGTCTAACTAGCATGATATCACGAAATCCCCATGTATGCACAATTTTATGCTTATTATATGTTTGATGAAAGGCTCCTATGAATGTAGAATGTATTATGATGTTAGTCAAGTCTTTAAGTAAATCATGCTATATCAGTTTTCTTCTATCGAGTCCTGGGGGTACTTGTACTCGAAATATTAGCTGTATGCCTAGATCCATGTTATGTTTTCATTATACTCTCAGTCAAGCTATGAACTCTTAGACTTTAAATAGTCTTATGACTCAGGACAAATCTCCATGAACTTATGACTCAGTTAGTTGTTAGATATCAGTATTTTTCTGTCAACCATAAAAATTCTGTAAATCAGTCCATGCTTTGTTTAGTTCATTAAATAATGTTCAGTGTCCCTTAAGATGGGAGTAGGAATTAGCACCGAGTGAACCCAAGGATTGGGACTCACCTGTTATATGAGGGTGTGATTTCAAGAAGTAATCCATGCATTCTACAACTATGTAGCCAACATAGGTTGATACATCGTAGCCTGCTATATGAGGGTAGATGAGGTGGATTAACCTATTATGTAAGGGTTCCCAATATTCTCTCTATAGTTACCTGTTATATGAGGGTTAGTCACATGTTGTCCTTATTAGTGGTGCGGTACTGACACCATTCCAATCAGGGCATAGATTGGACCCTAGCTCAGCTATCATAGTACCTTTGGGGCATGTGGGTTAGATACTACATCCGACATTTTTATGTTACAGAATTAGGACTGTCAGAGACAGTCAATCAGTCTCATTTATAGAACTGAGATAGTTCTTCAAATTTCAGGATTGTCAAATACAGTCAGCTTAAATACAGTGCGAAACTCAAATAGCTCTATCAAATTTAGGACTGTCAGCTACAGTTACCCACGATATCAGTTATATCCAGGTGTAGTCACCTATGTTATCAACATTATTCAGATATAGTTCTTCATGTTATTAGTCATATCAGTTACTAGTATGTCACGTTATCAGTATACAGACTCAAAAATCATGAAATCATGTTGTCATTATAATTACGTATTTATTCATGTATTCTTTCGTTCATGTTTGATAGTCAGTTAGCATTATTCATGTATGTGAACCATTTTATATAGCATACCTCACATGTATACTCGGTACATATGTACTGACGCATTCGCGCTATGGTGCTTTCTTTTTATGTTACACCATAGGTTTAGTGACACAAGTTTCAGATCAACAGTAGATTTTAGATTAAGCAGTTAGAGTAGAAGTGAGTCCTCATCCTTCGAGGACATAATAATTTTCTTGTATCTCATTAATTAGCTTATTAGTTGGAGTTAGTTGGGGACATGTACCATCGACTCCTTATTAAGATTCTTTAGATAGTAGAGGCTTTCATACTAGATGCATACTAAATACAGACTATCATGTCTTAGACTTTAATTTTGTTTTGGGTATTCTGTTATCCCACACATAAGTTATGTTATTTAATTATGTTCATGATCGAACCTTATGGCCTTTCCATGCATGTTTTCACATTATTATGTTTTCTTATAAAGTATACAGGTACAAATATCAGTCATGGGTTAGCTTGTGGTCCTTCATGTTCATGAACACTATGTAACATTCTGGTTCATTAAATCTGGTCATTACAAACATGGTTTCAAAGCCTAATGTTCAAAAGAGTCATAGGATGTCCGAAAGCCACATCTATTAGAGTCTTGTACATGGGTGTGTTGCATGCCACATTTATGTGCAAGAGGCTATGAGATATTTTAAGAATAGTTTCTCCTCTTTCAATATTTATGTCGTGCCTGATAGCATAATCCCAAGTAAGTCTTTCAGTCAAATCTGTTTCTTCTTTATTTTATAGAACATGCCTCCTAAAAGAAGAAACGGAAATCAGTCAGCCTCTCAGCCTGAAGAACCATTGAGAGATTATATTTCTCATGTGGAGCTCATGACCGAATTTAACACTCTTACTCAATCAGTCGCTGCTCATAATGAACGGCCAATAGTTGTTCCAGCCAACCTAGAGGACAACTCAGCTGTAGCGATGATTCGGGACTTCACCCTAATGAATTCTCCAACCTTCCTCAATTCTAAGGTAGATAAAGACACTTGAGAATTCTTTGAACAAGTTCAGATGTGACAGACGCCATGTGGGTGACAACTACTTAGAGTTCAGAGCTAGCTGCATCTCAGCTTCATGATGTGGCTCATGCTTGGTCCAAACAGTGGAAGTCTAAAAAAATTGATTTGCAGGTCCAATAGACTAGGAAGAGTTTATCACTACTTTCTTAGACAGATTCTTTCCCAAAGTGCATAGAAAAGACAAGGTGCTAGAGCTCATTAACCTCAGGTAGGGCAATATGATAGTGAAGAGTATTCTTTTAAATTTACTCAATTAGCTAGGTATGCCCCTCATGTGGTTGCAGACAGTAGATCCACGATGACTAAGTTCGCTTCAGGGGTGAATGACTGCATGGTTAGTAAGTGTAGATCCACCATGCTTAATAGTGAAATGACCTTAGATAGAGTTATTACCCATGCTTAGCAGATAGAATAGTTGAAAATTAAGAAGAGGGAAAAGTAAAATAAGAAAGTGAAGACAGGTAGTTTAACTTCGCTCAGCCTAAGTTAGAAGTAGGAAACCTTTCTT
>JAPEIP010000013.1:62982819-63019884 GCA_026120095.1 Capsicum chinense | reverse complement strand
CATAAAAATTCTGTAAATCAGTCCATGCTTTGTTTAGTTCATTAAATAATGTTCAGTGTCCCTTAAGATGGGAGTAGGAATTAGCACCGAGTGAACCCAAGGATTGGGACTCACCTGTTATATGAGGGTGTGATTTCAAGAAGTAATCCATGCATTCTACAACTATGTAGCCAACATAGGTTGATACATCGTAGCCTGCTATATGAGGGTAGATGAGGTGGATTAACCTATTATGTAAGGGTTCCCAATATTCTCTCTATAGTTACCTGTTATATGAGGGTTAGTCACATGTTGTCCTTATTAGTGGTGCGGTACTGACACCATTCCAATCAGGGCATAGATTGGACCCTAGCTCAGCTATCATAGTACCTTTGGGGCATGTGGGTTAGATACTACATCCGACATTTTTATGTTACAGAATTAGGACTGTCAGAGACAGTCAATCAGTCTCATTTATAGAACTGAGATAGTTCTTCAAATTTCAGGATTGTCAAATACAGTCAGCTTAAATACAGTGCGAAACTCAAATAGCTCTATCAAATTTAGGACTGTCAGCTACAGTTACCCACGATATCAGTTATATCCAGGTGTAGTCACCTATGTTATCAACATTATTCAGATATAGTTCTTCATGTTATTAGTCATATCAGTTACTAGTATGTCACGTTATCAGTATACAGACTCAAAAATCATGAAATCATGTTGTCATTATAATTACGTATTTATTCATGTATTCTTTCGTTCATGTTTGATAGTCAGTTAGCATTATTCATGTATGTGAACCATTTTATATAGCATACCTCACATGTATACTCGGTACATATGTACTGACGCATTCGCGCTATGGTGCTTTCTTTTTATGTTACACCATAGGTTTAGTGACACAAGTTTCAGATCAACAGTAGATTTTAGATTAAGCAGTTAGAGTAGAAGTGAGTCCTCATCCTTCGAGGACATAATAATTTTCTTGTATCTCATTAATTAGCTTATTAGTTGGAGTTAGTTGGGGACATGTACCATCGACTCCTTATTAAGATTCTTTAGATAGTAGAGGCTTTCATACTAGATGCATACTAAATACAGACTATCATGTCTTAGACTTTAATTTTGTTTTGGGTATTCTGTTATCCCACACATAAGTTATGTTATTTAATTATGTTCATGATCGAACCTTATGGCCTTTCCATGCATGTTTTCACATTATTATGTTTTCTTATAAAGTATACAGGTACAAATATCAGTCATGGGTTAGCTTGTGGTCCTTCATGTTCATGAACACTATGTAACATTCTGGTTCATTAAATCTGGTCATTACAAACATGGTTTCAAAGCCTAATGTTCAAAAGAGTCATAGGATGTCCGAAAGCCACATCTATTAGAGTCTTGTACATGGGTGTGTTGCATGCCACATTTATGTGCAAGAGGCTATGAGATATTTTAAGAATAGTTTCTCCTCTTTCAATATTTATGTCGTGCCTGATAGCATAATCCCAAGTAAGTCTTTCAGTCAAATCTGTTTCTTCTTTATTTTATAGAACATGCCTCCTAAAAGAAGAAACGGAAATCAGTCAGCCTCTCAGCCTGAAGAACCATTGAGAGATTATATTTCTCATGTGGAGCTCATGACCGAATTTAACACTCTTACTCAATCAGTCGCTGCTCATAATGAACGGCCAATAGTTGTTCCAGCCAACCTAGAGGACAACTCAGCTGTAGCGATGATTCGGGACTTCACCCTAATGAATTCTCCAACCTTCCTCAATTCTAAGGTAGATAAAGACACTTGAGAATTCTTTGAACAAGTTCAGATGTGACAGACGCCATGTGGGTGACAACTACTTAGAGTTCAGAGCTAGCTGCATCTCAGCTTCATGATGTGGCTCATGCTTGGTCCAAACAGTGGAAGTCTAAAAAAATTGATTTGCAGGTCCAATAGACTAGGAAGAGTTTATCACTACTTTCTTAGACAGATTCTTTCCCAAAGTGCATAGAAAAGACAAGGTGCTAGAGCTCATTAACCTCAGGTAGGGCAATATGATAGTGAAGAGTATTCTTTTAAATTTACTCAATTAGCTAGGTATGCCCCTCATGTGGTTGCAGACAGTAGATCCACGATGACTAAGTTCGCTTCAGGGGTGAATGACTGCATGGTTAGTAAGTGTAGATCCACCATGCTTAATAGTGAAATGACCTTAGATAGAGTTATTACCCATGCTTAGCAGATAGAATAGTTGAAAATTAAGAAGAGGGAAAAGTAAAATAAGAAAGTGAAGACAGGTAGTTTAACTTCGCTCAGCCTAAGTTAGAAGTAGGAAACCTTTCTTAGTTTCTTTCTAAGTTATCAGTTCCAGATCCCCCTACAACCAGTGCTCCAGATCCTAAGTTCAGTGAGGGTAACAAATATAGAATGCCAGACTCTAAGACCTAGGGTAGTGTTATCAGTGCCCGCACCTATCCATTTTGCCAGACTTGGAGTAGGCACCGTCAGGGTGTGTGTAGAGCAAGTAATGGGATTTGTTTTGGATGAGTCAAGCTAGTTCATAGAGTTAGAGACTATCCGCAGCCACGTCCTCAGGGGTGACAGAATCACTCCTTATCTCAGTCTAGTCGTCCAATCAGTAGGGTGCCAGTTGTAGTGCCACTAGCGGGCAATGCCCAAATCATCTCTAAGCTTTTCAGGCTAAAAAAGATTAGGAAATTTCTCCTGATGTAGTTACTGGTACAATATAGATCTTTCATGTGCATGTTGATGCTTTACTAGATCCAGGAGCTTCCTTGTCTTTTTATACTCCTTATATAGCTGTTGATTTCAGAATCCATCACAAAATTCTAGTAGAGCCCTTCTCAGTCTCTACCCTAGTGGGTAAAACCATCATAGCCCAGTGGGCATACATGAACTTCCCGAATATGATATTTAAGAAAGTAACTTCAATAGACTTAGTTGAAATAGAGATAACTGATTTTGATGTCATTCTAGGCATGGATTAGATTCAGTTTCTAAATGAACCTGTCCTAGAATGGATGGGTAGCGTATCCATTTTCAGCGGTCAGCTTGTTTCCTACCTTCGGGCAAGCAAATAGATATCTAAGGGATATGTCTTTCATCTAGTTCATGTTATAGATTCTAGTTCAATTCTCCCAGTCTCAAATTAGTCTCAATAGTTAATGAATATTCAGATGTCTTTCCTAAAAATTTTCCAGGAATTTCTCCTGAAAGGGAAATAGACTTTGGTATTGATTTTCTTTTGGACACTCAACCTATCTCTATTCTACCATACAGAATGGAACCAAAAGAACTTAAAGAACTAAAAGAATAGTTGAAGGATCTCTTAGATAAGGGAATCAGCAGACCCAGTACTTCCCCATTAGGTGCACTAGTCTTATTCGTGCGTAATAAAGATGGTTCACTCAAAATATGTATATATTACTGTCAACTCAATAAGGTTACGGTCAAGAAGAAGTATACTTTTCCTAGAATTGATAGACCTCATATCCAGCTATTATCAACTCAAAGATAGAGAATGTGACATCTAAAAGACAGCTTTCTATACACGATATGGTCGCTTCGAATTTCTAGTCATATCATTTGGTCTTACCAATGCCCTAGTAGCTTTCATGGATTTGATGAACTGCGTGTTCAAACAGTACTTGGACATGTTCATCATAGTATTTATATATAATATTCTGGTATATTCCCGCAATGGGCGAGATCATGCAGACCATCTCAGAATAGCACTCCAGACTCTCAGAGATCATGAGTTATTCACCAAATTCACTAAATGAAATTTTTTTCTAAAGTTAGTACCTTTGCTTAGTCATATTTTCTCCAGTGATGGCATTAGAGTAGATCCTTAAAAGACTGAAGTAGTAAGAAACTGGTCGCCCTATTTCTCCATCAGATATCAGGAGTTTCTTGGGTTTTTCTAGCTATTAAAAATCGTTTGCTGACAAATTTTATTCTATTGCATCTCCTATGTATAGATTGACTCAGAACAAGGTCAAGTTTCAGTGGTCAGATTCATGCGAGAAGAGTTTTCAGGAATTGAAGACTCAATCACCTCAGCTCTATTTCTATCTCTTACAGATAATTCAAACAGTTTAGTAGTTTATAGTGATGCATCTAGAGTGGGTTTGGGTTGTGTCTTCATGCAGCATGGAAAGGTCATAGCCTACACCTCCACATAGCTTAAACCCCATGAGAAGAATTATCCTACTCATGATCTTCAATTAGCAGCCGTAGTATTTTCATTGAAGATTTGGAGGCAATATTTATACAGTGTTTATATATACGTCTTCACAGATCATAGGATCCTTTAGTAAGTATTTTCTCAAAAATATCTCAATCTTTGTTAGAGAAGGTGGTTAGAGCTCTTAGAATAATATGACATGAGTGTCCTCTATCATCCTAGATAGGCCAACGCAGTAGACGATGCTCTGAGTACACTGTCCATGGGCAGTATTTCTTATGTTGATGAAAGAAAGAAAAAGTTAATCCAACAAGTCCACTAGCTTACCAGACTAGTGGTTAGCTTAGTCAACTAATCAAAGGATAGTGTATGTATTCAGAGTAGTTCAAAATCATCTCTAGTTTCCAAGGTGAAAGAAAAGAATGACAAGGATCCTAGCCTTGTCAAGCTAAAAGAGTCAGTTCAGAATTAGAAAGTAGACATTTTCTCCCAAGGGTGAGATGGTGTTCTTAGTTGTAAGAGTCATCTCCGGGATTCAAACATAGATGACATAAGGTAGTGACTTCTTATAAAATGCATGGTGCACGTTACTCTATTCGTCTAGGGGCCAGGAAGATGTACCACAATTTGTAGGATATCAATTGGTGGAGTGGGATGAAAAGAGATGTTATTGAGTTTTTCGATAAGTGCTCTACATGTCAGAAAGGTAAGATTGACCATCAGAAGCCTAGTGGTCCTATGCAGGAGTTCAGTATTCATACTTGTAAGTGGGAAGTTGTGAATATGGACTTCGTGATGGGTTTGCTTCGAACTCGTCTTCAACATAATTCAGTCTGGGTCATAGTAGATAGAATGACAAATCATCTCTTTTCCTTCTAGTTCATATGTCTTATTTAGCCAAGGATTATGCCAAGCTCTACTTTAAGAAGTTCGTTAGATTGTACGGTGTTCTGTTGGCTATTATCTAAGACAGAGGTACCCAGTTCATCTTTGATTTTTTGAAAGCATTACAAAAGTGTCTTGGTTCCCAAGTTCATCTTAGTACAGCCTTTCATCCTCAGATAGATGATCAAGCAAAAATGACCATTCAGATTTTTGAAGATATGCTAAGGGCGTGTGTAATTTATGTCTAGGGTAGTTAGGATGACCACTTACCTTTGATTGAATTTGTATACAACAATAGCTATCATTCGAGTATTTAGATGGCTCCATTCAAAGCTCTCTATAGTAGGAGATGTAGATCTCCAATCGGTTGGTTCAAAATTAGTGAGGCCTCAGTCATAGGTCCTAACTTATTATTTGATGCCTTAGAGAAAGTCAGTTAATTAGACAAAGACTCTAGGCTACTCAGAGCCGACAGAAGTCTTACAAAAATGTTCGTAGAAAGGATCTCAAGTTTGACATTTTTTATCATATCTACCTCAAGACCTCTCCTATGAAGATAGTACAGAGATGCGGTAAGAAGGGAAAGCTCAGTCCCCGATATGTCAGTCCTCTCAATATTTTCAGTCGATTCGGTAAGGTAGCTTATGAGATCAAATGTCCTTCAGATCTAGGCTCAGTTCCTCAAGTCTTTTAGGTCTCTTTGCTCAAGAAGTGTATAGGGGATCCATCAGTCGTAGTCCCTATTCAAAGCATTGACTTTTAGAACAACTTCTCTAATGAAGAAATTCCAGTTGAAATCTTACACTATCCGACTCATAGATTAAGGAACAAAGAAGTCCCTCTAGTTAAAGTTATTTCGCAAAATCAATCCTTCTAGGGAGCTACTTGGGAGGCAGAAGAAGATATGTGTACCAAGTATCCTCACCTCTACCCTGCCAACCCAGATCAAGCTCAAGGTAATAATTTTTCTTAAGATTACTTAGTTTCATGATTAGTGTTCATCACTAACTTAGTATTTAGTCTCATGATCAAGTTCCTAATATAAACTTGGCATCAAGTACCACCACATATTTAGTTAAGCATTCATGTATTAGATTAGTTATATAGTCATGCATCAGACATATCTCATTATGAGAAAACTTAGTTCTTACGAACTTTCAGTTATACATGTATCAGATATGCATGTTCAGTACGTTATGTTCATCTTGTCAGTCATGTTCATCATGAAATTATGTTCCATTTATTCATGTTCATCTCATTATTTCCCCTCTCATTCAGTATCATTCGAGGATGAATGTTCTCAATGGGGAAATATTGTAATATCCATGCTTTTTCTTAGATTGAAAATCATCGCAAGGATGTTAGAACTTTCTTTGAAATAAGAATTCAATCTTATACACATGGTACTTCCATAATTTTCACTTCCTATCACGTGGGAAATTGAAACTTTCCATCGATATATAATTCATCCAAATCCGACACCTAAGCTAACAGTTAGGTCCTTTTTAGTGAGACAGTGTTTGACATGAGCCTTCAGTACGTCACGGAGATAGCTCAAATGTAAATTGTCAAATTCTAGTATTGCTCCGCAATACTAGCACGTCGCGCCAAACTTTCAAGTTAAAGGCAAGGTGGCAACATGATAAGCTCCGCGTCGCACCACCTTGCAGTTTTTCAATTTTCAATTTCTAGTGACACGATGCGATAGTGCCACATCATGCGAAGGGCCCAATTTGAGTAATTTTACTGAAAATTAAATCATGTGTCTAGGGTTAATAGGGTCAATTCCCCCTATATAACCTTCCAAACAAGGGATTTATCCCTTATTCATCCAAAATATTGATGTTTTTCTCAAATACTCTCAATAATTCAAGCTAGGATTTTCATAGAAGGTCCAATTTCTACAAGGTTTCACCATCAATCTTCACAAAATCATGATCTATGGTATACATAGTATTCTATCATGGGCTCCTTTCATCCATAAAGCCCAAGAATCCTTTTTAACTACAAGTTATGGATTTTCTTCATGTTTTCATGCCTTGTATGCTCTCTTTCATGTTGTTAATGAGTAACTGATTTGTATTCCATTATTTGACGATAAATTCCATGGTGAAGCATGATGTTTAATTGTTGTATAGTGTTCTTCAAATGTACTATACCTACAATATGTTTGATTAAATGCCTAGATGAAAGAAAATTGTCTAACTAGCATGATATCATAAAATACCCATGTATGTACAAATTTATTCCTATTACATGTTTGAGGAAAGGCTACTATGAATTTAGTATGTATTATGATGTTAGTCAAATCTTCAAGTAAATCATGCTATGTTAGTTTTCTTCTATCGAGTCTAGGGGGTACTTTTTCCCAAAATATTACCATATGCCTATAGACATGTCATGTCATTCAAATAGGAGTAAAAATTAGAACTGTGTAAACCCAAAGATGGGGACTCACCTGGTATATGAGAGTGTGATTCCTAGAAGCAATCCTTGTGTTCCAGAACTATATAGCCAGCATTGGTTGAAAACTCTTAGCCTGCTATATGAGAGTAGATGAGGTGGCTTAACCTATTATGTGAGGGTTTCTACCATTCTCACCAGAGTTACCTGTTATATGAGTGTTACTCACATGTTGTCCTTACCATTGGTGTAATATTGACACCCTTCCAATTAGTTCTTAGATTGGACCCCCGCTCAGCTATCATACTACCTTTGGAGCATGTCGGTTAGATACTATTTCCTATAGTTTAATGTTACAGAATCAAGACTATCAAATATAGTCAATTAATCTCAGTAATAGAACTCAAATATTTATTCATATTTTAGGACAGTCAAATACGATCAACTTAAATACAATATGGAACACAGATAGTTCCATTAGATTTAGGATTGTCAGCAACAGTCACCCATGTTATCAGTTACACCCTATTACAGTCACCGATGGTATCAACATTATTCAGATATAGTCCTTCATGTTATCAGTCATATCAGTTACTAGTATGTCACGTTATTAGTATACAGACTCAGAATTCATGAAATCATGTTGTCAGTTACAGTTTTGTATTTATGCATATATTTTCATGTTCATGTTAGATAGTCAGTGGCCATTATTCATGCATATGAACAATTGCATATAGCCAACGTCATATGCATACTCAGTACCTATGTACCGGCGTAATCGCCCTATGGTGCTTTCTCTTTATGTTACACCATAGGTTCAGAGACACGACTTCCAGATCAGCAGTAGATTCCAAATTCAGCAGTCAGAGTAGAATTGAGTCCTCATCCTTCGAGGACATTATGATTTTTTAATATCTCATTGATTAGCTTATTAGTTGGAGTTAGTTGGGTACATATCCCATCAACTTCTTATTCGGATTCTTTAGATAGTAGAGGCTTTCATACTAGATGCAGACTAGATATAGACTATCATATTTTAGACTTCAATTTTGTTTTGGGTATTCTATTACCCAACACAGATGTTATGTTATTTAGTTATGTTCATGATCGAATCTTATGGCCTTTCAGTGCATGTTTCTGTATTATTATGTTATCCTATGCAGTATACTACTATACATATTAGTCATGGGTTAGCTTGTGGTCCATCGGGGGGTCATAAGCATCGTGTAGTATTTCAGTTCAACAAATTAGGTTGTCACAAACTTTGTATCGAAGCCTAAGGTTCAATAGAGTCCTAGGAAGTCTGAAAGCCGAATCTAGTAGAGTCTTATACATGGATGTGTTGCATACCAAATTTATATGCAAGAGACTATAAGATGTTTTAATAATAGTTTCCCCTCTTTCAGTATTCATGTCATGCATGTAAGCATAATTACAAGTCAGTCTCTCAGTCTAATCTGTTTCTCCCCTTCTTCTACAGAACATGCGTCTTAAAAAAAGAAATGGAAATTAATAAGCCCCTCAGCCCAAAGAACCTTTGGGCGATCATGTTTCTCATGCAGAGTTTTGGACCACATTTACCACTCTTGCTCAATTAGTTGCTACTCATAATGAGCGGCCAACAGTTGTTTTGTCCAACCCAGTGGCTAACTCATCTATAGCGAGGATTTAGGAATTCACCCAAATGTATCCTCCAACCTTCCTCAGATCTAAAGTAGATGAAGACCCTTAGGAATTCTTAGATTAAGTTCAAAAAGTAATAGATTCCATGGGGGTGACTATTTAGAGTACTGAGCTAGCTACATATCAGTTGCAGGATATGGATCATGCTTGGTTCAAATAGTGAAAGTCCAAAAGATTAGATGATGTAGGTCCTATAGAGTGGGAGAAGTTTGTCACTGCTTTCTTAGACATATTCTCTCCCCAAGAGTTTAGAGAAGCCTAGGTTCTAGAGTTTATCAACCTCAGGTAGGGCAATATGATAGTGAAAGAGTATTATTTTAAATTTACTCAATTAGCCAGATATGCCACCCATGTGGTTGCAGACAGTAGATCCAAGAAGAGTAAGTTTGCTTTAGGAGTGAACGACAGCGTGGGTAATGAGTGCAGATCCGCCATACTGGATAGTGACATAACTTTAGCTAGACTTATGACCCATGCTCAGTAGAAAGAAGAGCAGAAGATTAAGTAGACAGAAAAGCATAATTAGACAGCAAAGACAGGTAGTTTTAACTTTGCTCAGCCTAAGTTAGAAGGAGGAAACCATTGTTAGTTTCATCCTAAGTTATCTGTTCGAGCTCCATCTATAGCCAGTGCTCTATTCCTAAGTTTAAAGAGGGTAACAAAGATAGAGTGCCAGGCTTTAAGACTTAGATCAGTGTTAGTAGTGCCCGTACCTATCCTCTTTGCCAAATTTATGGTAAGCACCATCAAGGTATGTGTAGAGCAGGTAGTGACATTTGTTTTGGTTGTGGAAAACTAGGCTATAAAGTTAGATAATGTTCATAGCGAGGCCATCAGAGTTAATAAAATTGCTTCTCAGCTCAGTTTGGTTACCTACATCAGTAGGGTACCACTTCCAGTGCTACTAGCAGGAAATTCCCATATCGTCTATATGCTCTTTAGAAGCTCAAAGATCAGGAAAGTTCTCCTGGTGTAGTTACTGGTAGGTTACAGATCTTTAATGTGCTTGTTTACGCTTTCCTAGATCCAAGAGTTTCTATGTCTTTTGTTACACCTCATATAGCAGTTGATTTTAGAATCAGTCCCGAAATTGAAGTATAGCCCTTCTCAGTCTCTACCCAAGTGGGTAAAACTATCATAGCCTGACGGGTACACAGGAACTGCCCAGTTATGATATTTTGTTAAGTCACTTCAGCAGACTTAGTCAAAATAAAAATGACTAATTTTGATGTCATTCATGGCATTGATTGGATTTATTCCTACTTTTCCATAATCTACTGCAGAAATAGAATAGTTCAATTTCAGTTCCCAAATGAACCCGCCTTAAAGTGGAAGGGCAGTGTATCTGCTTTTAGTGGTCATCTTGTTTCCTACCTTTGGACAAGGAAATGGATATCTAAGGGATGTGTTTATCATCTAGTTCATGTTACAGATTCCAATTCTGAGGCTCCTAGTCTCAAATCAGTCCCAGTACTCAATGAATATTCAGATGTCTTTCCTAAAGATCTTCTAGGAATTTTTCCCAAAAGAGAAATAGACTTCGGTATTGATCTTTTTTTAGACACTCAACCTATGTCTATTCCAAAAAATAGAATGGCACCAACAGAACTCAAAGAACTTAAAGAATAGTTGAAGGATCTCTTAGATAAGGGATTCATCAGTACCAATATTTCCCTGTGGGTCACACCAGTCATATTCGTGCATAAGAAAGATGGTTTACTTAGAATGTGTATATATTATTGTCAACTAAATAAGGTTATAGTCAAGAACAAGTATCCTCTTCCTAGAATCGATGACTTTCTTGACAAACTTTAGTGTGCCAGTTGTTTCTCTAAGATAGACCTTAGATCCATCTATCATCAGCTTAGATTTAGAGAATATGATTAGAGAATGTGACATACCGAAGACAGCTTTCCTTACACGGTATGGTCACTTTTAATTTCTAGTCATGTGATTTGGTCTTACCAACACCACAGTAGCTTTTATAGACTTGATGAACCGTGTGTTCAATAGTACATAGACAAGTTTGTCATAGTCTTCATAAATGATATACTGGTCTATTCCTGCACTGAGCAAGATCATGCAGACCATCTCAGAGTAGTACTCCAGACATTTAGAGATCATTAGTTATTGCCAAATTCAGTAAGTGCAAATTTTGGCTAAGGTCAGTAGCATTCCTTGGTTATATTATTTCCGGTGATGGCATTAGGGTAGATCCTCAAAAGACCGAAGCAGTAAGAAACTGGCCTCGCTCTGGTTCTACATCAGATATCAAGAGTTTTTTGGGTTTGGCTAGCTATTATAGATGGTTTGTTGAGGGATTTTCTTCTATTGCATCTGCTATGTCCAGATTAACTTAGAAATAGGTCAAATTTCAGTGGTCAGATTCATGTGAGAAGATTTTTCATGAAATGATGACTCAACTCACCTCAGCTCAAGTTTTATCTTTTCAAGATAATTCAGATAGTTTTATAGTATATTATGATGCATTTAGATTTGGTTTAGGTTATGTATTCATGCAGCATGGTAAGGTCATAGACTATGCCTCCAGACAACTTAAACCCCATGCGAAGAATTATCCTACTCATGATCTTGTATTAGCAGTCGTAGTATTTACTTTAAAGATTTGGAGGCATTATTTATACAGTGATTATGTAGACATCTTCACAGATCATAAGAGCCTTCAGTATGTCTTTTCTCTAAAAGATCTTATTATTCATCAGAGAAGGTGGTTAGAGCTCTTAAAATATTATGACATGAGTGTCCTCTATCATTCGAGTAAGGCCAATGTAGTGGCGACACTCTCAGTAGACTGTCCATAGGTAGTATTTGTCATGTTGATGATAGTAAAAAGAAGTTAGTCTAGGAAGTCCACTATCTTTAATTACTAGGAAATCACTTAGTTGACTCTTTAAAGGACGGAGTACGTGTTCAGAGTAGTTTAGAATTATCTTTAGTTTCTGAGGTGAAAGAAAAGCAAGATAAGGATCCTAGCCATGTAAATCCAAAAAGTCAATTCAGTATTAGTAAATAGAGGTTTTCTCCCAAGGGGGTGATGGTTTCTTTGTTTTCAGGGTCGTCTCTATGTTTCAGACATAGATGACTTAAGGTGGCGAATTCTTGTAAAACTGCATGGTGCGCATTGCTCTATTTATTCAGGGGACTCTAAAATGTACCACGATTTGTGAAATATCTATTGGTGGAGTGGGATGAAAAGAGATGTTGCGGAGTTTGAGGCTAAGTGTTCTACATGTCAACAAGTTAAGATAGAGCATCAGAAGCCTAGTGGTCCTATGCAAGAGTTCAGTAGTCCTACTTCGAAGTGGAAAGTTATGAACATGGACTTCGTGATGGGTTTTCTTTGAACTCGTCGTCAGCATGATTTAGTCTGGGTCAATATAGACAAAATGACCAAATAACCACTTTTCCTTCCAGGTCATACCTCTTATTCAGCCACGGATTATACCAAGCTCTACATTAAGAAGCTGGTTACATTGCACGGTGTTCCATTGACTATTATCTTAGACAGAGTTACCCAATTTATCTCTCATTTTTTGAAAGCATTCCATAAGGGTATTGGTGTTCAAGTTTATCTCAGTACAACCTTTTATCCTCAGACAGATGGTCAAGTAGAAAGGACCAATCAGACTTTGGAAGATATGCTAAGGGCTTGTGTAATTGATATCAAGTGTAGTTGGGATGACCACTTTCCTTTAATTGAATTTGTGTACAACATAGCATCATTCCAGTATTCAGATGGCTCCATTCGAATCTCTCTGTGGTAGGGGATGTAGATCTCCAATCGATTAGTTTAAAGTTAGTGAGGCATCATTCACAGGTCATGACTTAGTGTTCAATGCCTTAGAGAAAGTTTAGTTAATTAGAGAAAGATTCCGGGCTGATCAGAGCTGACAGAAGTCTTATGCAGATGTTTATATAAAAGATATCGGGTTTGATATTAGTGATCATGTCTACCTCAAGATCTCTTCTCTGAAGGAAGTGAAGAGATTCAGCAAAAATGGAAAGCTCAGTCCCTAATATGTAAGTCCCTTGAAGATTCTCAGTTGATTCAGCAAGGTAGCTTATGATCTTGAATGTCCATCAGATGTATCCTAAGTTCATCCAGTCTTTCATGTCTCTTTGATCAAGAGGTGTATAGGTAACCCATCAGTCGTAGTCCCTACTCAGAGCATTGATGTTCAAAATAGCCTCTCTTATGAAGAGATTCCAGTTGAAATCTTAGACTATCAGAATCGTAGATTGAGGAACAAAAAAGTACCTCTATTTAATGTTCTTTGGTAAAATAAGTCTGTTGAGGAAGATACTTGGGAAGCACAAGTAGATATGCATACCAAGTATCCTCACCTTTTCCCCGCCAACTTAGATAAAGCCTAAGGTAACAGTTCTTCATAATCTTACTCAGTTTCATGATTAGTTTACATCACTAACTTAGTATTCAATATCATGTTCATGTTCCCATGATAAACTTGGTATAAAGTACCACTGCATATTCAGTCATGCATTTATGTATTTGATTATTTATATAATCATGCATCAGACATGCATTCTCATTGTGAGAAAGCTTTGTTCTTCAAAAATTTCAGTTATTCATTTATGAATCAGTTATGCACGTATCAGATATGCTTGTTCAGTATGTTATGTTCATCTTGTCAATCACGTCTGTCATGAGATCATGTTCCAGTTATTCATGTTTAGCTCATTATTTCCCATCTCAGTCAGTCTTGATCGACGTCAAATGTTATCAAGGGCTTTTTCTTAGCTTGAAAATCATCTAAAGGATGTTAGAAATTTCTTTGAAATAAGAATTTATTCTTATACACGTGATATTTTAATAATTTTCACTTCCTATCACGTGGGAAATTAAAGCTTTTCATCGATATATAATTCATCCAAATTCGACACCTGAGCAAACAGTAAGGTCTTTTTTAGTGAGACAGTGTTTAACCTGAGCCTTTAGCACATTGCGGAGATAGCTCAAACGGCAATTATCAAATTCTAGTGTTGCTCTGCGATACTGGCATGTCGCACCAAAGATCTAGTTCATAGATAAGGTGGCAACGCGATATCTCCACGTCGTGCCACCGTGCTGTTTCCTAATTTTCAATTTCTAGTGACACAGTGCATTAGCGCTGCATCGCGCCAAGAGCCCAATTTCAAAAATTTTACTGAAAATTAAATTACGTGTCTAGGGTTAAAAGTGTCAATTTCCACCCTATATAAGCTTCCAAACACAGAATTTAGCCCTTATTCATCCAAAATATTTATGTTTCTCTCAAATACTCTCCATAACTCAAGCTAGGGTTTTCATAGAAGGTCTAATTTCAAGAAGGTTTCTCCATCAATATTCATAAAATCACAATCGAAGTTATGCATATTGTTCATTCATGTAATCCTTTCATCCATTAAGTCCAAGAATCCATTTTAACTGCAAGTTATGGATTTTCTTCATGTTTTCATGCTTTGTATGTTCTCTTTCATGTTGATAAATGAGGAATTGATTTCTTTTTCATGATTTGATGATAAATTCCATGTGGTTTGATTAGTATAGATAAAAATTTACATAATCTCTTGACTAAAACCTTGTATGATTGAATTAAAATTGAAGTATGATGTTTAATAGTTGTATAATGTACTTTACATGTAATATGCCTACAATATCTTTGATTAAATACCTAGATAAAGGGAAATTTTCTAACAAGCATGATATCATGAAATCCCCATGAATGTACAAGTTTATGCCTATTATATGTTTAATGAAAGGCTACTATGAATGTAGTACGCATTATGATGTTAGTCAAGTCTTCTAGTAAATCATGATATATAAGTTTCATTCGATCGAGTCCAGGGGGAACTTGTACCCAAAATATTAGCTGTATGCATAGAACCATGTCATGTTTTCTTGATACTCTTAGTCAAGCTATAAGCTCTTAGACTTCAGGTAGTCTTATGACTAAGAAAAAATCTCCATGATTGTATGACTCAGTCAGTTATCAAATATCAGTAGTATTCCATCAGCCACATATACTATAAATTATGTTCAGTGTCCATTTAGATAGGAGTAGGAATTAGAATCGAGTAAACCCAAGGATGGTGACTCATCTATTTTACGAGGGTAAGATTCCTAGAAACAATCCTTTCATTCCAGAACTATGCATCCAACATAGCTTGATACATCGTAGCCTTCTATATGAGGGCAGAAGAGGTGGCTTAACCTATTATGTAAGGGTTCCCACCATTCTCTCTAGAGTTACATTTTATATGAGGGTTACTCATATGTATTACTTACCAGTGTTGCAGTATTGACACTCTTCCAATTGGGGTGTATATTGGACCTCATCTCAGCTATCGTAGCACCTTTGGGGCATGTCGGTTAGATACTGCTTCACACAGTTTCATGGTATAGAATCAGGACAGTCAGATATATTCAATCAATCTCAGTAATAGAACTCAAATAGTTCTTCAGATTTCAAGATGTCAGATACGGTCAGCTCAGATACAGTATGGAACTCAGATAGTTCCATCAGATTTAGTACAGTCATCTACAGTCACCCACATTATCAGTTATACTCAGATATAGTCACCTATGTTATCTGAATTATTCCGATATAGTTATTCTTGTTATCAGTCATATCAGTTAGTTGTATGTCATATTATCAGTATACAGAATCAAAAGACACGAAATCATGTTGTTAGTTACAGTTACATATTTATGCATGTATTCTCATATTCATGTTAGACAGTCAGTTAGCATTATTCATGCATGTGAACAATTGTATATAGCCTACCTCACATGTATCGGTACATATGTACTGACATTCTCAATATGGTGCTTTCTTTTTATGATGCACAATAGGTTCAGAGACATGAGTTCTAGATCAGCAGTAAATTCCAGGTTCAATAGTCAAAGTATAAGTGAGTCCTCATCCTTCGAGGATATGATGATTTTCTAATATCTCATTGATTAGCTTATTAGTTGGAGTTATTTGGGGACATATCCCACCAACTCCTTATTTAGATTCTTCAGACAGTAGAGGCTTTCAGACTAGATGTAAACTTGATACAGACTATCATGTTTTAGATGTATGTTTAGTTTTGGGTATCCTATTACCCCACACAGATGTTATGTTATTCAGTTATATTCATGATCAAACCTTATGGCCTTTCAGTGTATGTTTCCATATTATTATGTTGTCTTATGCTGTATATAGGTACAGTCATCAGTTAGCTTATGATCCTTTGGGGTCATGATCACCGTGTAGCATTCCGTTTCATCAAATCAGGTCGTTACATAGATGAAAAAATTCGTATGGTTTCCTTTCTTTCCATCTATTCATATTTTCCAAAATCTCTTAAATGGGTGTAAACATTTTAAGATGGACCAACTAGATTCCAGATCCTAGATATGTACGTGCAATTCAGTTTGTAGGTCCCCTGTACATTATTCCAGTCCTTCCTCAGTAGCTTAGGCAAGTCAGTATCTATCAGTAGATGTATTTTCCTAAGGGAGAGATACACAATAATCCCACGAAATTTTATGACTCAAAACATGCCATTCCCTCTTTATATAACGAATCTAGTCTTGAAAAAGGGGTACTCATAAGTTGACCCTCAAATTCAAATCTTAGTCGTAAGACACGTATTCAAGGAGTTAGTTCTATTCATAATGTTCAGTTCATGTGACACTTTTCAATATCAAATATGTTCTCATATTTTTGCTCATGCGTGTCTAGTAAATGATCTTAGGTTCATCAATATATTAAGTTTAAGATAACAGTCTTCCTTGGACTAATTTAATTTTATGTCCAAATTTCTATTATAAACTTGGTATCAAAGACCATTACATGTCTAGTCATATGTTCATGAGTCTGTTCAATCACATATACATGCATTAGAGATGCATGATCAATTTCTCAGTACTCCCAATCATGCATTCATGTGTCAGCTCAGTCATGAAATCGTGCATTAGATATGCATACTCAGTATGAATATCAAAAAATTAGTTATATAAGTCATGTAATCATATTTTAGTTTTTCATGTTTAGTATAAACATCATCTTATAATTTTTCCTATCTTAGTCAGCCTCATTCGAGGACTAATGTTCCCAAGGGGGAGATTTTGTAAGAACCCGCAAAATTTCTAAGCTTAATTCAGTCGTACAAGCTTGTCAAGGTGTCCCAGACTTACAAATTTTAGCTTAGTTCCAAGACATAGTTTATTTATAGTCTTCAAAAGTTAGTAATCTCTTTTTGCAACCTTAATGTCTTTTAACGGTCTATATTTTGTTAATTCATGTTCAGGAATGTCTATAGGGGTTCCCGGATGATTTTCAAATTTTTTAGACCTCGTTTAGACCTTTTTTAAAATCCCAAAATAGTGAGTCGATGTAATGTTGGTGTATCGCATCTCCAATCGCTTCGATGGAGAAAATATTTCTCAGCTTAGGGCAATGTCCAGTGAATCGATGCAATGTCAGCGCATCACATTGGTTATCATGTTGGTACCCTTGATGCGTCGCATTGGCTGTAGCATGACTAGAACATTTTTTTGACTTTTAAACCAACGACATTAAGGGTAATTAGGTCATTTTCCCCCGACCTTCTATTCTTATAACACAAAATTTAGACCTCTTTTGACAAAATATGTTCATTATTTCACAAGTGCTTACAAACATGAAGCCTTGAGTAATTAATTTAAATTCAAGGACTCAAGATTTCTTCCTTCAATCTTCAAGAAATTGTCTACCAAGCTATGTAAAGTGTTCATCCAAGCTCCCTTTCACCCTTGGAGCTCAAGAAACCCATTTCAAAATATGAATTTTGTCTTCTATATTGTGGGTTTGATTGTACACATGTTTATGTTGTGGTATGATTTCAAATATTTAATATTTATTGAATTATCATGACTTTATGTTAAGCATGTTGATTGAAATCCTTAAATTTTGGTGCTTGATATAGCCATGATGTATTAGTTGTTGATCCAGGACCTAGAAAAGGTTATACCTTCCATGTGTTTGTTAAAATGACTAAGTGAATAAGAATTCTGCACTATGACCTATTTGTGATCTATATGATGAACTCATGATGTACCCACATGTTCAAAATGACTCTTATGGTAAGGATATGTCTTGTAATGATTTGATTGAGTGCTCATAAGTATGGATTTGTGAAACCATGATATGTTAGCATGCGCTCCTGTTCATGTGTAAGCTTATGACTTGCAAATGTTTCATGAAATTCTTCAATGATTGTATTATGAATTATTGACTATGGTCATGTGTTCAAGAAGTTTCATGTCTAATTTATTTTCATACTATCAAGTCCTGGGGGTATTCAATACCCGATAATTTAGCTGTGTGCCTAGATCCAGTGTCAGTTTTCAAGATAAACTTAGTCTAGTCATGATCAGGTGTACTCTCAGTCAAGTTTAAATTAGGGTTAAAAGGATTTACCAAATTCTTAGATTTTATATTGAAATTTAGGAGAACCCTAATCCACTTACATAATTGGTTTGTGAATATGAATTATCAATTGGCTTGGCCTATATCTTTTAAACTAATGTATTACATAATGACCAACAAATGAAAAAGTTCTTGAAAACTATGTGGGGTATGCGGATTCCCCAAAGTGAATGGTTTATGAAAACCTTTTGGGGTTAAGAGAAATCCCCCAAGTGATTTTAATGAAAGTGTCTGGGTATAAAGTAATCCCCCAAGTGATGTCTAAAATACTTTTTTTTGCAAGCTATAGACGGTAGGATGATACCACTTAATGATGCCTTAATTGTTTGCTCCTCGGACTAATGGATGAGTTATGTGTTAAATGGTTTTAATTAGCCTTCAAAAGGGTTGTGTAGCTAGCTGTGAAGGTAGAGATACAGAGTGACCGATAATGAAATATCATATTGAGCGATGTAGCAGTTGGTCTTGATGACTGTATGCTTCTGAGGTCCAAGGTAAGCCTGTAAATGGATATATATAATTTTATCATAGTTGATATACGGTACAAGGGAATCCCTATCCTTCTATGATATCTCTATTTTGAGCGGCTAACACCAGCTGCAGCCTGACTAAGGGGTTATAGTTGGGCCCATACAGCCCGTGGGTAGTTTAGGACAGTCAAGCTACACAATCCAGGCTAATTTTTTAAAGTTCATGATAAACCTTGTGGCCTCTCCCACTATATTATATATATGCATATATATATATATACATATATATATATATATATATTTGTATGCCTACAGGTATACTTGTGAATTAATTTTGAATGGGTTTTGGAATGAAGTTACCATTTTATCCCCTTATCCCCGAGTTTCATGCTACTGCTAAACCCACTAACTGCCTCCGAATGTTGTCTCATCGTACGATGAAGGACACAAATATACTTCTACTTTTCTTGTGCAGTGATTAGATGATTGTTGGATAGCTCATGATTCACCTTCATGTGGTGAGATTCTATTCTCCGAAAGACCCTCATTTCACGATTGTGGTTTCTTTTATGTCTCAGCCTATTCAATTATTTCTCTTGGCTATCATCGAGGGAAAATCCCGACCTAGGTTATTTTTTAGATTTTTAATGGCTTTATAGATACCTGTGGATTGGTGTGTCTTTGAATACTTAGAACCTCAATATAGTTATATATTTCATATATATGATCTTTTGGATTTTCTTTGGCTAGTATATAGATGTTGTGTTTTGATTGACAAGAAAAAAGAGGTGGTCTTCGGTCCATGGTGGACATTAGATACCCGTTAATGCTAGGTATTGGTTAGAGTAGTGACTATAATTTTTTGAAAAGATTAGTCAGCCTTGAGGAAAAAGTGGATAAAATCATAGAAGTTGTACAACTAGAGGTATGAAGGAATTTTAGGTGTGATTTTCAGAATTCAGACCCAGTTTAATAGTTTTAAAAGGAGAATAAACAAGAATCTTTAATGGGTGTAGTCCCTCGATTTAGTTGACATCCATGAGGAGTTGGCCGCACTGAGAGTTATGATAGAGGACATTTCCAAGAGGCCATATTCATTTTTACAGGGTCTAACTATGCCAATCATCGAAAAGATTATGGTATAGGAGGTGCCCAAAGTATAGGGAACAAAAGGTAAAGAAATGGTCCCTGAGAGTGGTGGCAAGATAAAGAGCAAGAGCAAGAAGAGAAGAGAGTAGGATAAGATATCGGAGGTAGTTGAAATAATCAAGCAACCAATGCAAGACCAATTTTCTAAGGTCCATCAGATAAGATATGGAGTCAAGAGCTCAAGATTTGTTGAGACCCCTTATATTTATACAATGAGAGATGATAAGAATGGCAGCATGATACTTAGCCTCATGAGTGATACACCATTAAGTGCACTAAGCACCACCGTTGCTAATATTAATCTTTTTCCATAACCACTTTTGAGGCCATTATTTTTTAGACTTGGGTCCATTATGAGGCCCTAATAGAGAAAACATCATGATCCTGTTCCTTGTGTACTGTAGGTATTTCTCTTACTCTATTTTTATATTTTCCTATGATTTCATGCAATGGGGAAATTTCATGATTTCCATATTCGTTTTAGGGTTTTACCACAGCCAAGGTTTTTTCTTATCGTGTTTGTTTTCCCTATATTATGCTGTGTTGAATAGAACTTCCATGTTTAGATTATTTTCTAGTGTTTTTTTGTTTTCTTAGCCTAAATTATACAAAAATGAGAAAATTTGGTGCAGTCAAAAGAAAAGTGCATGTTTAGATAAATGAAACTATTTTTGACTATCGTGTTTTGTTGTGTTCTCACCTATAATATAACCAATGTATGGATATTAGCATGGGATTTGTATTGTTAATTTCATAATCTGGTCTAACATTACATGAACGGGATAGGTAGTGATTGAAAAAAAAATCCTAAGCCAAGATTGCATAAGGATTTACCTAGTCGGCATGTCTGTGCAGCCTAGAAGTTGCCCTGTTAGTCTCGCTACAGTTTTAGGATAGAAGGTTAGGAAAGGATCATGGGCAGTACTTGAAATAGTCCATTGTAGCATAAATATCCAACCAAATTAATATGTTACCCTTGAACCCAAACATTGAGACTAATTATACATAATCATTGTCTTACCCTGTTAGCCTTTTCCAATTTTTACAATAAACCTATTTTTTTCCTAGTCCATACTTTTACACTTTGTACCTCAACCCTGGACAAAATTGGAGGGTTGCTACTATAATGGTGTATAGAAAGTTTAGTATGGTAAAAGCATAGTAATACAGAAAATAAGTTCAGGTGCGATCTTCTGAGAAAAAATATTAAGAAAAAGGAAAAAAAAAGAAAAATAGAATTAGAGAAATTGATGAAAATGAAGTCGCACCATTGTTCTTAAAAAAAGTTGAAAAAGGGAATAAAAGAAAAGAAGGTAGACAAAGTGGAAGAAAAAATTAGTCTAATATCAAGGAGGATAGTCACTATATCCATATGCATAATCCTAACCCTCGAGGCTACATTTCAAGCTAATAAAGTCATATGAGGGTAGCCATTATACACATATATACCATAATAACCACCAAACCTACATTGCAAGCTAATAAAGTCTCATGGTTATCCTAATCCTACTATTTGAAAAATAAATCACTGAAAATAAGGGCAAGCCTATGCGTACCAAATGAACACAAGTTGACTTTATTATAAGAGTGATACAATTAATTTAATCTGGTCTTGACTTACATAGAAAATATAGAGTATAGGACTTATTTTATTTGAGGGCACGGGGGTTGTATTCTATTTATTTCTCGTTAGGGTAGTGTCATTTGTTTGAAGTGTTGGGTAATCTATTGTCAATATGATGAAATGTCTTGATCCTGTCCTGCCTTAGTGATTGATTTGTATGTTCACTTCAATTAAAATTTTTGATGATCTTTGAGGGTGCTGAGCTTTGTTTTGAAAAAATTAAATGTCTAGTAATGTTTTTGGTGAAAATTTAACTACCATTGTGATCTCATTCTATTCTAGGTTAAGCATCATTATTAGTATAAGTATTATATTTGCTTGAGAACATGAAAATATTCTAAGTTGAGGGTGTTGATGTTATGGTGTTATGACACTCTTTATGCTTAAAACAACAAAAATATGCTAGTTCAAAGGCTTGTTTACATAGTTATTTACATGATAACAGGGTCTAGAGATGAATAAATGAAATAATATGATGAATTACACAAGTATAGATGAAGGACATCGGGAGACAAGTTGTTGGGTTACAATTTGACTAGTATCCCCTGTCATCACCTGACTAGACTAATTATGCACTTGGTGAATTGAAGGAAATATTGACCATAAGGGCTGACTATGAATCATTGTCTTACATGACGAGTCATTGCATGAAACTATTATGACTTTAGTTATTTCTAGACCTATGTAAAATTCATGAAAAAACATAATAAAATAGGAGGATACAACTTGTTGCGCCACATAATGGATCATAGTGTTCCGCTCTTCTACGGAAGGCAAAAAATCTCTTAAAAGAGTCTAATATGGTATCAATTCAAGAGAGTTAACCTACAGTTCATATGGTGACTAAATAAACTGTTATCAGTGAGCCACAGAAATAGGCAATGCTTGAAAATAAGACTAACGATGAGTCTTCTTTAGTCTAGATGACTCCATGTCAGAAGAAATGGTATCACCAACTATGTACTCAAAATTTGTTTAGGATATTTTTCCTTTTTTCTATAAATACCCAATGTGGCTCTACTATTTTATTTTATGTTCTATTACTACTTTCAACACATATTAATTGTTTTGCAAGTACAAATATAGAATTCTACGGTATTAATTCAAGTTGACATTTTGAAGTTTCTTATTAATATTGTAAGTTCATACTTATGTGTTACCCAGTATAAGTAACCAAACACCATAACAAGGTTTGTGGGAACCATGATGGATTAACGACATAATATTTGATGTAAAAGGTGATTTTTAAAGGGTAGCTGGGCATGTATTGTTGTGTCATTGGTTTTTGTTACTTTATAACAAGTGTACGCATTGTAACTTGCCCTACCTATAACCTGTATTTTAGAAAGGGTAATCTACTAGGAATAGCAAATCAGTAATAATAATTGGTTCTATCTTTATTTAATTAGCCTTGAGTTGAGAAACAAGAAAAAGTATAGTGGGATCATTGATAGGGGTTAGTAATGCAAAAATCATGACACATGAACCTTTGTGCTAGGGATATTCATCGACTGGAGGAATAATCTAGTTTGTTAGAGGATGCATAAACTATCGATTCTCCTTTCGAAATGCTATTTGATATCACTAGATTATCGAGATTCTATGGAGTTAAGAAACTATTGGAAAACATAGTCTTAGTGTCATTTTCATAATAATTACTAATTCAACTAACCAAAAACTTTTAATATTGATTTTATTGTTTCACTAAGTTCATTTTTTTACTTATTAACCAATTACATAGACAAATAATTGATATAAATTCAACTCGTTCCCTATGGGATCAACCCCAACCTTGTTGGCTTCAATATTTGATTAGTTATTGCTTTATATTTTTTTGTAAGTGTAATTTGTGCGACAAAAATTTTATTAGTGAAAAAAATATGATGCTAAATTAGTGTGTGTTACAATTTTTGTAGAATGTGCATTCCTAAAATAAATACTTGATTGATTGGTCTTCAAGCATGTTTTTTTTTATGATCAGGTTTGATGATGCTAATTTGAATGTGTGGTAAATTAGTCTTTACAATATTTTTGATTTCACATGGTACTAGATATTCGTTGATTTCCCAAAATAATGAACTTGTAAATTATTAAATGAAAGTTTGAAAATTGATAACCTATAATGACATTGGTAAAAAGGACCTTATTTGATATACAACTCCAAATTTTTATTTGATTTTATAATTGTACTTGTTTATTGTGTTGTTCGCTGTTGTAAGATAAATTGGTAAATGTTGATCATCATAGAATTGATGTATTTCAGAGAAGACACATGTAGATATATTGGAATAAGGACTGTATAACACCTAGTTTGGGATAAAAATAGTTGGCACTAGTTGTCTAGGATTAGATATCATATCGAAACTGATATTTCTATTGGATACCATAATGATACTGGTAAATGTATCATTATTTTCCATTACAAGTCATAATTAGGGGTCCCTGCTGACCCTTGTATGAATGTAAACAATAATTTAGAGAGTTAGATGATTCCTTGAATGGACCTAGTTAAATTTATGATATATTATGGTTGATTGTGTAGACAAGTTATGATGGTCGTTTTAATAGTACATTGCGGCAAAGTACATGATTAGTTTGTAAATAAATGCAATAATGTTAAAATACAAGTTAGGGATGAGCAACATGCCTGAAATACTCAAGAGTTTTAAAATGACTCAATATTTAGAACCTAATTTTTAATTTCTTATAAAACCTTACTATCTTATACCATGGGAGTTAAAAGAGGAATAAAGGAAGTTCAATATTGATAACTAAAGGCAAAAAGGTCGTTTGAGTATTTTTATGTCATGGGGAAAAGTGTAAAGGAAGGAAAAGACATAAAGACCATAATTATAATGTGCAGGAAAAATAAGGAAAGGTCGTCACATTTTCGGTAACAAATCGTAAGGTCTGACCACGATTCATGACCTGGAGTCATTAACTGAGGACAATAAATTGAATCCCTCATAATTTTGACAATGAGTCCATCATAAAAACTCGTTTTGTATAAAACTGAATCATACCCTTGACTTGTAATCAAGGGACCCAAATCTAGGATTCCTCACAACTATGGCAATGATTCATCCTAATGAATCCTAATGTTTCATCATGAGTGGTACCCTGGACTGTTATCTCATATAGTTTTACACAAATTTAGGAACTTGGCTAATATAATTACTTAACTCTTGGAGGTTCTAAAGATCAAGAACTGGGGGTATTACATTACACCATCCTCGTCCCTGAATGGAAAGCTAGGGCACCGTTAGCATGATAAAAGAAAGAACACAAACTTAATCCAAGGTCAATTTAAAAATACAATAATAGGGAAAATAAACTCATAACATAAGCACTTTCATCCATTGCTGGAAAAAGGGACGGGTATTTGACTTTCATATCTTCTAAGATTCTAATGTAGCTTTTTCCTTCTTTTGTATTCTCCAAAACACTTTTACCAAAGCTACATCCTTATTTCTCAATCTATTGGCTTGACTATCAAATATTTACACTGGGACTTCCTCATAAGACAACAAATCTATGACACCAACATTCTTAACAAGAACTATTGAATAAGGATAAACCACACACCTTTTAAATAAAGACACATGGAAAAAATATGAATCAAACAAAAACTCACTGGCAAAAAAAATTCATATGTAACATTCCCAATTATCCTCACAATCAGATATAGACCAACATAATGGGGACTTAGATTCTACTTCTTCCCAAATCTCATGACTCCTTTCATAGGATAAACCTTCAAGAACACCCAATCATAAACCTCAAACTCCAACTCCCTATGCCTCAAATCCATATAAGACTTTTGGCAACTTTGAGCATTCCTAATCCTTTCTCTAATCAATTTTACCTTCTTCATGGCATGGTGAAACAAGTTAGGGCCAAATAAACTAGTTTTACCCACCTCAAACCATCCATTAAGAGATCTACATATCCTACCATAAAGATCCTCAAAAAAAGCCATTTGAATGCTAGAATGAGGATTGTTGTTATAAGCAAACTCAATAAGAAGTGAATAATCAAACCAACTTTCCTTAAATTAATGACATAGGCCCTTATAATATCCTCTAAAGTATGATTGGTACACCCCATTTATCAATTCATTTAAGGGTTGAAAGCATTTCTAAGGTCCAACTTAAATCCCAAAACATTCTTAAATGAGCACCAAAAAGGAAAATAGAATTGCGTACCTCAATCTGAAATAATTGACACTAGCTCTCAAAGCAACTTCACTATCTCTAAAATAAAAGACTTAGCACAATTCTCCCCTAAATAGTTAGGACTAAAATGAAAGAAGTGAGTAGACTTAGTCACCCTATCCACAATGACCCAAATAGTATAATACTAATTGCAAGATCGTGGAAGACCCTTCACAAAATCCATATTAATCAACTCCCACTTCTATGTTGGCAATTCTAATTCTTAAGACATTCCACCAGGTAAAAAATGTTCAACCATGACTTACTGACAAACCATACACTTGTAACCAAAATTTTCAACATCACTCTTTATGTTATTCCACTAATAGATTTCCATGAGATATTTTGATCGAACCTAGATGAATTGTATAACTTGAAACATGAGTCTCAGTTAAAATTCTTTATTGCAGCCCATCAACATTGTAAGACCCCATAATATCATAGCTTAATTTAGTTTACACTAAGTGTTAAGACTTAGTCATTTACTAAGCATCTTAAACATTGATGATTTTATTTCTGATCTTTTTTGCCTTAGAATTTAGATTTGAAAGTTGATTCGTAATCTGGGATGTCAAGGGTAAATATCGAGTGAGTTTTAGAATTTTCGGACAAGTATAAGGACATGATTGGGCTTCTAAAATAGCAACTGTTGGCTATTAGCATGTGGGTCATACTCCAGTCCGGTGTTTGTGGAGCCTATAACAAAGCTCACAGTGCCCACACTAGTTCTATGCTAGGGTAGTCCCTAAAGGAGCCCACAACGCTCATGCTATCACGTCTCATGTTTTCCAAACTTTTGATCCTATTTTTAAGGGCAATTGGGTCTTTTGCCACCCAAATTCATCCATAAAAAGAAATTAAAGCCGCCAAGGAGCATTATTTGCTCCAAAGATCATAATTTCAGTGTTAAAAACTAATCCTCTCTCAAGAACAAACCCTATCCTCCTCAAAATTCAAGCTGAACCTTCAATAAAGGAACTAAGGCTTCTGCTAATTCATCATTTAAGGTATGTGGGGTTATAAACATTGATCTCATGTCACCCTTGTCCCAAAGTGCATGATTTTAAGATATTATTCACTTGTTTGTAATTAAGGTTCATACCTAAGTTTCTGTATTCTTGGTGCATTTGATTTTGATGAGATGTAAAATATTTTGTATATTAAGAAGTTCTTATGTTTATGTTTAACTTATAAATTTCATATCATTAATGAAATTTCACTATCTTGACTTTATATTGTTGAGTATTTAAAGATTGTTATTGAGCATGAAATTTTTTTGTGAGTTTCCTTTATTAAAAGGATGAACTTTTAATCCCTAAGATTACGTATTGATATTTAAAGAACATTAAGCTCTTATGTTTTATTTGATGAGCTTATACAAAGAATGAGTTTGAGATTTCAAGAAGATTATATTCTTAAGTTTCTTTCGATAATTTATCTCAAGATTTGAAGCAAGAAAGGTTATTTTGATATTAAGATAAAATTGGAATCCATATTTGTTCATATTGATAATGATTTAGAGAAATAATAGCATAACTGGTTTTCATTACATAAACCATAATGCTAATTAAGGTGGATTTCTTAAAGTCTGAGCATATAAGTAACGGAGTAGTATTAAGAATCGAGTTGCGTATGAGTCCACGATTGCATTCTCGAGAACTACAAGCCACCATAGGTTTAAAGTCTTAATATGGGTTAAGTATAGTGATTACTTAAGTTAAGGTCCAATTCCGATGGCTATGGTAGGACAACTTTCCCCAGCGTGAGTTCTTCCATTCATCGGTAAGACGCTGGACTGCATGATAGCTCACATGGTGTATGTCAGTTAGAAGAACCTCACTACAAATAATGTAGAGATTTTAGAAACTATGTGTCACATCACACAAACTTTATACTTATGATTCATTACCCATGTTGATGATTGTACAGAGTTTGTTTTCTTCATACTTAAGGTGAGTCATTTACACTTAGCCTGAATTCTTTACATGTTTATATGAAAATTGATTTTTTCTTATGCATTCACCCCTATAATTATAGTGCATTCCAGAAGTATTTATCCACTTATATATCGATGTGCTACGTATTCTAATAATATAGGTCCTAGTGCTCAGTTCCAACAGCATGATTGACTTCGAGAATCTCTACCTATATCCCAACTTAGCTGAGTCCTCATAGTTTGAGGAATTATTTTTATTAGACTTTGATATTTATAAAGTGTTTTTGTCATTTGGTTTCAGTTTAGTTCAAGTTATCTGAGGCTTGTCCCAGTGGCTCTTTAATTTGTATTAGAGGCTTTTTCGACTATTTTCTATTTTGGATTCAAAGTTTTTGGTTTTGAGATTTCAATTTTAAGACTTTTAGTTATTACACTAATTCAGTGTTTCAAGATTTTATGTGATAACTTTTCCTTATTTTGGGTTCCAAAGTTTATAGAAGGATAAAAGTGTTAGATTAGGACTATTTGGAATATTGAGCACCGTTTGACATCTAGGGTATTTTTTTGGGGTGTTACAAACTTGGTATCAAATTGTAAGGTATAAAGATACCTAGGGATTCATACAAGCCATGTTATGTAGACTCCTGATCATGGGTTTGAAGCACACCTTATTTATGAGCAAGAGGCTATTGCATAATTTATGAAATCATGTTTTTCTTTCATGATCTATTGTTTTTAGTATTTTCTCTATCTACTTTAACTCGTGCTCTCACATAATAGAATATGACTCCTCCCTGAGCCAATGCACACAAAAATGGTAACCATCCACCAATGCAATCCAACCTTCTAAATAAGAATGTGTCTCATGTTGAATTATGGGAAACCTTTCAGGAGTTAGACTAAGTTTTTGCTACCAATGTTCAAGGCAACCATCCGGTTGTAGTCCCACTTCAGTAGAATGGTGATTTTGTTGTTTCTAGAATGGTGACTTCATGAGAATGAATCCACCTGAGTTCTTCAGGTCAAAAGTTAGCGAGAATATATGGCTCTACATTGATGAAGTGATAAAGATCACTGAAGTTATGCTTGTTACTGTGGAGGAAATTGCAGAATTAACCTCCTATAGGTTTAAGGATATTGCTTATAAGTGGGTTGTTATTTGGAAAGATGGTAGAGGTATGAATGTATCTTATATGAGTTGGCAGGTGTTTCTAAATACATTTTTAGGTAGGTTATTTAAGCGTGAGATAAGAGAAGATAATATTGAGGAATTTATGAACCTGAGGCAGCGCTTGATGATAGTGAAGGAGTACTTTATTAAGTTCACCCAGTTGTCTAAGTATGCTAGATCTAGTATGAGTAGGTTTGTTACTGGAGTGTCTAGTTTGGTAGTAAAGAAATGTAGGACTTCCATACTTATTGGGGTTATGGATCTTACTAGATTGATGAATCTGGCTTAATAGATTTAGGCAGAGAATTTGAAAGGCAAAGAGTAGGGAAACAAGTAAGATAGAACCGGACATTTTGAGTATTTCTAGACAAGTTCTTGAGGGGGAAATCATTCATTATTTTAGGGTTTCTCATCTATTCCAACATCATCATCAGTTAGTGCTCGTGTAGCTAGAACACAACAGGAGCAGTGGGGGTAAGACTTCTATTTTCAAGTTTTAGTGTTGTATTAGTGGAAGGCCCAGTTATCATACATATGAAAAGTATGGTAGAATCCATCTGGGCTAGTCTTTGATTGGAAATCTAGTTATTGATGTGGCAAGTTTGGTCACAACATAAAATAGTTTGCATATGATAAGCAAAGAAGAAGGGATGTTCATCCCTAGACTCAGGCTACTAGTGCACGAGATCTTCCACGTTCTCCTAGTCCGTCCTCAAGCTGCATAATCTAGTACTGGTGGCAGTCCGTGCCAAAATTAATTCTATGCTTTAACATCCCTACAGGTGTAGAAGATCTCATTAGAAGTTATTATTGGTATGCTTTGTGTGTTCCATTTTGATGTTTATATGTTTTTAGACCTGGAACATATCTCTCTTATGTGACTCCTCTGATTGTGGCAAATTTTTTGATAGATCTTGTAATGCTCTCTAAGCCCTACCTTGTTTCCACCCCAGTTGATGAGTCAGTGGTTGCCATATGAGTCTATAAGAATTTTTCTATTAGTATCCTGCATAAGATGATACTAGCAGACGTAATTTTACTAGAAATGCTAGATTTCTATGTTTTTTGGGCATGGATTGGCTCTATGCGTGCTATGCATCAATAGATTGTCGCAGATGTATGACGAAGTTTCAATTTCTTGATGAGGTAGTTTTTTAGTGGAAAGGTTGTTTCGAATCTCCCAAGAGTCATTTTAATTCGAGTCAAAGACACTAAGTCTGAAGCTCCAACAATGAGTTTCCTATGTTTTTCACAAAGATTTTCTAGAGGTACCCCCCAATAGGGGAATAAAATTCAGCATTGATCTTCTTCCTTATACTTAGACCATCTCCATCCCTCCATATCATATGGCTCTCTCCTAGCTTAAAGTGTTCAAAAAGAACAAATTAAAGACCTCTAATACAAAGCTTTCATATGGCCCAGTGTTTCTCAGTGGGGCTATCTAGTCTTATTCGTGCATAAGAAAGATGGCTCTCTCTGAATGTGCACCGACTACCTCCATTGAATTAAGTCATAATTAAGAACAAATATCCTCTTCCTAGGATTGATGAGTTATTTGAACATCTTTAGGGTGCAAGTTATTACTCTAAGATAGACCTCAGATTTTAGTAAGGGAGTATGAAATTCTAAAAATACCCTTCAGAACCCATTATTGTCCCTTTGAATTTCTATTCATGTCCTTCTTACTGATAAATGGCCCAGCAGCCGTTATGGACTTTATGAATACAGGTTCATGCAGTACTTGGACATATTTTTCATAGTCTTCATTGATGATATTTTTATCTATTCCAGTAGTGAGAATGGCAACGCAGACTATCTCAGAATTGTTTTACAAAAACTTAGAGATCATGTGCTATTCACCAAATTTAGTAAGTGTGAATTTTCGCTAAGGTCAGGAGCTTCTCTTAGCCATATTATTTCTAGTGATGGCATTAGAGTTGATACTCAAAAGATCGATGTAGTTAGAAACTAGCCTAGACACATCTCTCCATTAGACATCAGGAGTTTCTTCGGTTTCACTAGCTATTATCGATGGTTTATTGAAGGGTTTTCATGTATTGTATCCCCCATGTCTTGATTGACTCAAAAGAAAGTTATACTTTAGTAGTCAGAATCTTATGAGAAGAGTTTTCAGGAGTTGATGATTCGACTCATTTCATTCCAAGTTTTAATGTTACCAGATAGTTCAGATGGTTGTTATTTATTGTGATTCTTCTAGAGTTGGTTTGGGATATGTTTTAATGTTGAGAGGCAAGGTCATAGCCTATTCCTCTAAATAGCTTAAACCTCATGAAAAGAATTATCCTAACCATGATCTTCAATTAGCAGTTGTTTTATTTGTCTTAAAAATTTTAAGGCATTATCTTTATAGGGTGCATGTTGATATGTTTGCGGACCACAAAAGCTTACAATATGTATTATGACATTATGATTTAATTCTTCATCAGATAAGGTGGTTAGATTTGAGAAATGATTATGATATCAGTTTTTTGTATCTCCTAAGCAAGGGCAATATAGTAGTAGATGCCCTTAGTAAACTATCAATAGGTAGTGTTGCTCATGTTGAGGATGATAAACAAAAGTCAGTTCAGGAGGTTCATCAGTTGGCTAGATTAGGTGTTCGATTAGTAGACTCAGCTGAATGTAGGGTATAGGTTAAGAATAGTTCAAAATCTTCTTTGGTTGCCGAGGTGAAGGAGAAACAAGATATGGACTCTTATTTGGTTAAGTTAAAGGAGTTCGCCAGAGATCAAAAATTAGAAGTTTTCTCCCAAGACGGAGATGGCATGTTATGTTACCAGAGTAGACTGTGTATGTCATCTGTTGATGGTTTGAGATAGCGGATTTTGGAGGAAGTGCACGATGCGCGTTACTCTATTAACCCAAGAGCCACTAAGATGTACCGCGATTCACTAGAAATTTTTGGATAGAGTAGTATAAAGAGGGATATTGCTAAGTATGTATCCAAGTGTGCTAATTATCAACAGGTTAAGGTTGAGCACCAAAAGACTTATGGCACCTTGCAGGAATTTCATATTACCACTTAGAAGTGGGACTATATGACTGGTTACCCCGTTCGCATCATCAACATGATTTGATTTGGGTTATTGTTGATAGAATGACAAATTCATCCCATTTCCTACCAGTCTATACTTCCTATTTAGTTAAACATTATGCTATTCTTTATATTATAAAGTTAGTCAGACTGCATGGAATTCCTCTGTCCATAATTTCATATAGGTGTACTTAGTGTACCTCTCACTTTTGGAAAGCCTTTCGGAATGATCTTAGAACTTAAGTTTATCTTTTTACCTCTTTTCATCCTCATATAGATGGTGATTTAGTTTATTTAAAGATTTCTCCTATAAAAAGGGTGAAGAGATTTGGGAAAAATGGGAAGCTCAGTCCCTTATATGTTGGCCCTTACAGAATATTGAGTCGTGTTAGGAAGGTAGCATATGAGATTGAGTTACCTATAGATTTGTCATCTGTTCATCCAGTGTTTCTTGTCTCCTTATTGAAGAAGTGTATCGGTGATCCATCTGTTGTAGTTCCTTTGGAAATCACCGAAATTCTCCATAGCCTTACTTATGAAAAAATCCCAGTTATGATTCTTTACCACCGGGTTCGTAGGCTAAGGAACAAAGAAGTTTGCTTGGTCAAATACTTTGTTAAAATCAGTCCATTGAGGGTGGCATTGGGAAAAGAAATAGATATACAAACTAAGTACCCTCATCTCTTCTTTGGAAGTTTAGACTCTACTTAAGGTAACAAGTTTTCCTTAGATTATCACTTACCCATTCTCAGTTTAGACCATATAATCATTTTCGTGTGAAGGGATGCATTAACTAATCAGTTTATTCATGTAATCATTATTTTAGTTTTTCATATTTAGTATGAAGTCTCAGTCCCTCAATATTCTCCATTTAGTTTGCCTCTTTCGCAGATGAATGTTTCCGAGGGAGAGATATTATAAGACCCCAAAAGATCCTAGCTCAATTCAGCTCGCTATTTCATGTCAAAGGGGTCCATGGCATAGAAAATTTCACTAAGTGTTAAGACTTAGTCATTTCCAAATCTCCTTAAACCTCAACGATTTTATTTCCTACATTCGCAACCTCAGAATGTCGATTTTAAAGTTTATTCATTTCGAGGATTTCAAGGGTACATCTAGGGTGAGTTTCAAAATTTTTGGATGAGCGTAAGGGCATATTTTGACTTCCAAAATAGTAGTTGCAAGTGATTAGCCTGCAATAGAGCCCGCGACACCCGCTCCAGTCTAGTGGTAGGGTAGATCTCAGTGCCTGCTTTATTGCACCCTATGTTTTCCAGCTTTTGATCGCTTTTTAAGGGCAATTTATTTTTTGTAACCCAAATTCGTCCACAACACAAAATTAAAGCCCCTAAGGATCATTGTTTTCCCCAAAGGTCGTAACTTCACTACAAGAAACTAATCCTCTCTCAAGAACAAACCCTATCTTTCCCAAACTTCAAAATGGAAACCAAGAACTTTTGCCAATTCACCAATTAAGTTGTATGGGATTATGAACAGGGATATCCCTTCATACTTGTGCCCAAATTTTATTATTTTAAGATATTATAAACTTATTTTTAATTAGGGTTAATACCCAAGTTTCTAAATTCTTGAAGAATGTAATTTTTATGACATTTAAAGCATTATGTAAATTAAGAAATGATTATTTTTATACTTGAACTTATAAATTTGATATCATGAATGAAATTGAACTATCTTGACTTGATATTGTTGATTATTTCAATATTGTTATTGAGCATGAACTTTTTTTATGACTTTGCTTGATTTAATGCATGAAATTTTAAGCCCTTAGTTTAAGTAATAACATTTAAAGAAGATCATGGTCTTAAGTATTATTTTATGAGTTTATACCCAGAATGAGTTTGAGATATTAAGAAGATTATATTCTTAAGTTTCTTTTGATAAGTTATCTCAAGCTTTGAAGCTAGAATGGATCTTTTGATCCTAAGCTAAGATTGGAATCCATATTTGTTCATCCTTATTATGATTTAAAGAAAGAAAAGCACAACTAATTTACATTACATAAACCCTTATGCTAAGTTAAGGTGGATTACTTAAAGTCTGAGCACATAAGTAAGAGAGTAGATTTTGCACTGATTTAGGTATGAGTCTAAGACCGCATGCCTCGGAACTATGAGCCGCCATAATTTAAAGTCCTAATATAGGTTAACTACAGTGATCACTTAAGTTCCTATTCCGATGGAAAAGGTAGGACAACTTTCCCCAGCGTAGGCTCTCCCATTTATGGGTAAGACACTGGACTCCATGATAGCTCACATGGTGTATGTCAGTTAGAAGAACCTCCCTAATAAAAGTAAAGCTTTTAGAAACTAAGTTTCATGGATCACAAAGTTTATACTTATGCTTTATTACTCATGATAATGATTTTAAAAAGTTTGTTTATTCAAGATCAAGGTCAGTCATCGACAATTAGCATGCATTCTTTACAAGTTTATACGGACATTTATTCTTGTATTATTTATGCATTCATCCCCATATACTCAGTACATTGAAGAATTAATGATCAATATATATGTCTATGTGCTACACTGTCTTATAATCTATGTCCTAGTGCTCAATTGAAGCAGCGTGACTGACTTCTAGCATCACTACCTATATCCTGGCTTTGTGAGTCCTCCTAATTCGAGGACCTGTTCATATTAGACTTTGACATTGATAAATTGTTTTAGTCATTTGGTTTTAGTCTAGTAATAGTCAGCTAGGGCTTGTCCTAGTGGCTCTCTCAATAAAAGAAGAGGATTGTCCAACTGTTTTATATTTTTTGTTCAAAGTGTTGGGTTTTAAGCTTTCGAGTTTAAGCCTTTCACTTCTCACATTAAACCAATATTTCAAGATTTTATATGACAATTTATCTTTATTTTTGGTTCCAAAGTTGTTTGAAGGCTAAAAGGGTTAGCTTGGGACTACTTGTTTTCTTGAGCTGCATGTGACGTCTAGTGTGTATTTCCTGGGTGTTACAAACATCAGGAACACACAACCTTCCTTGATACCTCAAAATGCCATTTTCCCCAATCTCAAATATCGTAACCTTTTGATGACCCACATTATCCTTAATTCGCTTAAGCAGGTTCCAAAGTTTGCTTCTCCTTCACCTCAACACCAAGAGATTATTTGACAACTTCTTGAACAATCACTCCCCTATACTCAATGTCCAAGAGACAAATTTTCACATTAGCTAATCTGTGGTTGTCCTTTACCAACCCTCTTTTCACCTCGTCAAAGTTAGATAAGCTCTACATATACAACCGACTAAGAGCATAAAAAAATATTAGCTTTTCCTGAGTGGTTGTGTAGGATCTTGTTATAATCCTTAAGTATTTTGAGCCACTGCCTCGGCCTAAGATTTAATTCCTTCTACCTAAACACATAGTGCAGGTTCTTATGGTCTGAATAAAATCTACACACACCATATATATAGTGACTCTAAATCATCAAACAAAAAAGCACAACCATAAATTCAAGATTATGGGTGGAATAATTCTACTTATGAAGCTAAAGCTTCCTTGAAGAAGAGGACACAACGTTACCATATTGCATCAAAACACAACCTGGAAGTCCATTGGATGCATAATAATACACAAAAAACCCATTAGTGCCCTCGATCTGGGTGTAAGCTGGCACAAAAGTTAACTTATCCTTTAACTTCTCAAAACTACCCTCACAAGAATCAGACCACAAAAACTTAACCTTTTCTAATTCATCCTTATTAGCGGTGCTGGAATAGATGAAGAGCTCTCCATAAAGTTCCTATAGTAATCATCCAATCTCAAGAAGCTCCTAATGTTAGTTCAAATAGTGGGCATAGGCCATTTCTTAACTAGATCAATTTTCTAGGGATCTATCTTGATCCTCTTACTTGAAATTACATGCCAAGAAAGGTCACAACACTAAGATGAGAACTCACAGTTAGAAATTTTTCATACAATCTCTAGTCCGTAAGAGTTTAAAACACAATTTGGAGGTGTTTCTCATGATACTCCACACTTTTGGAGTGAATCAAGATGTCATCAATAAAGACTATAAAAAAAATCTAGAAACTATCGGAACACCTGGTTCATAAGATGCATAAAAGCGACCTGAGCATTGGTCAACCTAAATAACATAACCAAAAACTAAAAATGCCTATATCGGGTTCAAAAAGTAGTCTTGGTAATAATAACCTCCCTAATTTTAAATTTGTGATAGCCTAAACTAAAATCAATATTAGACAAACACCTCGCACTCTTAAGCTCATAGGAGAGGTCATCAATCAATGGTAGAGGATACTTATTTTTCACTTTAACATTTTTCAAATGATGATGATCTATATACATCCAAAGAGACCTATCATTTTTTCATACGAAAATCATAGGATCACCCATATAGAAACACTAGAATAGATAAAACCCTTATTAAGAAAATTCTTTAACTGCTCTTTTATCTCCTATAGTTTAATCAAAGCCATACCATAAAGAGGAATAGAAATGGGACGGATATTAGGTTGAAGATAACTCACAAAATTATCTCCCTATTGGGATAAATTCGAGAAATATCATCGAGAAAAACATTAGGAAATTCATTAAGCACAGGGGAAAATTGCAAAGAGGGACCCCAGAGTTAGAATCCTTTACCCTTACTAGATGATACATATATAATTTGGATATTATTTTTGAGCTCCAAGATAATAAATGGACCATCCTTTGGGAACTAAGGAACTCCCCTCCCATGCAATCACAAGTTCATTAGGAAAATGAAAACTGACATTTTGAGTCCTATAGTCCAAAGAAGCATAACACAAATTAAGCCAAT
>JAPEIP010000013.1:62923282-62982719 GCA_026120095.1 Capsicum chinense | reverse complement strand
TAGTTCAAAATCTTCTTTGGTTGCCGAGGTGAAGGAGAAACAAGATATGGACTCTTATTTGGTTAAGTTAAAGGAGTTCGCCAGAGATCAAAAATTAGAAGTTTTCTCCCAAGACGGAGATGGCATGTTATGTTACCAGAGTAGACTGTGTATGTCATCTGTTGATGGTTTGAGATAGCGGATTTTGGAGGAAGTGCACGATGCGCGTTACTCTATTAACCCAAGAGCCACTAAGATGTACCGCGATTCACTAGAAATTTTTGGATAGAGTAGTATAAAGAGGGATATTGCTAAGTATGTATCCAAGTGTGCTAATTATCAACAGGTTAAGGTTGAGCACCAAAAGACTTATGGCACCTTGCAGGAATTTCATATTACCACTTAGAAGTGGGACTATATGACTGGTTACCCCGTTCGCATCATCAACATGATTTGATTTGGGTTATTGTTGATAGAATGACAAATTCATCCCATTTCCTACCAGTCTATACTTCCTATTTAGTTAAACATTATGCTATTCTTTATATTATAAAGTTAGTCAGACTGCATGGAATTCCTCTGTCCATAATTTCATATAGGTGTACTTAGTGTACCTCTCACTTTTGGAAAGCCTTTCGGAATGATCTTAGAACTTAAGTTTATCTTTTTACCTCTTTTCATCCTCATATAGATGGTGATTTAGTTTATTTAAAGATTTCTCCTATAAAAAGGGTGAAGAGATTTGGGAAAAATGGGAAGCTCAGTCCCTTATATGTTGGCCCTTACAGAATATTGAGTCGTGTTAGGAAGGTAGCATATGAGATTGAGTTACCTATAGATTTGTCATCTGTTCATCCAGTGTTTCTTGTCTCCTTATTGAAGAAGTGTATCGGTGATCCATCTGTTGTAGTTCCTTTGGAAATCACCGAAATTCTCCATAGCCTTACTTATGAAAAAATCCCAGTTATGATTCTTTACCACCGGGTTCGTAGGCTAAGGAACAAAGAAGTTTGCTTGGTCAAATACTTTGTTAAAATCAGTCCATTGAGGGTGGCATTGGGAAAAGAAATAGATATACAAACTAAGTACCCTCATCTCTTCTTTGGAAGTTTAGACTCTACTTAAGGTAACAAGTTTTCCTTAGATTATCACTTACCCATTCTCAGTTTAGACCATATAATCATTTTCGTGTGAAGGGATGCATTAACTAATCAGTTTATTCATGTAATCATTATTTTAGTTTTTCATATTTAGTATGAAGTCTCAGTCCCTCAATATTCTCCATTTAGTTTGCCTCTTTCGCAGATGAATGTTTCCGAGGGAGAGATATTATAAGACCCCAAAAGATCCTAGCTCAATTCAGCTCGCTATTTCATGTCAAAGGGGTCCATGGCATAGAAAATTTCACTAAGTGTTAAGACTTAGTCATTTCCAAATCTCCTTAAACCTCAACGATTTTATTTCCTACATTCGCAACCTCAGAATGTCGATTTTAAAGTTTATTCATTTCGAGGATTTCAAGGGTACATCTAGGGTGAGTTTCAAAATTTTTGGATGAGCGTAAGGGCATATTTTGACTTCCAAAATAGTAGTTGCAAGTGATTAGCCTGCAATAGAGCCCGCGACACCCGCTCCAGTCTAGTGGTAGGGTAGATCTCAGTGCCTGCTTTATTGCACCCTATGTTTTCCAGCTTTTGATCGCTTTTTAAGGGCAATTTATTTTTTGTAACCCAAATTCGTCCACAACACAAAATTAAAGCCCCTAAGGATCATTGTTTTCCCCAAAGGTCGTAACTTCACTACAAGAAACTAATCCTCTCTCAAGAACAAACCCTATCTTTCCCAAACTTCAAAATGGAAACCAAGAACTTTTGCCAATTCACCAATTAAGTTGTATGGGATTATGAACAGGGATATCCCTTCATACTTGTGCCCAAATTTTATTATTTTAAGATATTATAAACTTATTTTTAATTAGGGTTAATACCCAAGTTTCTAAATTCTTGAAGAATGTAATTTTTATGACATTTAAAGCATTATGTAAATTAAGAAATGATTATTTTTATACTTGAACTTATAAATTTGATATCATGAATGAAATTGAACTATCTTGACTTGATATTGTTGATTATTTCAATATTGTTATTGAGCATGAACTTTTTTTATGACTTTGCTTGATTTAATGCATGAAATTTTAAGCCCTTAGTTTAAGTAATAACATTTAAAGAAGATCATGGTCTTAAGTATTATTTTATGAGTTTATACCCAGAATGAGTTTGAGATATTAAGAAGATTATATTCTTAAGTTTCTTTTGATAAGTTATCTCAAGCTTTGAAGCTAGAATGGATCTTTTGATCCTAAGCTAAGATTGGAATCCATATTTGTTCATCCTTATTATGATTTAAAGAAAGAAAAGCACAACTAATTTACATTACATAAACCCTTATGCTAAGTTAAGGTGGATTACTTAAAGTCTGAGCACATAAGTAAGAGAGTAGATTTTGCACTGATTTAGGTATGAGTCTAAGACCGCATGCCTCGGAACTATGAGCCGCCATAATTTAAAGTCCTAATATAGGTTAACTACAGTGATCACTTAAGTTCCTATTCCGATGGAAAAGGTAGGACAACTTTCCCCAGCGTAGGCTCTCCCATTTATGGGTAAGACACTGGACTCCATGATAGCTCACATGGTGTATGTCAGTTAGAAGAACCTCCCTAATAAAAGTAAAGCTTTTAGAAACTAAGTTTCATGGATCACAAAGTTTATACTTATGCTTTATTACTCATGATAATGATTTTAAAAAGTTTGTTTATTCAAGATCAAGGTCAGTCATCGACAATTAGCATGCATTCTTTACAAGTTTATACGGACATTTATTCTTGTATTATTTATGCATTCATCCCCATATACTCAGTACATTGAAGAATTAATGATCAATATATATGTCTATGTGCTACACTGTCTTATAATCTATGTCCTAGTGCTCAATTGAAGCAGCGTGACTGACTTCTAGCATCACTACCTATATCCTGGCTTTGTGAGTCCTCCTAATTCGAGGACCTGTTCATATTAGACTTTGACATTGATAAATTGTTTTAGTCATTTGGTTTTAGTCTAGTAATAGTCAGCTAGGGCTTGTCCTAGTGGCTCTCTCAATAAAAGAAGAGGATTGTCCAACTGTTTTATATTTTTTGTTCAAAGTGTTGGGTTTTAAGCTTTCGAGTTTAAGCCTTTCACTTCTCACATTAAACCAATATTTCAAGATTTTATATGACAATTTATCTTTATTTTTGGTTCCAAAGTTGTTTGAAGGCTAAAAGGGTTAGCTTGGGACTACTTGTTTTCTTGAGCTGCATGTGACGTCTAGTGTGTATTTCCTGGGTGTTACAAACATCAGGAACACACAACCTTCCTTGATACCTCAAAATGCCATTTTCCCCAATCTCAAATATCGTAACCTTTTGATGACCCACATTATCCTTAATTCGCTTAAGCAGGTTCCAAAGTTTGCTTCTCCTTCACCTCAACACCAAGAGATTATTTGACAACTTCTTGAACAATCACTCCCCTATACTCAATGTCCAAGAGACAAATTTTCACATTAGCTAATCTGTGGTTGTCCTTTACCAACCCTCTTTTCACCTCGTCAAAGTTAGATAAGCTCTACATATACAACCGACTAAGAGCATAAAAAAATATTAGCTTTTCCTGAGTGGTTGTGTAGGATCTTGTTATAATCCTTAAGTATTTTGAGCCACTGCCTCGGCCTAAGATTTAATTCCTTCTACCTAAACACATAGTGCAGGTTCTTATGGTCTGAATAAAATCTACACACACCATATATATAGTGACTCTAAATCATCAAACAAAAAAGCACAACCATAAATTCAAGATTATGGGTGGAATAATTCTACTTATGAAGCTAAAGCTTCCTTGAAGAAGAGGACACAACGTTACCATATTGCATCAAAACACAACCTGGAAGTCCATTGGATGCATAATAATACACAAAAAACCCATTAGTGCCCTCGATCTGGGTGTAAGCTGGCACAAAAGTTAACTTATCCTTTAACTTCTCAAAACTACCCTCACAAGAATCAGACCACAAAAACTTAACCTTTTCTAATTCATCCTTATTAGCGGTGCTGGAATAGATGAAGAGCTCTCCATAAAGTTCCTATAGTAATCATCCAATCTCAAGAAGCTCCTAATGTTAGTTCAAATAGTGGGCATAGGCCATTTCTTAACTAGATCAATTTTCTAGGGATCTATCTTGATCCTCTTACTTGAAATTACATGCCAAGAAAGGTCACAACACTAAGATGAGAACTCACAGTTAGAAATTTTTCATACAATCTCTAGTCCGTAAGAGTTTAAAACACAATTTGGAGGTGTTTCTCATGATACTCCACACTTTTGGAGTGAATCAAGATGTCATCAATAAAGACTATAAAAAAAATCTAGAAACTATCGGAACACCTGGTTCATAAGATGCATAAAAGCGACCTGAGCATTGGTCAACCTAAATAACATAACCAAAAACTAAAAATGCCTATATCGGGTTCAAAAAGTAGTCTTGGTAATAATAACCTCCCTAATTTTAAATTTGTGATAGCCTAAACTAAAATCAATATTAGACAAACACCTCGCACTCTTAAGCTCATAGGAGAGGTCATCAATCAATGGTAGAGGATACTTATTTTTCACTTTAACATTTTTCAAATGATGATGATCTATATACATCCAAAGAGACCTATCATTTTTTCATACGAAAATCATAGGATCACCCATATAGAAACACTAGAATAGATAAAACCCTTATTAAGAAAATTCTTTAACTGCTCTTTTATCTCCTATAGTTTAATCAAAGCCATACCATAAAGAGGAATAGAAATGGGACGGATATTAGGTTGAAGATAACTCACAAAATTATCTCCCTATTGGGATAAATTCGAGAAATATCATCGAGAAAAACATTAGGAAATTCATTAAGCACAGGGGAAAATTGCAAAGAGGGACCCCAGAGTTAGAATCCTTTACCCTTACTAGATGATACATATATAATTTGGATATTATTTTTGAGCTCCAAGATAATAAATGGACCATCCTTTGGGAACTAAGGAACTCCCCTCCCATGCAATCACAAGTTCATTAGGAAAATGAAAACTGACATTTTGAGTCCTATAGTCCAAAGAAGCATAACACAAATTAAGCCAATCCATCTATAATATTACATCAAAATCCACCCTATATAGCTTTTCTTAGTCTACCAAATGTCTCTTTATGAAAGATGGATAGTACACAACCCTATAGATATTTTCGCCATTATAGAATCACCCACCGAGGTAGACACAAAAAAGGGGTCGGAGATATTTTAAGGACCAAAACTAAAGTGTACAAGTATATAAGGGGTCACATAAGAAAGGGTTGAACATGGATAAAGCAAACAGTAAATATCATGAGAGAAGAGCAGTAACATACCAAGGGGGATGCCTCAAACTCCATATGAATTAAAAAAGCATAGAGATAATTTCAGCCTGTGTTGGTATGTGGAATGGTGCCCTTAGGTACAGAAAATGATGAAGTGGTAACTGAAACGTTATTAGCTCTAGGGACAACTAAATCTATAGGGTATTGTTGCTGCATATGACTAGGATGGAAAAATTAAACTCGAAATTCCTCCCCTCTTTAAAAAACCCATAGTGAAGCTGCTTATAAAAGTGGCAACAACAGTAAGGTGGGGATGACATAACTCAACTATCCTAAAACTGGACACCTTGTGCCTTAGGACAACCGCTAGCCTAAATATGACGATCATATAAAGGCTTAGGATCAGAAGCATTAGCTAATGAATATGAACTTCCCTAATTCTTTTTATTAGTGTAATGTATACAATCTCTTCCACTGTTATACAGACCTACACAGTTCTCTAGATATATAAACTTCTTTCTCTGCCTCTCACCTATATATGCATGTTTTTTTCTCATCCTCCACCTGTTGCACATAAGCCGCCAAAATAGATATATCCATATTGTTATTTAACATAGCAGTCTTACACTCAAACATAGAGTCACAGGATAAAGTAGAAGACAACTTCCTCATTTTGATACCATTTAGACACTAACTTTGGAGCATAGCGGAAAATCAATGAGAGTATCAGATAATACACCTTAACACTCATCTTTTAATGTTTCAACTTCAAAACTCTTCGACCTTAGCTTTCCTCAACTCTTGATGAAAGAAATGATAAAGAAAAGCACCTAAGAACTCTACCCCCACTATCAGTTCAGCATTATTACCCCTTTATTGTTCCCACTTTGCATACCATTGAGCATAAGTATCTCCATCCTTGGAAGCCTAATAATACTCATCTCACTTCTATGTTTCAGGGGTAAGGCACTCGTTGTGAATAACCCAACTAGAGTTGGGGTCGAATCCATAAGAAGCGAACTATTAATTTGAAGTCCTATGGGTGTTCTAATAACTAAAAGGTTTCCCGTAGTGCTAACAAACACGACATGTAAAATAAAATGGGGGGATTGGTTTTGAAATATTTGTGACAATCTCTGACTAACACCATAGTAAATAACACTTTTAATGAAAACCTAAGTTTAGAGAAAAACTTTGGATTATGTCTACATAAAAGTAAGGGCATGTGGGTTGATGATGGTTTAACCTAAAGCTTATTTATTCACTAGAGTATAGGCTAGGTAGAAATTCATTGTGGTCAGTCTTTCATGGAAACCATAATAATTTCACCCATTAGCTCTTTTGAGAACCTAATAAGTGTGCAATTCATAATCACCTAAAACCTCAATCAAGCATCCCTATTTCTAGGATGATGCTCTTTACAAGATTTACACTCTAAATACACTTATTTCTAAAATTGCAAAAGGTAGTAAACCATAGGCTCAATCATCCCCCATTGCATTAAACCTTTATAACCCTCTTTCAAGGATATTACGGGGTATATCAAGTTTACTTTCATCTCTTTTTCAAGGATGATGAAGTGTTTCTTGATTCTAGGGTTTTCACCGATTAATCCTATTTAGAGATTTGGAGATTTCACCAACAAATTTCAACCCATAAATTCAAACAATGGGAATTCGTACTCAACAACTAAAAATCATTCAAACTCAACAACAGCCACACACAATTACACTTTAGTTCAACATAATCCCATGACTAAATTACTTAGCTACTCATGAAGAAAGTAAAGAGAGATATACCATGACGATTATCAAAAACTTTCTTTCTTCATAAAATTATTAAGAAATCGAGCTTCCAAAATAGGTTTAAAAACTTTCCCAATTATGGTTTATTACTTCAAAATAAAAAATGTGTACGAGATTAGCACTCACCAAAGAAGAAAGGGTTTTTCACTAAATATGGTTTGGGATAGTCTATTTAATTTTACAAAATTACCCTTGGTCATATTCCCACTGAACTGCGATCGCGTAGACTTGACAGCCACCATGGCTATGCGACCTTAGCTGTACTCTATGATCGTATTGGGCTGACCATCTTTACTGACCATTACTGTGACCTAATGACTGTGGTCATGGTAACTAAGGATGAATTGCGTCAAGTCTCCAACTTTACTCTATGTCCTTCCATTTGATCCCTTTTTAAGCTTCAATCCACATCATTTATCCTTGTCAACTAAAAGCCTACAAAATATGGATATTAGAGTATTTAAATCCTTGAAGTCTCATTTTCTGATATAGGACATAGTAGTATGCATAACTTTTTGGTTCAAATGAGAGGTAAAATCACCACTCATTGAGAAGGACTAGTAGGAACCAGTGGAACCACACGAGGAGTAGTAAAATCAGGAGTAAAGACCCTAAACCAAGTTTGTAATCTATAAATAGGGCGAGTTCCCTCCACATCATCCCAATATGGTACAGAAGTTTGAATAAAATTTCTACGACAATCAAATCTTCAAGGAGGTATGATCTAAAATGCAAGTAAGCCAGGAGTTAGAGAAGATTCAAGGTACCTAGACTCTATTGCTCGAAATATAACACATGAAAGGGAATTATTCCTAGACTCTTTGAAGACTCCTTCTTATAAGTATGGCATACTATATACCCATAAGAGGGACTTTACTTGATATGAATTTATGGACACAAAAATACCTTCAACCGTACTGTAATACAAAGCTTGTCATAACATAAAATAGGGACTAGTAGTGAATGGTATCTCTAGCCTATCGTGGCGGGATACCAACCCCTTATCCTAACCCACAACGCATAATAAAAGTAAAAACTAAAAACCAAATATATAATAAAAATAAATAGGTCTAATCAAGTTCTAATAGTTAACATAATGACTACATCATCCTAACACTGCCCAGGAAAATCTAAAATCCTTTAAACCAGAAGTACTAAACTAGGTTAGGACATGCCCCCAACAATGATGAGAGAAAGCTCACTATTCTCAAAATCTTTTAAAAAAAAATGAAATGGCAGGGCTTTCCTAAAGATGGAGGGTTTCCACTTCAAAACAACTCAAAAAATATACCACACCATCTAATGCTTCATCAAAGTTACAAAAATTCCCTCAGAAACTACATTGTGAAACAATTCTATAACTAGAGATGGTTAGTAGGGCGAGCACTACATGTATCTTATGGAATGGGGTTGAAATAGTGCCATTATGAAAAACCTAACTAACCGTGTGAACAACATTAATATATACATATATAGAATGCCATGATAGGGACAAGGGCCATGAACATGAGATTTAAAATATTAACCTGAACTTCGTAGCTTATACCATTGTTAAAGCACCCATGAGCTATAAGGGTCTGACCCTCTTTATAAAAAGGGCCTAAGTGTGTTTTAGCCACAAATATCGAGGTATTAAAGGAATGTATAAAGATACTAAGGGAATATCCATTAAAAGTATAGGATGTTCATCAAGAACACGGTTACATAGGCCCCTACTTTGGCAAACGTGGTTTCTAGTGATGGTGCCTTCAAGACTATAACTTCTTGGTGAGTTACACCATTCCCTTTATACCCAAATTAAAAATCTTACACTTAAGCCAAACCATTAACCAAGGATTATTTAATTAAAATATTTTAAAATTTGTAAATTCATACTAATATGCTTGCAAGTTAATTCAATTATGTCAAACGTTTCCCTATAAGAATTACACTCGCAACTTCTATTTATATTTCAAACCATGGCCACCAAGGGTCTTTAAAAATCATTTTCATCCAATTATACTTTAATGAAATGTAATATTTTCAAAAAAATACTTAAATCATGCAACTATCTAAGTACTAGATCAAATTTATGAGGTAGGTTGTGGTTAATGCCATTACAAAACTAAAATTCCATTAATTTGGGAAACCCATTTCACCCATTCCATACAATTTAATAATGCATCAATTTAGTCCTAAAAATTATCATTTAATGTATGAATAATCTACTTAAAAAAGAATATGAAATTAAAGTGTTAACTAATAAAAACTCTCAACCCCATCATTCAAAATACATGAACATTAAGTAAATAAGTACTACAATGTAAAAATACAGGTTAGGGATGAACAACATGTCTGAACTACCAAATAATTTGAAGAGGACTCAAAGATTAGAGCCTAATTATTGAATTCCTCATAAAATCCTAGTAACTCTTGACTTTGAATTAAAGGGAAAAATAGTAATTTTAATCTTGTTAATAAAAGGCAAAAAGGTCATTTCAGTACTTTTAAGTCATGGAAAAAAGTGTTAAGGGAGGAAAATATCAAATATACCTTAATTAAAATATACAGGAACAATCAAGAACAATCATCATTACTTACGTATCAACTCATGTGGTCTGAACATGAGTCGTGACCTAGAGTCATTACCGGAGGACCCAAAATCTAATCCCTTAATATTATGAAAATGGGTCCCTATTAATAATATATTTTTTGTCACAATGAGTCGTACCCTAGATGCATTGTCAAGGGACTTAAGTCTAGGCTTCCTACATAACCATGCCTTTGAGTCCTCCCAATCACTCGTAACGACTCATCTTGAGTTGTATCCTAGAAAGTTATCACTTGTTATTTGACACCACTTTAGTAACATTGCTAATTAAATTACTCAACTCTTATAGGATCTACATCTCAAAAACATATGTTAAAATTCCAATTAATGAAAAAAGTTAAAGAGTTTATCTAATAAGGTTAGTGCATAAGAGATGTGGATTAGGTTGTTTCATTTAATTGTGTCAGTTAGTTTCGATCTTAGGTTAAACAAATCATCCTATAATAAAGAAAAGACGGTAAGGTTGAAAGTTAAAGTAAGCTAGGTATGTTTTAGTTATCAAGCTTTCATGTTTTTCATCATTTTTTCGTGTTTGTTATATTTTGTTATATGCTTCTAACAATGGTCAGCCGATTATACCTTCTAGTATTTGGGGTTGTAAGGATAATACACTTTCTATATCTTTTTTAGATTGTATAGCCATGTTTAATGTTAGTTGGATTTTCTATAGGTATAAAGATAATCAGTCTTCTGCCGCACAATTTATTCTACTCATACTTGTACGTTATCTTGAGTCATCCTTCATTTTACTAATGTTCATGTACCTATTTAGAGTACATTTAGGGGAGTTGTATAATTTAATATTACAATGTACAACTTTATAATCTATTTTATTTTAAAATAATGAGTTATTATTTAAGAATGCTTAAGGTTTAATGATATTTTTAGCAATGATAAAATATTGAGTACTAAGTTCTCTCCAATCTATGGTACAATTTAGTAGGTTCCTCCATGATCCATGATTTTGTTTGTGAACAAAATTGTATTAGACCTAGGTTACTAGTTTCCTAGTACAAGAGCAAATGTCAAGTAGAGTCCTGCATAGTAGAAGAGAAAATGTTGAGTAGAGTCCTCCATATTGGTGTGTTGGCATCCATGTTAAACATATAGAAAGGTAAAAGGGATCTACAAATCTCACTTTTTTCCAGTTATGCTAGTTATGTTTTATTTCCTGAAATTGAGTCCAATTAGTATCTAGAAAATTTCAGTTGGTAAATCAACAATTATGATTGGTATTGGCTAGTCCCTATTGGTATTTTAGTAATGTTTGAAAGGTTGTAATAATGTTATTCTAACTGAGAGGTCAATGAGAGATGTAGGACTTGTATTCTAATATTGCGAATTGTATTTTGAATGAGTAATCCATGCATCCTGTAAGTGATTTGGACTTTTCAATGCAGCTAATAAATGTAACTCCATCGTTAATTGATTTGTTATGTTTATTGGAAAACAAATGCGTTTTTACATATTTTAGTTGTATTATGATAGAATGCTATATGTATTCTTGTGGATTGTTATCATATAGATTATATAGTTACTTTACTACATAATTGAAATTTTTGTTTAGTATAATTTATTATTTTATGTGATATGATATGAGTGTTCATAAGAAATAACTATGGATTATAATGGTTATTTGTAATGTAAATATATTTCTTGATTATCATGATTAGAGGTATATCTTCATTTCTATTTTGTTTTCCATAATATACAAAGGATCAGTGTGTGGTTTGAACTTTTATGACTACAGTTGGAATCCTTGTGTGGTCTAACCCTTGTTGACTATATCAAATCTTGAGCTGCTAATGTGTCATCCTTATATCACAATCCTGTAAATGAGTTGACGTTCTAATGATTCCGTAATAAGTAATTGTTTAGCTGAGATAAACTTTATTGTTTTGCACAACGTTAGTGTCTTAAACATAGGGTAATTAATATAGTTTATATCACCAATGTTAGGGAAATTTACTAGGTATATAAAATTAATTGTTTGTTGTAATAAAATCTGAGGAGATGATAATAAAATTTTACATATTATTTGTAAGTTGAATCATAATTGTATAATTAAAAATTATGTTGCTAATTTAGTTAGTGAGTTCAATAATATTCGGAGAGTAAAAATGTTGATTTTCTAAAGCTAGACCTACTGGTTGTACAAATTTATGGTGGCTATAAATGAATAAAATTGTTTAAGTTTTAAGGGTGTAAGTAAAGTAATGGGTGGATAATGATCGTAGACTTATTGAGAAGGCAGAACTACTAGACCAAATTTACAGTAAACTTATGGTTTGATGTTGCATATTACTTATTGTACGAGAATAATTATTAGTTATGGTATCTCTACATCTGATGTAGTTTAGTTGATAAGGTTAGTGAAATAAACTAGCCTTCCTTTGGTTGATGGTCTGTGGAATAGGGTCAAATAGAGTAATATGAGTAGTGGTAGAATATTTATGTGTTAATGAAATCCATAGTTGTATGTTTTTTGTGTTGTTTTACTATAGCACTAGTTACGGTATAAGTACCGCACTAAAAATTTTCCTATTATAGGACTGACGGACCTTAGGGCAGTGTGGTTTTGATTGAAAATTTGGTGTTTCTTGGTTTAGTGTTGTGGATCATAGTGTGTTGATTAGTGGATATAAGTGGTTAATGTATTAGAGGATGAACGTAGGATGTCGTAGAAACTTCCATTGAACAAAATTGGATTGTAGGACCTTTATTATAGTTATTACTACGAAAGTAACAGTTTGCAATGTTAAAAATTAAGAAGTGTGTTGTGAAATTGAAAAAGCCAGAAATGGATCTCAAGCTAATACAGATTCTATTGCTGCAATCCCATTATTATCATCATTGACTGATAACTTAGGCTTTAGTGTCACTATAGTGATATATCCAGCATTACGAGATAATCTCTATAGTGATGAATCCATCATTGCAGAGACAAAAATGTAACAATCAATTTAAATAAAAATATGGCACTCATTCTCCATCATTTTGTTTTGTCCACAAATTTTCATGCGTCATATTATTACAATGTTTCTTAGGTATTTCAAATGTACCATTACATATATTATACTATGAATTATATTCCTTAGGTTGTAGAGATTAAGAGATTATGTGTAGAGTTTATGGTCATGTGGTTTGTAGGATGGTTTGTAGCTATTTTTTATTATTTATGGAATAGTAGTTTGGTAAGTGTTACTAATTTGTGTTAAAAGTAGATGGGAGGTTGCATTTAACTTCTACTATTTATATATGTCAGGATTTGAGAATTGTGCTACAACTCTTCCTTCTTCTATCCATGCTCATTCGAAGATGAAGAATGGATAAATTAGCATCTATTAAAACAAGCATTTTGTTTTTACAAAAAACAACTATGGTGAAGGCATAAGAACCTCATTAATTATAGGTTATAGAATGAATTCTTTAGTATGAAAAGGGCATTATACATAAACTACGGTCAAACAATACCCCTTGCATAAAGATGTTGGAAGTGTTCTGATCAATTGAGTTTCTAGCTAAGTCTAAACTAGAGTTAATTTAAAATGTCAACCCTTCTAGAATTAATAATGTTATAGGGCCTAATACCCACCAAATGACTGATTTTTGAGTGTTCCTTCCTACACCTCTGACTGTTTTTTAATCCTTATCTATAGTAAAATCTTACTGTTGTTAACAGAAGACTGTCATGGCTAAAAGGTAGTCCACTGCTGTAACTATCAGGTCAATGCACTGACAAATGACCAGTACTTATTTTTATTTTTGATGTTTTTGGGGTTCTTAACTCAAAAACACTGTCAGAATCCTAGGGGTGATTTTCAACGATTTTGGATCAAAATTCTTCTTTGAGTTATGTTCTTTTATCATCTTCTTTGTATTTCAATCTAGTAAAACCTAACAACTTTTAGAATAATCATTATACTGAAATTCGTTTGGATTTGAACCTCATGTTCATAATAATTTAGGGAAACCCTATTGGTTGGGGTAATTTTATTGAGAATTTCTCCTAGATTGTTAATTAATGATTCATAGCATGAATTTCTTATAGTAAAATATTAAATTAATTGTTAGAGACCATGAATTAATTAAAAATAGAATCATTATCTTTGTAGCTCCTTTAAAAGAAATAACTTGTCTTCTAGATTAATTTCATGTCATTAAAAAATTCTGTTATAGTGTAGCTGTTGACTGCCTTACAACATCAACACCCTAGACTTTACACCATTAGTATGGCTGTTTCAACTTTTGGTCGATCCGAAGTGACAGACCAAAAATTTTCTCTCACATCTCCAATAAGCTTTACTGAGTTATACCACCCCAATTCACCTAAAAACATTGTTTGCCTTTCGAGTTTATAACATTCCACCACTTGAATGTAGTGATAATGAGTAAAGTGTAAATGAGAATTTGAAAAATCACAAAGTAATATATATATATATATATTTATATATATATTGACCTTATAAGATTTGATGTTATTCAACAATAAGCTAATAATACAGTTTTAATTTAGTTTCTATAAAGCCATTGAAGTATAGAGATGGTGTACCATGTGTTACATGTATTGAGGAAGATGTAAAAAATTGGATATCTTTGAAGACCTACAACTTAAAGTGATTGGAAAATTACGGTGTGGATAGTTTGACTTGGAGAACTAGAGAAGACAAATACCAAAGTAATTCAAAGTGAAGTGGGAGTGTAAAATTTGCCTTCTCAAGAACTAACATATTAATAAGATTTAGTAGGATGGTGAATTTGTGAATATGATGTCCAAAAAATATTAACATTATAATAGGTGAAGATTATTTGGCATACCAAATTCAACTATTCATATATGATGCTAACTGTAAGTTGGATAAAGAAACATGTCAGGTCATGGCCTGGATATCCTTTAGATATTCGTTGCCTAGTTTCTTTGTAATGGAATGACTCATTTTATTAGGAGCTACAGTGTTAAAACAAATACACACTTGAATATGGAAATAATTAGTAAGACCTAAACTAGTTGCGTAAAGGTCAAAGTGCAAATGGATTTAGCTAGTTGCTAAGTTACCTCTCTATGTGAACCTAGAGGAGTTCGAATGTAAACTAATGAAGCAAGAGTCCAAAAAGTAAAAATTCAATATGTTGTGATGCTAAAGTATTGTTATACATGTAATCATCAAGATCATAAATAAGTCCAATGTAGGAGCTTACATTTTGAAGATGATTGTAGAGAAGGACCAAAAAAGGGGGAAATGAGCTAACATAAGGAACAAGAAACAACAATTGTTCAAAGAAGATACAATAATTGTAATTTTTTGTTTTCCAACGGGAAGCCAACTAGCAGAAGATTTATGATTTGCAATGGCACTACAAAACAAATGAAATAAATTGAGGAAGAGACTAATACCAAACATAACCCAAGTAGCAGAAGATTTAATCATGATAAAGACACTACAAAATTGATGAATGAAACTAACAAGATACTATTACCAACAAAGGCATTAGTGCTACTTATTAATTTGATATTCTACTAAAAATAGTTGGAGAGGACACGAAGGATAAACCTAGTTATATTGACCATAAGGCGAAACTAACTAGTAATAAGGGATCAGATAATACAACAGTTGATCAGGTGCAGCAAAATGAAAATCATAATGTAGTTCAAACTGGTGGTATGAATCTAGGTCAATTACTAAAATTGATGAAGGAAAAGTTTCATCGAGTGATAAGAACATGATAAACAAACAAGCAGTATGCATGAGCAGAGAGATAAAAAACGCAGATATAATCATGAAAAGAAATGACAAAACTCTGGGAATATCTTATATTCAAGTCCAAGCTTTTAACAAGGGGGATTCTTGAATAGCATTGTTTTGTAGAGATAAGTCAATTTCGATTGACAAAAATACAAACTATGTACAGACTCACCTATATTTAACATTACAAGCAATAATAAAATGAAAGTGCTTCAAAGGAGTTTATTGGTCTATATATAGAGGTAAAAATAGGGAACTTTCTATTGATGAACTCTTCAGGGGAGAAAAAAAATTAACCTTATGAACCGGTAACAACAATGGCAAAAACTTGGATAGACAAATCCTACCAGGGTAAATCCTGTGAAGAGTTTAAAATCCAGTAATACATAATACTAATGAAAGTATTATTTTGAAATGTTAGGTTAATAAGGACTTAAATTTAATTCCACATAATACAGATGTGACACAAATATCATAGATATTCTATTGTTTCCTTGATGGAGTCTTTTTAAGATCATAGTCAAATAAAAAAATACAAGATGAGGTTGGTTAAGTAGTATCCAATTACAACCAAATTAAAAGAAATGGGTTTATATTCAAAAGCATATTTAAGTAGATGTTAGTTATGATTCAGAACAATAGTTCACATTGTAATTTAAGTGTTAGGAAATAGGTCAAAATATTATAAATATTCTAGTATATGAAAAGTGTGATGCCCAAAAGAGATTGAGTTTATAGGATTATATTGATTCATTATGTATGAATATAAGGAAGCCCTTTATATTTAAGGGAGGCTTAAGTGTAATTTTGAGTAATGAGAAGAAGATTGGGGCCTCCTTATATATCAATAAGAATATGAAGACTTTGCTTTAGGTGTTAATTCATCCAGGTTCTTGATATTAATTTCGAAAGAGTTCTTTTTACTTGGTTGAGTAGTAGAATAGACAATTAATACATATTAAAAATATTAGATACGACTCATGTATATGGTAGTGGAAATTGAGCATCTAGTTTGGATGGGTTCAAATCATGTCCCTTTCGTAGACTCTTGTGGGAACCACTATAGTATTGCAAGAAAACCATTTAGATTCCTCAAATTTTAGATAGAAAAGAAATATTTTCTATTGGAAGTGAGATCAAATTAGTTGTATAATAAGGATGCATACATTCTTACCATTCTCCAGCAGAAATTGAAAAAGACCAAGTTTTCTTTGACTACTTGTAGAAAGGAAAGATTCAATCATATTTTCAAGCAACTAATAATTAGATAGGAAATAGTCAGGTTAAAGGAAGAATTATTTGAAGAAAATCCAATCGTTTAAAAAGAATAATTATACTAAAGCACAAACTAAATAGAAGTAATATATAAGCTATGAAGAAGAGTTTTGGAGACAAAAAGCAGGTATTTAGTTATTTTCAGAAGGATAGAAAAAACCTAGATTTTTTTACGGTCTAGTTAATGGAAGAATGAAGACATTATCTATTAACAAAATCAAAAAAAATGTTTGGACAGTGGGTCTAGAGTGTCTAACATGTGGTTGTTGAAGCACTATTATTTTATCAAGACAAGTTTCTGCAAAGTAGTAGTGAAATAGAATGCACACTACTAAAGCACACTACATCTATGGTATCTAAAGTATCCAATAGTGCTATTAATGCCCAACTTACTAGGGAGGAAGTTCAAAAAGATGGTCATTGAGTTTAATTATAATTATTCTAGGAGCCTAAATAGTTTTGTACGTCATTTTTTTCAATTTTTCTAGGACATGGTGGGATAAGATATTTTTTAGGTCGTGGTTTCTTTATTAGAGAAGTACACTTCCCAAGTCCATCACTCAGACTACTTTTGTCTGTTTTCCTAAAAAATATATTATATTTACTTTTTTCTATTATGAGGCCAATTAGTTTGAGTAGCATTATAAATATAGTAATTCCCTGGGTCTTACATGATAGGATTAAAGTGTTGTTGCCAGTAATAATCTCCAAAAATCAATTAGTATTTATTAAAGGCTGGAGGATCAATGAAAATGTGTTGTTTGACGAAGACAATAATTTAGATCTTAGGATAAGGGGAAAATCTACAAATGTAATGATTTTGCTACACATAGCGAAGGTTTTTTATAGAGTGGTTTAGCGTTTTTTGATAAATGAATAGAAAATATGTTAGAAATAGAATTATAATTTATATATTTTCTATAATTAATTCTACTATGTATGTTATGTATTTGAATAGAAATTTTACAAGATTTTTTGGGAATTTCAAAGAGGTAGGCAGAAAGATAAATTGGGTAAACTAGACTGACATTAGCAAATATAAAGATGAAGGAAGTTTATGTTTTAGATTCTTGTTAGATATATCAAAACCTAATCTTTAGAATCCAAAAATTTGTATGGACTTTATAGATGGAACAAATATTGTATTAAAGTGAAACCACTAGTGGTATAATTGAAAGGAAGACCATTGACTTAGAAATGTATGTTTAAAGCTTGAAATACAGTTGACTAGGAGATATAGAGGGAACCCATGCACACTAGCCTAACCTCATTTAGCATACCAGTACATTCAAATTATTGACCATATACTCATTTCTTACACTATGATATCTCATATCATAGGTTCGGACGTTCAGTATCTTAATCGTACCTAGACTTTCTAGTCCATCAGCAGCAACAACAGTGATGATTCGTAATCCTTTGAGGATCAGTGGTGTTATATTCAATTATGTCAGTATTTCATTTATTTAGTCAGCCGGAATAAGTGGGGGGCTTGTCCTATCAACTCCACATTCAGTTTAGAGGCTTTGAGACTAGTACAAAGACATAGTCAGTTTGTAGTCGTTATTATCAGCTGTTTTATCAGTATTGATAGTTGGTTTTAGAATTTTTAAATAATGATCTAGTATTGATTTTAGGTTACTAAAAAATTAAGACATTACCAGTTAAATTTTGCACATGTTCTTCATTATTTTGTTCAGTGCTCAAAGCAGGTAACAAAAGGGGTTAGCTTGTGGTACTTCGGGGCTGTAAGCATCATGTGGCTTCCAGGGTGTCCTCTAGGGGAATTACAAACTTTTTATCAGATCCTATGGTTTAAATATGTCTTAGGGAGTTTGAAAACCGCGTTGAGTAGTGTCTTGTGCATGGGTGTGATGCGTGCCATACTTCTGGACAAGAGGCTACAAGATTTCTTAGGAAAAGTTTCTTTTTTTTCAGTAGTTATGTCATGTGAGTGAGCATGAGCTCAAATTAAAGTCTCTTTCTAATTTAATATTCTTTCTATTTACAGAATATGCCTCCTTAAAAGAACAACAAAAGTAGAAATTGGAATCAACCTGCACATCTACTTATTCAAGAAAATCCCCTGAATGAGCATGTCTCCCATGTCAAATTTAGAGTTACACTCACTACATTAGCTTAATAAATGGAAGACTAGAATAATCTATCAATTGTTGTCCCAGTTATTTTGATGGCTAATACCGCCGCAGCGAGGATTCAACACTTCACCCAAATGACCCCTCCTCTATATTTAGGATCTATTTTTGATAAAGAGTTGCAGAAGTTCCTCTACATGGTTTAGAAGGTAACTAGAATTATTGGTATGGATTCTTATGATAGTGCAATGTTGGGGGATCATCCATTGTAGGATGTTGCTCACACCTGGTATAAGTAGTGGAAGTGAGATAAAGGGGCATACACAGGGCTTGTAGAATGTGAATAGTTTGTGATGGACTTTTTTGATAGGTTATTTCCTTTGGATTTAAGGGAATATAAGGTGTAGGATTTTATTAATTTAAGGCAGGGAAACATGAGTGTGAAGGAGTATTCTCTTAAGTTTACTCGGCTACCCAGGTATGCCCTTAATGTGGTGTTTAATGAAAGAACTAAGATGAGTAAGTTTGCCTCTAGTATAGGTGATAAAGTGGATAAGGAATATAGGACCGTGATGTTGATTAACGAGATAAATTTCTCTTAGTTGATAGTCCATGCTTAATATACTGAGGAGCAAAAGTTTAAGGAAAGAGAGAGGGTGAATAAAAGAGCTTGAGTAGGTAGCTTATGTTTTGCCTAGGCGAGGTTAGAGGGTGGTAAACATCCCCAATTCTATTATTAATCTTCATCCATATCTCTATCTTTAGCTAGTGCTCCAGCTCCAAAGTCCAGAAATGATAATCGAGATAGGGTGCTAGTACCTAAGCCCAAGGGAAGTGTGAGCAGTTGGCGCACATATCCACTTTGCTAGAAATGCATTTGAAACCATTAGGGTGTGTGTAGAGTTGGTAGTGATGAATAGTTTGGGTGTGGCAAGACAGTCTACAGGGTCAGGGATTGCCCACATAGTGGTTAGCAGGGTCAGTCTAGTCGTCCCCTAGTTCCATCCTGTCACCTGACTAATCAGGGTACCACTTCCAGTGCCACCAATGGACAGTGCCAAAATAGAGTTTATGTACTTTAGTCCCGAAAGGATCAGGAAATTTCTCTTGAGGTGGTTATTGGTATGTTATAGGTTTTTCATTTACATATTTATGCTTTATTAGATCCTGGAGCTTCTCATTCTTTTATATATCCCTATATAGCTATTAATTTTGGTGCCAGTCCTGAGAATTTAGTAGAACCTTTCTCAGTGTCTACCCTAGTAGGTGTCTCTATTGTAGCCAACCAGTTATATAGGAACATCCTGGTTATAATATCCCAGAAATTTACTTCAGTTAATCTTTTGGAGTTAATGATGATGAATTTTAATGTCATTCTCAGTATGGATTGACTCTATTTATTCTATGCCTCAGTTGATTGTAGAAACAGAGTTGATCATTTTAAGTTTTTGAATGACCCAATCCTGGAATGGTGGGTTAGTACATCAGCACTTAGGGGTCAAATTGTTTCGTAGCTTATAGCGAGGAAAATAATATCCAAGGGGTATGTTTACCATCTTATTTAGGTTAAAGACTCCAATTTCGAGGCTACTATTCTTGAGTCAGTTTTAGTAGTGAGGGAATTATAAGACGTGTTACCTGAAGATCTACCCAATGTCCGTTCATAAAGATAAATCAACTACAGAATAGAACTTTTTCCAGATACATAGCCTATCTCTATTCCGCCCAATAGAATCTATCCAATAAAGCTTTGGTAGTTAAATAAATAGTTGAATGATTATTTAGACAAGGGATTCATCATGTAACACCGTAAGAGTACACCCTAGGTGCCACACGGTTCTTAGAGTCTCAAGGGACTACAATCTAACCCATGAGTTGGTACATGCTGTAAGCATTGAATAATATAATAACATATGTGGAAGAACAACTAATAAAACATTAGGTTTTAAAAAACTAAATTAATACTGAATATGAATCTGGAAAATAATTATCTGTGACTGATGAAAAAAAGATAAACCGAATGACTATATGAAATGTCTGAAATCCTCTAAACTGCCAGAATAAGAGTTGATGGGACAAGCCCCAACTAACTCCATCTAATTATTGAATTGAAAATAGGAGGACTCATCACTGCTATGGCTGATAATCAAGAAGGTCTATTCATGATTTGGGAACTGATCGTCTGAACCTATTATATGATACATCATAGCACAAGAAAAGAGTATGCGATCAGTACATTGAATGTACCAGTATGCTAAATAAGGTATGCTGACATCCATGGTTTCATGAACATGAGTAATAACTGACTAAATAAGTAGCATGACATACCGAAGTGAATGCATGAAATCTGTAAGCACCGGATATGCATGAAATCTAATAAATATGAAGATGAATGAAAAATATAAATGTAGACGATGCATGATATTTTTAAATACTGAGGATACATGACAAATCATCTAATATGTTCTCATTATAATCTATAAATAGTAAAGTACTTAAATCTGATAACTAAATTACTGATATTTGTATACAATGGTTGAGAACCTAAAACTGAATTACTGAGTTGATTACTAGACTGACACTGTGGGAGCTATCATCTAAATTACATGCCCCAATGAAAAATTTGGGATCCAACCTGTGACTCTTGTTTGAAGGGTGTCAGTTCCATGACACAGGTACAAACAGTGGCTATGTAGATCCACTAAAGTGTTGTCTAAAGGACTAAGGGTTACCCTCAATTGAAAGGTAACAGTAGATCAACACTTAACTGGCAGGTTAACATATCAACCTATATTGGTTACGTTGTTAGGGAATGCGGGGACTGTTACTAAAGGTCACACCCTCAAATAGCAGGTGATCCCCCATCCGTGCATTCGCTCGATGATATATCTTACTCCCAACAGAATTGAATCAGAAGACTAAATTGTTTAGAGTTTAACTGATTATGATAACTGACTTAACTATTAATGCTCATAACATATTTGAAACTAATCTAAAGATACTAAGACTAAGTAAACGGCTAAGCTTTTCAGTAATTTGTAACCCCCAAGACTCGATAGCAATAATTGTAAAATAATACTAAAACTTTAAGGACTTAGCATGAAATCATTTATACAAAAATCCATTCTTGTAGGTATTTCATCAATAAACTTGAGGTTCATCGTTCAAGCTAAGCATAGGAATAGTTTAAAGCTTGTAGCAATAGCATGATTTTAATATCAACATCACCAATTATGAATTTAATCAGCGAATAACAATATTAAAACAAATGGGGTTTGATAATAGCAACATTTTCATGTAAACATGGTATAGAATTACAATTCAAGGGAGTTCATGGTTAAAATCACAATTTAAAATTATAATAACTTGAAAAGATCATAACTTGAATTTAAAATTGAATACTTGGGCTTCATGGATGAAAGCGACCCATGAATGAAAACATAACATATCTGGGTTAATGAATTCATGAGAATTGATGGTGAATTCTTAAGATTTGATCTTGAATTTTAAAGAATAGTGTTTTGCTCTTGAAAGGATATTAGTTTCTTGAAGCGGATTTGTGAGTAATGGCACATATAATGCATCTTTAGGGATTTAATTACGTGTTTTTGGGGCTTTGGGAAAAGACCAAATGGCCCCTGGAAAATTAAATTGCGAACTTGAAAATCCCGATTTTGCTCACCGGCGTGATGCGGTACAATCTCATCGGTCCAATGGAAAAAGGACAATCGCTATTTTATCCAATGACAAGACATAGTGCTATCGCATTACGCCGCTGGAAAGGACAATTCTGAACTAACATTTTTGCGCGATGTGGCGCCATTGTAGTGCCTCGCTAAAAAATAATAATTGTGAAATTTCCCCTTTGTACAATGCGGTGCCAATTGTAGAGACACATTATAATGGGACGAACATGAAATTGGCCATCACCTCGATGTGGTCTTATCGCAAAGGGGCTCTATTTTGCAACAAAAGTACCATAACTTCTCACTCGAGTATCGAATTTAGGCAAAATTGGTATCGTTCAAAATATAATTCAATTTCCTACTATTTGGTTGGTCTGGACCTGGAAAATTCTTAGTAGAGGAAAAGATATGCTCGTTTGAAGTTGACTAAACCAATATTCTTATACAAACATTCAATTGGTAAGGATTATTTTGATTAGTCTAATAGCTGGGAGTCATTGAGAACTTAATATACATCAAACTAACTCATAAAACTACCAAGGAACCATAATGTACTACACATGATCTTGAAACATGACGCTAACATGGTTTTTGATTTTCAGGGTATTACAATATCTCCCCCTTAGGAACATTTGCCCTCGATGAGACTAGTTAAGTTGAAAACATTGAGGAAATAAGATAAGATGTTGAATATAAATGATGAAAATGTTATTACATGACTGAGTCTGAACATGACACATGACTGAGCTAGACCTGTGAATGCATGACTGACTTAAGAATATTTGCAGGTGAAACTGAGCATGGAAAAGAGAAATTCTATGAAGGGTGTTACCTTAAGCTGAGTCTGAGTTTGCGGAGAAAAGATGAGGGTACTTGGTCAGCATATCTTCTTCTACTTCACAAGTGGCTCTTTCAATGGAGTGATTCCTCCAAAGAACTTTGACTAGGGGAACTTATTTCTTCCTTAGTCTACGAATCTATCGATCAAAGATTTTGACTGAAACTTATTTGTAAGGAAGGTTGTTCATAACATCACGCTTTCTAATGGAACGCCAATTGTCGGGTCTCCAATACACTTCATTAATAAGGTGATATGGAATACTGAATGCATTGATGCTAAGACTTCAGGAAACTCAAGCTCATAAGCCACCTTTCTAAAATGGCTCGTATTTCTTTAAGGACCAACATATCGGATACTAAGATTCCCTTCTTACCAAACAATTACACTCCCTTCATGGGAGAGATTTTTAAGTATATAAAATTACCAATATCAAACTCAAGATCTTTCCTTCTCACATAAGTATACGATTTCTATTGGCTATGGGCTTCCTTAAGCCTCTCCCTAATCATCTATACTTTCTTAAAAGTGTCAAACACCAAGTCAGGTCCTATCAAAATGGTTTCTTCTACCTCAAACCAATCAATTGGAGATCTACATCTTCTTCCATATAGAGCCTCAAATAGATCCATCTGAATGCTAGAATGATAGTTATTATAAATAAATTCAATCAGAAGGAAATGGTCATCCTAACTGCGCTTAAAATCGACTACATAAGCTCTCAAGATGTCCTCACGGGTCTGTATGGTCCTTTCTTCCTGACCATCTTTTTGAGGGTGAAAATCTATACTAAGGTGATCATAGGTACCAATACACTTCTGAAGATATTTTCAAAAGTAGGAGGCAAACTGAGTACATATATCTGAGATGATAGACAATGGAACACCGTGCAACCAAACCAACCCTCTAATATAGAGCTTGGCATAGTCCTCGATTTAATAATAAGTATGGACTGGCAAGAAATAGGTTGATTTGGTCATCCAATCTACTATGACCCACACCAAATCACGTTAGTGATAAGTATGAGGCAAACCTATCAAAAATTCAATGTTCACTACCTACTACTACCAAGTAGGAATACTGAACTCCTGCATAGACCAACTATGGTTCTTATCCTCAATCTTAACCCGCTAACAAGTGGATCACTTAGACACAAACTATGAAATATCTCTCTTCATGCCACTCCACCAATATATTTCCTTCAAATTATGTTACATCTTCGTCACCTCTAGATAAATCAAGTAACGCACACCATGCACTTCTGCAAGAATTCATTATCCTAACTCATCAACACACGACACACATAATCTATCCTGGCAATGCAGTACACCATCTCCCCCTTAGAAGAAAACCACTATTTTTTGATCTCTGACTGACTCCATCAGTATCACCTGGGTAGGATCCCTATCCTGATTTTCTTTCACTTCGACAACTAAAGAAGATTTCAAACTATTTTGAGCAAAAACACTACCCTCAGTTGAATCAATCAAATCAACACCTAACAAGGCAAGCTGATGAACCTTTGTAACTAACTTCTTTTTCTCATCCTCAACTTGAGAAACTCTATATATAGATAATCTTCTTCGGGTATCTGCCACTATATTAGCCTTTCCTAGATGATACAAAACACTGATCTCATAATCTTTGAGCAATTCTAACCATCTCTTCTGATGCATATTCAAAACCTTCAGCGAAAACATATACTGAAAGATCTTGTCATCTATGAATACATCAACATGCACCCCATAAAAATAGTGCCTCCAAATCATTAAGACAAGCACAACAACTTCAAACTCAAGATCATGGGTAGGATATTTATTTTTATGGGGTTTGAGATGTCTGGATGTGTAGGCCAAAAATTTACCCCTCAACATCAAAAAATATCCCAACCCAACTCTAGAAGCATTATAGTACACAACAAACCCATCAGAACTATCTAGCAATGTCAAAACTGGGGTTGTGGTTAGTCGAGTCTTCAACTCCTTAAAACACTTCTCACAAGAATCTCATCATTGAAACTTAACCTTCTTCTAGGTCAATCTGGACGCGGGGGATGCAATAGATGAAAATCCGTCAACAAACCATCGGTAATAGCCATCAAAACTAAAGAAACTCCTGATATTTGATGGAGAGATGGGTCTAGGAAAGCTTCTCACAACCTCAATCTTTTAAGAATCAACTCAAAGTCCATCACCAGAAATAATATTGCCACGGAAAGCTAATGATCGTACCCAAATTTTGCACTGACTGAATTTAGCAAACAACTAATGGACTTTAAGAGTCTAGAATACTATCATGAGTTGGTCTGCATGATAATTTTTTATATGGGAGTATACAAGAATGTGATCAATGAAGACTATGATGAACATATCCAATTACTGTTTTAACATTTAGTTCATCAAATGCATGAAGACTGTTGGAGCATTTGTGAGACCACATGTCTAGAAACTAGAAGTGACCTTCACGGAGTTCTGAAATCTATTTTTGGAATTTCACATTTTGTGACTCTAAGGTAATGATAGCCAGATCTGAGGTCTATCTTAAAAAAATAACTAGCACTCTAAAGTTAGATGAACAAGTCATCAATTCAGGGAAGTGGATACTTGTTTTTTATTGTAACTTTGTTCAACTGACGGTTGTTAATACACATTCTGGGAGAACCATCTTTCTTTTGCATGGACAGAATTGGTGCACCTCACGAGGAGATGTTGGGCCTGATAAATCCCTAGTCTAGGAGATTTTTCAACTGCTCCTTGAACTCTTAGAGTTTGACTGGAGCCATTCTATATGGCGGAATAGATATAGGCTAAGTATCTGATAAAAGGTCTATTACAAAGTCAATTTCTATTTCGGGAAGAACTTTAGGATGATCTTCAGGGAACTTATTTAGAAATTCCCTCACTTCTAAAACTGACTCGATGTTAGGAGTATTAGAATTTGAGTCCTTGAATCTAAAAAAATGATAAATACACCCCTTGGATATCATCTTTCTTGCTTTAAGGTACGAAATAAGCTGACCCCTAAGAGCTGTAGTACTACCCCTTCATTCAAGGACTGGTTCTTTTGGAAACTAAAAATGAACTACTTTGTTTGTGTAATTAACTGAAACATAGGATGAGTGAGGCCAATCCATGCCTAGAATGATGTCAAAATCTATCATCTCTAACTCCACAAGATCAACTAAAGTGACATTTTGAGATGATCTAACTTGGTAGTTCCTGTATACCCGTTGGGTTATAATAGATAAACCCAATAGGGTAGACATGGAAAAGGTCTTTGCTATGATTTTGGAACAGACTTCGAAATTAATAGCTATTTACATGGTTATAAAAGAAAGAGAAGCTCCAGGGTCTAATAAATAATAAACTTGTGAATGAAATACTTGTAGCATACCAGTAACTATATCAGAAGAATTTTCCTAATTCTACCGTGACTTAGAGGGATACAAGCTATTTGGATGCTGACCACTGGTTGTACTAAAAGTAGCACACTGCTGAGTCGTGCGACCTGATAGAACTGAGTAACAATTGGACTGACTTTGTTGACTCTTTTTGCAATCCCTAACTCTGTAGACTGGCTTGCCACTTTTAAAACATTCATCACTATCGGAATTACAAACACCCTAATTGTTTTAACCATAATTTTGGCAAAGAGGATTCGTACGAGCACTATTAACACTGCCTTTGACTTATAGCCTAGCACCCTATCCCAATCGTCATTTCTGAATTTGGACACAAGAACACTGGGTAAAGAGGGAGCTAGAAAAGCTACTGGGATAGCATTCTGAGTTGCTGTAGAATGGGCTAGAATAGTGAATACAACTCTGAACTCCACATTAGAAACATTCTCATTTAGGGGATCTTCCTCAATGGGAAGAGGTGCTGGCTGGTTTACATTTTTTCTTCTATTAGTTTTTTTGGGAGGCATGTTCTATAATAACAAGGTGAATAGATTAGACAGATATTTTTAACATGAGCATCTTGCTCAGTCGCACGACATGAACACCGAAAAAAAGGAACTTTTCCTAAAATTCCACAGAGCCTCTTGCCCATAAGTGTGGCGCAATTCATAGCTATGTAAAATACTCTACTTGAAATGTCTTTTAGACTTCCTAGGACCCTTTAAGACCTTAGGTTATGATACAAAGTTTGTAATGCCCTGAGAGTACACCCTGGGTGCCACACGGTGCTTACTGTCTCAAGGGACCATAATCTGACCCATGAGGTGGTACCTATTGTGAGCACTGAATAATATAATCACATATACAGAAGAACAACTTACAAGCCATAATTTTTTATCAACCAAAAATAATACTTAATCATGAATCAAGAAAACAATTATCTGATATTGATAAAATAAAGGTAAACTGACTGACTATCGAAAATGTCAAAAAACCTCTAAAGTGCCTGAATAAAAGTTGATGGGACATGACCTAACTAACTCCATATAACTATTAAAATGAAAACATAAACATAAAAATAGTCTATCCTCAAAATATAAGAACTCACCACTACTACGATTCATAATCTAGAAGGTCTATGCGCGATCTATGAACTGACCATCTAAACCTATGATATGATACATCATAGTGCAAGAAAAGAGTATTTGATTATTAATTTGAATGTACTGGTATGCTAAATGAGGTAGGCAAACATGCATGGTTTTATGAACATGAGTAATAACTGACTAAATAAGTAGTATGAAATATTGAATAGAATGTATGAAATCTGTAAGCGCTGGAGACGCATAAAATCTAATAAATACTGAGGATACATAAAATCTGTAAGTACTTAAGATGCCTGAAATTTCTAAATGGAGAGGATGTATGACAAAGCATATAATATGTTATAAATATAATCTGTAAATACTAAGGCATAGAAATCTGATAACTGAATTACTGATATCTGTATACGATGGTCAAGAAGCTAAAACTGAATTACAAAGTTGATTATTAGACTGAGAATGTGGGAGCTATGATCTAAATGATATTCCCCAATGAGCAATTTGGGGTCCAAACTATAACCCCAGTTAGAAGGGTATCAGTACCGTTTCACAAGTACTGACACTAGTTGTGTAAATCCAGTAAAATGATGTCCCAAAAGACTAAGGGTTAGTCTCAACTGGTAGGTACCTGTAAGACATCAACCCTAAAATGGAAGTTTAACATATCTATCTACACTGGCTATGTATTTTGGGAATACGGGTACTGCAACTAAAAGTCACACTCTCAACTGGCAGGTGATCCCCCATCTTAGGGTTTGCCCGGTGCTAAATCCTACTCCTAATTGAACTGACTCGAAAGACTGAACTATTCAGATTTTAACTAATTATGATAAATGACTAATCTGATAATGCTCATAATGTATTTTTAAACTAATGTGAAGATATTGACACTAAGTAAATAGTTATGTTTTATGGGTATTCATAAGCCCTACGACTCGATAGCAATAATAGTAAAATACTACTAAAACTTTAAGGACTTAGCATGAGAACATTTATATAAAATCCATTCTTTTAGGCATTTCATCAAACACTTGATGTTCATAGTTCAAGCTAAGCATAGGAATAGTTTAAAGCTTGTAGCAATAGCATGATTTCAATATCAACATCAGCAATTACAAATTTAATCAGTGAATAACAACATTAAAACACATAGGGTTTGATAACAATAATAATTTCATGTAAACATGCTATAGAATTGCAATTCAAGGGAGTTCGTGGTTAAAATCACAATTTAAAATCATAATAACATTTAAGGTCATAACTTCAATTTAAATTGGATACTTAGGCTCCATGGGTTAAAGACACCTATGAATGAACACGTAACATACCTGGTTTAATGAATTTCTGAGAATTGAAGGTGAATTCTTGAGATTTGATCTTGAATTTTGAAGTGTAGGGTTTTTTTATCTTAAAAGGAGATTAGTTGATTGAAGAGGATTTGTGAGTAATAGGGCATATAATGCCACTTTACGAATTTAATTACGTGTTTTGGGTGGATTTGGGTCATTGGGGAAAGACCAAACAGTCCCTGGAAAATTAAATATTGAACCTGAAAATCCCAATTTTGCTTACTGGCACGACGTGGTATTATCGTGTCGGGCCACTAGAAAAAGCACAATCCCTATTTTGTCTAATGGTGCGATGCAGTGCTATCGCATTGTGCCACTATAAAGGATTATTATGAACTAGAATTTTCGCGGGACGAAGTGCCATGGCAGTGTCTAACTGGAAAATAATAATTGTGAATTACCCCTAGGCACAACACGGTGGCAATCGTGGTGACACACTGGAAAATAATTAATATGAAATTGGCCATCAACGCAACACAGTCTTATTGAGTTGCGTTGCGGTTTTGTACTAAAAATTCCATAACCTCTAACTAGAGTATCATGTATGGGCAAAATTGGTATTATTTGAAGGATAATTCAATTTCCAATCATTTGTCTTGTCTTGATCCAGAAAATTTTGAGTAGAGCGAATGATATGCTCGTTTGAAGTTAATGAAAGAAACATTTAATACAAATATTCAATCAGTAAGGATTATTTTGATTCGTCTTACATATGGGAGTTGAAGCAGAAACCATCCTCAGTTACCATGATCATGACTGAGGGCATCGACCGCAACCAGTTAAGCCAGGTCAAAGTACTGCGATCGGAAGTTTTGATCACCATCATGGTAGTTGTGATTGAAAACAAGTGTCAGTGAGCACAGTACCACACAATTTTGTCCCACGGCAATTTTGCATAGTCATCCCCAATTCCATTAAGAGGCTCAAACCCTTTCTCGTTTTGGGATATTCCCAATTCTTGGAAATTTTCTTGCACAATCTAGTTGTCAATTTTGAGGGAAATTTATTGTACTAATTTTAGGGTGAAGAAGATACTCGAATAACTCCTAAGTGGAGAATTAGAAAGTTCCCCTGAAGATTTACTGAGATTTAAACTTGAATTTTTATTCTTTTTATCTTTTAGTAATCAATTTAATGGAGGTTTTGGTATATATTTGTTTATTATCCTTATGAGTTGCTAGTTTTTACTTTTGGGGTTATATTTGAATAGGGCTAAATGAAGGGGCGTATACATGAACAATTACTTAATTGAATAATAATGAGAGTACTGAATGAGAACACATGCATGAATGCACAAACCATAACTACAACCATCACGACTCTGAATAATCAAACTTGGATACTGCATTACTTTCATCTGAACTATTACTAATACTTTATGTAATAAAACACTAAATAATGTGATACAGATAACTGAGTACTGAAGTTGAGATCACTCTTATCAACCGAGTGATCGCGAAAACTGATCATACTAAAACTGATTAACAAAGATCTACTCACATAAATGACTGAATTCTAAGTTTTCAACTATCAACTTATTGGATCGAAGATCAAACATTTCTAGCAGAAGATTTCGGAGTATACTATCAATGATAAGAAAACATCATATCTGAATCTGATTACAAGAATACTCAACTTAATCTAAGACTGAGATCAAGCATATCGATGGGTGATCTCTAGATCTGATAATGAGATTACTCAACTAAATATGTGAATGAGATCAATCCTATCTAACGAGTGATCATGGGACCTGATAATGAGATAACTAAACTAAATCTAAGACTGAGATCAACCCTATTTGATAAGTGATCATGCGGTATGATAATGAGATTACTCAACTGAATCTGAGACTGAGATCAAACGTATCTGGTGGGTGATCTTGGGGTCTGATAATGAGATTACTCAACTGAATTTGAAACAGAGATCACACCTATTAGATGGGTGATCTCGAGCTCCGATAATGAGATTACTCAACTAAATCTGAGACTGACATCAAGCCTATATGATAGGTGATCTCAGGATCTGAAAATGAGATTACTCAACTGAATATGAGACTGAGATCAAGCCTTTTTGACAGGTGATCTCGAGATCTAATAATGAAATTACTCAACGTAATCTGAGACTGAGATCAAGCCTATTTGATGGGTGATCTCGGGATTTGAAAATGAGATTACTCGACTGAAAATAAAAATGAGATCAAACCTATCTGCCAGGTGATCTCGAGATCTGATAATGAAATTACTCAACCTAATATGAGACTATGATCAAGCATATCTGATGGGTGATCCCTAGATCTGAGGCATAATAACTTTATATGGGACCAATCCTATCTGACGGGTGGTCCTTGAATCAATGGAACTATCTCAGTTCCTCATTGAGATAGATGATTTTATCTGATAGTCCTAATTTAGAAAGAATGATATTGAAACTACAACTGTAGGAAGTAGTCACTTAATCGACATACCCCGAATCTCAACTTGTTGGGTCTAACCTGTAACCCCAGCTGGAAGGGTATCAATACTGTTCCACGGGTAAAGACTTATATTATAAAGCCTACCTAATGGGTGACCCTCGTAGGAAGTCAAGCCTAAGGTAATATAATAATTAAGCCTATCTGACGGGTGACCAGCCTTTCCTGACGAGTGACTCCTACATCCTTCACTGGCTAGGTAGTTCTGGAGTTCAGGGATTGCTCTTAACTACTCTACCTCTCTGAAGGGAAGCCACCATCCCTACCCTTCCTTGGTGATAGCTCATACTACCAATTGAATCACTTTGAATGATTTCTTAACTGAACACAAACTAAGATGAATCTGACAGTGATCATGTTTCTTTAATGATCTGACTAAGTTTAGGTGAATTCACTTGGTTTCGTATCTTAGAGAATACTACTGAATCACATTAACTGATTGAATGACACTGAGATTTGAATAGATTACTCGATTACTACAGAAGTCAGAACGGAACTCTTGAATACTACTAGATCTGAGCTGGGTACAGAACTGAGGCTAGATTACTAGCAATACTTAGATTACGACGATTACAGAGATTGCTGAGATATCTTATGTTTTGTATTTGTCTGAGAATACAGAGTTCTATAACTCACTGAGTTTTGAGAAACATGGCTTGACTGGAATTATCATGAAAAATAACACGAGCTCTAGACAATACCTAAAATATCAAGATAAAATACCCCAGGAATCAATAACATAAAGTAAAACATAACCATTTTTCAATAATCAAGATTATGGACAATCATTCACCATCACAATCCCTATGATATCACTTCAAGCATTTATGAATCCTAAACATGTAATAACATAAGGGGGGCTATGCTATTGGATCATACTCTATTCAACAAGACCTTGCATCACGTACTTCATACATATTCAAGTCTTGACATGTACCGGAGAACACATAATTGGGGAAATTCATGATATCACATTATAATTCATTCATCAAACACTTAGCATGTATTAAATTCTTTGCATGTATCAAAGAGCAAAAATATAGGAAATTTCATGCTATCATGCCACAATTCGGTCACTAAGGATTTTCAACAGACACTTGGCATGCATGGGCTTACACATAATTGGAGATTTCTAGTCAACATGCTAAAATGGCTTTAATTAATTCACATAAGCAGTTTATCAAGCATATGGGGAGCATGCTTTGATTATTCAACAATTTCTACACTGAATTGACATGAACACACCACTTAACAAGCAACTTGAAGAGGGTTTATCATGAACATCACTTGAATACCACATATTAGGGTCAAAGATTTAAAACCTTGTAAATAAATATGAATCAAAACTCAATAATAGCATGAACATTAATTTCAACTCACATGAATCATGAAAATTCATCAACATACAAGCTTTGAAATTTATAACAAGGGTTCTTGAGCTACTTTGATGAAAGAAACCCAAGAATCAATATCTACAGAACTTAGAGAAACTTTTTCTTCAAAGCCCTCGGAGATATTCTTGATTTCTTGATTTCTCTTGAATAAAAAGAAAGTGTTTCGTTTTGGAACCCTAACGCTTGTTCTTGACCAAATTTTAGAGAAAACAATGATATTTTGGGTGAAATGAGGACAAATTCCATGTTAAGAAGCATATATAGGGGTTGGGAAAAGACCCTTTCCTCCCTTGAAATTAAACTAAAGAATCCTAATTTTACATGCTGGTGCATTAGGCCACAATCGCGCCAGCTTAATAGAAACTGGACGATCGGGAAACTGCTTAATGGCACGATGAGGTGGAATCGTGTTGCCACCTTGGTTCCGTAGTGAAAACTCTTTGCGACGCATTGGAATCACATTAGTGCATTGGAAATTGAAAATTCTGAAATTAATCCTTGGGCTAGCGCCTGAAAAGCTGCCCGAAGCTATACATGTGACACATTCTTATTCTCAGGATCTGATGTCTAAAAGGGCTGGTCACTAACCCAACAACCATTATCTCTGCGAGGATCCATACTCTATAAATTGAAGAAAGAGGTTATAATGCCCTAAGAACCTATCTTGAGACGTCACATGGTTCTCAAGGCCACACGTGGCCTCAATCTAACCCTCTAAGCCTGTCATCTCTTTCAGAACTCATTATAGCGCAAATCATGCTAAGATAAAGAGGAATAACCATGTCATATACATACGAAAATATGAAGTAATACTGCACTATACAACCAAAATACTGAAATCCCTGTACACGCTGGTACACTAGTCTGACAAAGACTCTACTACATAAGACTGAGGAGCCATTCGAACAGATCCCTAACTGGCTCGTACTGAACTGAAAGTTAACAACTATCTATTAACAAGAAAAAATTGGCGACACAGGTCCTCAAACCATGAGGGCTCACCAACCGCAGAAATGTAGATGAAGGTACTCAAAGATCACTGTCGTTGCTGGGACTGAGCAACTGGACCTATATCATAAGGAAATATAGAATACAAAAAAGTATGTGAGTCAGTACTTGGGAATGTACTGAGTATGTAGGGGTGGATGCAACAATTTAAATAATATCATCAATGTATAATAAAATCATTCATGCTGACAATAATAACTCTCTTCACTTGAATTATATAAAACATCATTTTTGTATGTCATCAGTAAAAACATATTCTACATAAATCTCATAAACCATTTAACTCAACTCAAACTCTTTCACTCATGACTTAGAGTGATTCGGTAACTTATGGTACTTAGATCATTTTGGACATGGGAGTTTCTTATAACTGACATAACTACACCATGTGAGCCGCATGGAGTCCAATATTTTTCCCTCCTTAGGAGAGAACCCCACATTGGCGGGGGTGTTGTACTCTTGCCAGAGATTATGACCTCAATCTGATTATAACAATCCCATACTCGCCTTTAGCCCATAATTATAAACATCAATCCTATGGTGGCACATAGTTTCGAGGAAATACCACATTTCCTGCTCGGTGCTAAATACTCATCCCAGACTCAACTCAGAACGCTTTAGGAAATCCACCTTAATCAATATCAACTTATGGGTCTATCATAGACACCAAAACATAAATATATCTCCTTTGTAAATCATGAACAACTGTGGATTCCTAAATCGACTAAAAATCAAAAAAATCTTTCTCAACATCAAGTACATTTCTTTTCCGAATCATTTTCAAATACCACAAGCTTCAAGGAAACATCATTGGACTCATTTTTGACTTTCAATCTGAAATATCGATATATAATCAATAGTTAAATTTCTCATGGAATGACATAACTCATGACACTTGTCTTAAATCACTGATAAATCATCAATACATAATGACAATATAAAACTTATGGAATAAATTCTCGATTTAAGAAACATGATGGTGAAATAATCATAAATATCAAACTTATTCAACTCAAATCTCCTAAAACATAAATAAAGAAATTTTTGTGTAAACCCACTTGCTAAATCATGTAAATCAATAATAGAAAGTAACTCTTTAGGCACAAGAACGAAAGGAATGTTCTTGTTCAAGCCCCACATACCTCGAATTATAATTTTGGAGATGTAGAACCTTGATTGGAACTGCTTCCTTACACCTTTGAGCTAAGATCATTGATTCCCTTGACTTGGGGAACATAATTCTTTAATAACTTGGAAAAATTTGTTGAAGATCCTTGAATTTGTGGAAGAAGATTTGATTTTGGGGTTCAGAGAAAACCCTAGTTTTCTAGAAAATTGTTGAAGAAATTGGATAGATATAGGAGAAAATGATCTTATCTTTACTACTTTTATATACATTTAAGGCAACAAGGAGCGGAAATAACTAAAATGCCCTTTTAAAAAACCTAAAATTGATTGATCGGAGCCTGTTACGATTGATTTGACTATCCATCAAGTCTCCTTATAGTCCACCAGATCGTCCGTCACTTAAGTGCGAAAACTTGAATTTTATGCCTCGATGTGATGGTCAAAGTGATGGTCCATCAAGAAACTGACGGACCACCAAGTCATCCGTCACTCAAGGGCCAAAAATGAGGCATTCTGTCTCAACCTAACGGACGCCTTGACGGTTCGTCAACTTTTTGATGGTCCACCAACTTGGCCGTTGCATGATGGCCTGAAATAAGGAGTCACTACCATGGCTTGTCGGGGCACTTGATGGTCCACTAAAGCCCTGACGGTCCGCCAGGTCGCCCGTCGAACCTGGGCGATCTGATACCATTTTGTAAAATAACCATAAATCTATCGTTCGATGTTAGATTTCAATGAAATTGGTATCGATGGAAAGCTTATTCAATGATCTACATGAAAAAAGTAGAAATTATAAAAATTCAACATGGTTTAAAAATCAATAACTGTTAAAGTCATACATATCCACTAAAAAGATGGATTTATCTGTAAGAAATGATCGGGGAATTACAGAGGTAAATTTGACTGAGGATCAACTTGGGTACATTCTCACTCATATGATATGAATACTAAAAGAAGGTAAACTGCTCCTAAAAACATCTTATATCCTCTTGTGCATAAATGTGGCACGTAACACACCCATGCACAAGACTATTGGATGTAGATTTTCAGACTCCCTAGGATACTATTGAACCTGAGGATTTGATACCAAGATTGTAATGACCCAATTTTATAAAACCGAAATGTAACATGGTGCTCATGATCCCAAAGGATCATAAGCCAACCATCTACTGATATCTATACCTGAACATACCATAATATAGATAATAAAGGCGGAAATTGACCATAAGTATCAAAACATCTAAAAATACTCAAAACTAAAAACTAAATACTGATACTCCTACCTGAAAAGCCTCTAAACTGTGAAGTTGATGGGACATCTCCAAAACTAACTCCGTCTATAGGAAATAAAAAAAATTTGATATGATAATAATAAAAATAAGGATTATCCTCGATAGAAGAGGACTCACTACTATGTCTACTGCTGTTGATTGGGACTAAGAAGCTAAGGGTACTCTGGATCTCATGCCTCTGAACCTATGGTGTCAAATAAAACACCATAGCTTAAATACGCCAGTACGAGAATATATAGAGTATAAATATGAGGTAAGGCTAAATGAAAAGGTTTATGCATGAATAATTACTTAACTGAATAATCATGACAGTACTGAATGAGAACACATGCATGAATGTAGAAACCATAACTAAAACTATCACAATTCTAAATAATAAAACTCGGTTACTACATTACTGTCATCTAAACTCACTACTAATGCCTGAGATACTAAATAACTGAATCATTACATACTGATAACTGAGTACTGGAGTTGAGATCAGTATTATCTAGCGAGTGATCTCTAAAACTGATGATACTGAAATTGATTAACAAAATCTACTCATATCAATGGCTGAATTCTGAGTTTTCTACTCTCAACTGACTACATCGGAGATCAAACCTCTCTAGTGGATGATTTTGAAGTCTACTATCAATGATAATATATATCATATCAGAATCTGACAATAAGAATACTCAACTGAATCTGAGACTGAGATTAAGCCTATCTACTTGGTGTCTCAGGATCTAATAATGAGATTACTCAACTGAATATGAGACAACAATCAACCATATCTGATGGGTGATCTCAAGATCAAATAATGAGATTACTCAATTGAATCTTAGACTGAGATCAAGCCTATCTAATAGTTGATCTCAGGATCTAATAATAAGATTACTCGACTGAATATGAGACTGAGATCAAGCCTATCTGACAGGTGATGTTGATATCTGATAATGAGATTTCTCAACCAAATCTGAGATTGAGATCACGTCTATCTAACGAGTAATATTGGGATCTGATAATAAGATTACTTAACTGAATTTGAGACTGAGATCAAGCATATCTGAAAAGTGATATCAGGATCTGTTAATAAGATTACTCAACTTAATATGAGACTGAGATTAATCCTATTTGATGGGTGATCTCTTGATCTAAGATAGAATAACATTATATAGGAACAAGCCTATCTGATGTATGGTCCATTAATTAAAAGAACTATCTGAGTTCCTTACTGAGATAGATAACTGTATCTGACAGTCTTAATTCCTAAAGATTGATACTGAAACTACAACTGTGGGAAGTAGTCACTTAACTGACATGCCTCGAATCTCAACTAGCGGGGTCAAACCTATAATCCTAGCTGGAAGGGTGTCAATATCATGCCACAGGTAAAAACATCTCTGGTGAAGCCTATCTGATGGTTCACCCTCGTAGGAAGTCAAGCCCAAGGAAATATAATAGTCAATCCTATCTGAAGTGTGATCGTCCTTTCCTAATAGGTGACTTCTGCATCCTACTCTAGCTACGTAGTTCTGGAGTTCAGGGATTACTCCTAACAACTCTGCCTCTTTGATGCGGAGCTGCCATCCGTGACCTCGCTCGGTCCTAGCTCCTACTCAAAATTGAGTGTCTATGAACTAATTCTTAACTAAGCACAAACAAAGCTGAATCTGATACTGATCATGTTTCTCGAATGATCTTACTGAGTTAAGCTAAATCAGCTTGGTTTCATATTTAACGTAATACTACTGAATTTCGTTATCTGACTGAGTGACGCTGAGCTTTGAATAGATTACTTGATTACTACATAGGTCAGAACTGAACACTTGAATACTACTAGATCTGAGCTGGGTAGAGAACTGTGGCTAGATTGCTAGTGATACTGAGATTACAGTGATTATAGAGATTACTAAGATTTTTTAAGTTCTATATCTATCTAAGAATACAGAATTCTACAACTCACTGAATTTTGAGAATCATGGCTTGAATGGAATTATCATGAAAAATGACACGAGCTCTAGACAATAGCTAAAATATCAGGATAAAATACCCCAGGAATCAATAACATAAAAGTAAAACATAACCATTCTTCAATAATCAAGATCATGGACAATCATTCGTCATCACAATCACTAAGAAATCACTTCAAGAATTTATGAATCCTAAAAATGTAATAATATAGGGGGGACATGTTATTGGATAATACTTCATTCAACAAGGCCTTGCATCAAGCACTTCGCACATATTTAAGTCTTGGCATGTACCGGAGAACGCATAATTGGGGAAATTTATGCGATCATGTTACAATTCATTCATTAAAAACATAGCATGTATTAATGCCTTAGCATGTATCAAAGAGCACAAAATTAAGAAATTTCATGCTATCATGCCACAATTCATTCACACTGGCTTTTCAGCAAACACATGACATGCCTGGGCTTACACACAATTAGGGACTTTTAGTGAACATGCTATAATTGCTCTAATTCATTCACATAAGCATATGGGGGGCATGCGTTGCTTATTCAACAATTAACAAGGAACTTAAAGAGGGTTTATCATGTACATCACATGAATACCGCATACAAGGGTCAAAGCTTGAAAACCTTGTAAAGAAACATGAATCACAAATTAATAATAACACGAACATCAATTTGAACCCACATGAATCATAAAAACTCGTAAACATACAAGCTTTAAATTCAAGAAAATGGATTCTTGAGCTTCTTCAATGAAAGAAACCCAAGAATCAACGTCTGTATACCTTAAAGAAACTCTTTCTTGAAAGCCCTTGGAAAGATTCTTGATATTTTGATTTCTCTTGAAGAAGAAGGAAGGGTTATGATTTTGGAACCCTAGATCTTATTCTTGACCAACTTTTAGAGAAAATAATGATATTTTTTCTTAACTGAGGCCAAATCCTATGTTAAGGAGTATATATAGGGGTTAGGAAAAGATCATTTTTGCCCATGGAATTAAACTTCAGAATCTCGATTATACATGCTTGCGCAATATGCCATGATTGTACCAGCTCACAGGAAATTGGAAAATCAGTAAACTACTTGATGGCACAATGCGGGGGAATTGCGTTGCCACCTTCGTTGCGAACTAGAAAGGTACTATGACGCAGTGGAATCGCATTGGTGCACTGGAAATTGACAATTCTTAAATTAATCCTTGGCGCAATGTCCTATAATTGCGGAGGATCACTAGATTTTAATTATTTCTATTGTGGATGGCTCCGCGACGCGCTGAATTGCCAGTTGGCACATAGTCTCCCTCTAATAGCTCTATCGCTTTGCCCGAGTGTTAGAGTTTGGTGAATTTGGTATCGACGGAAATCTTATTCAATGATCTACATTATAGAATGTTGATATTAGGGAAATTATACATGTTTTAAAATACTTCTCACTTGGGAAGAGGCTTCTTAAAATTTTAGGTCCAGATCAATACTTTACTAAACACGCTCTAAGGCTCAGACTACGAGAGAATTTTGTGGGGTTTTAAACATATTTATTTGAATATTTTTTCCGATATATATGATGGATTAATATGTGGTATACTTGGGCTTGATGCATGTAACATTTTTATGGGATACTTCTTGTCTAGAACTAATGGCATAGAGTTTGGATGGATAAAACATGGAAGTAATGTAATAAGGATCCAATTAAGTCGTATTGTGTTTCGTGTGCATCCTTTTAGGTTATTTATTATTGGATGAGTTAATTGAGCTGAGTGGTTACATAATCTGCTAATGGAATAGTATCCTAACTATGTGATATCTTTTGTAATAGGATTATTAGTTAGTAACTAAATTTACAAATTTCAATAGACATAAAAGTGATTTAGATTGGTACTGAAAGAGGATGTAGAATTGGACTGTAGATGTAATGCTCCAGAATTACGTCATGGACCTCAGACGATGCATATGACAAAAAATAGCCCTATGGTAACCCAAGATATCTATCCTTCTTGAATCACAGATGAAAAGTGAACTAATATATTTAGAAACTGAAGGTAAGTAATTCCATGGCTTAATATAAATCTTTAAATTTGGAAACATTAAACAAACTCCTTGAACTTAATGCATACGGTCTTACAAGCCTCTAGTGCTAACTAGAGAGCAACTAGGATAGACCCCAGCTGACTAAAGCTTAAGAGGAAATCAAATAATAAAATTCATACATCAATGAATAGAAGTCTGATAAGCTGGGTCCACGAACTATGAGGACTTAACAAAAGATGTGATGTAGGTAATAATTACCGTAGTCAATCATGTTGCTGGAAATGAGCACCAGAATCAACATTATAAGACAATGCAACAAATAAATATATTTTTGAGTCAGTACCTCTAGAATGTACTAAGTTTGTAGGTGTGAATGCATAACTAAAACAACAACTGAATATATATATATAAGCTTTCAAATAATGTAGACTATGCATAAATAACACACCTTGGACTTAAGTAAAATTGTAGACTACAATATCATAAAAGATTGATAACGAATCATATTAATAAGCTTAGTGAGACAGAACATTTACTTTCTAAAATCCATACTTTTATTCTTTCTTGTGGGAGATTCTTCTAACCGACATAAACCATTTGAGCTACCACAGAGTTCAATGTCTTACCCACATTAGGGAATTCCATTCTTATGAGATGTCCTATGTTGTAAGTGGAATGGAGAAAAGAGAGAGTTGAAAAAGGGATAAAAGAAAAGTCTAAGAAAACAATAAAGGAAGAATATGCTATGATAGCTACTTGGGGGTTAGACTAAAAGGAATCAGATGAGGAAAGATTGATGAAACTGCTATTATGGCCATTAGAGATTCATGCATAGAGGAAGAAGATAGCACCCATAGGGTAATCATTTCTGAACTTAAAAACAAATTGCACTTATTTTATAAAAGGGAGTTTGTTTCTTTGGTGATTTAAATAATTGACGACCTCTAAGAAGTAACTTCTAATAGGGATGAATTTTTCAACAGTATTGCAAGTCTAAAATTTAATTTAATCAATATGAAGACATCAAAATATATTATTTAAAAGGAATACAACACTCTCAAGGAACAATTTAACCAACTTTATTCATCAAAACTGAATTATTAAAACTAACTTTTTTTTAAAAGGAAAAAGAACAAAATATGCTCAACAAGAGAAAATTGAGGCCGAATTTATCAAAGTCAACCAAGAATTCAATGATAAAAAACAAGGTAGAAAGGTTAAGTCAAGATATTTCAAAACTTAAACTTTTGCTTGAGAAGGTTACAAGATGGACAAATTCCTCAAGAATTATGCATTAATTGTGAAAGTGAACTCTCATTGGAAAGGTTGCACTAAAGGTTTCATAAAAGAGACAGTGTTATGAAGGATCTATTCTATATATGTGGCAACCATGGTCATCCTACCACTGAATGTCCTATTGCTGCTAAAACAAGTTGTTCGAATACAATATTAGTTATGAATTTTGACTACATGAAAACTAAAATGAAAATATATCTGGCTAGTAGAACAAGTCAGAAAACCTGTTACCTCATGTGCTAGAAAAAATCTGATCCACCATTTTTCTTATAACAAAGGACCAAAGCTTGTATGGGTTCCAAAATGTAACTACTGATTTGTCTTTCCGGAGAAAGTTAAAGAAAGCAAGAAGAACTGGTACCTGTATAGTGCTTGTTCAAGAGACAAGACTAGTGACAAGAAGAAATTCCTTTTACTCTCCAAAATAAAAGGAGGTGCAGTATCCTTTGGAGATGGAAAAATATGGACCATTATCTGAGATGGTAAGATTGGAAGATCCAAATCAAAAGCGTTAGAACATGTCTACTTTGAAGAAGGACTGAAGCATAATCTACTCAACATGTCACAAATCTGTGATAAAGTTAACACAGTTATTTTTACTTCTACAGGTGTTGAAGTGAGAAGAGCAGATATGAAGTAAGTGATATTGACTGCAAGGAGACAGAACAATGTGTACAAAGCTAATATAATAACATTTCAGAAACAAAGATAACCTCCATGAGCACCGTAGAAAATGATCCCCTCCTTTGGCACAAAAAAATTGGACATGCGAGTCGTAAACAATTAAACAAACTCTCTTCCAAAGACATGGTGTTGGGTTTACCTAAAACAAAGTTTAATGATGAAAAGTTTTGTAGTGCTTGTGTAAGTGGGAAGAAGGTAAGGTCCTCATTCAAGTCAAAAAATTAGGTCAACATTACAAAGTGTCTCGACTTAGTCTATATGGATTTTTTGGACCAATAGGAATCAAAGAGAGGTGAGAAAAGGGATGTTTTTGTAATTCTTGATGATAATTCCAAGTTTACATGAAAAATCTTCTTAGCCTAAAAAAAAGATGCCTTTGATGTCTTTTGCATATTCATTAAGAAAATGGAAAAGAACTTAGGAAATTTCCTATATTTCATGAGGTCTGATCATGTTACAGAATTTGAAAATGCAAAATAGTGTATTAGAAAGGAAATATTTTACATTTGAAGAAATAGCCCGAACAATGAGAATTGTAGGAAATATTGCAAATAATGTATACGTTGAAGCAATCAGTACTGCTACATATATCATAAATAAATGCATGATTAGGCTCATTGTTTAAAAGACTACCTAAGAATTACTAAAAGTAAGAAATCCTAACATTTCTCACTTTAGAACTTTTGGCTGCAAGTGTTTTATTCATAATAATGGATAATATAACCTAGGTAAATTTTATGCTAGAATTGATGATGGAATCTTCATAGGATATTAAAATCATATCAAAGCATATAGGATCCTAAATAATAGAACAAACTGTTTTGAGGAGAGTATGCATATTGTATTTGATGAATCTTGTTCTAAGTCCAACATGGTGGAAGAAAGTTACATTGAAGAATGGCAAAACCAAACAGGTAGCACAACCTAATCAATTGATAGGAGAAACTGATTCAAGAGGCACCTTGTCATAGCAAATTACTTGTGGATGTATTCAGACAATGGGAACAAAATCACCATCTACTCCTGTCCAAACCAACTATGAGGAACCAGACAGATCTCAAAGACAGATTCAAAGAGGGTACAACTATTAAGGATCTCATCCCATTAAAAATATTATCAGTGACATCACTTATGGAAATAGCACAATATCAGGACTAAGAAGTCTGTGTTCTTTCAATGTATTTTGTCTATGATTGAACAAAAGAAGACAAATGAAGCAGTCTTTGATGATGATTTAATCAAATCCATGATAGAATAACTAAATTCGTTTAAAATAAAAAAAGTTTGGCACTTAGTTACTCCTCATAAAGATAGAACTGTGATTAGCACTAACTGGGTATACAGATACACAATTGATTAACATGGAATAGTTATAAGGAATAAGGTGAGATTGCTGGTCAAAGGATACAACCAGGAAGAATTGATATATTTTATTGAGACATTTGTTCTAGTGGTGGAATAAATGCTATAAGGTTTCTTGTGGCCTTTGCTTCTCATAAAGCGTTTATACTTTACCAAATGGATGTTAAGGGTACATTACTATATGGCATTCTTAAAGAGGGAGTGTATGTGAAACAACCTTCTGGATTTGAAAGTAAAGAATTCCCTGACTATGTGTACAAGATTGATATGTCAGTGTATGGACTAAAACAAGCTCCAAGAGTATGGTATGAGAGATTGTCAAAATTTCATCTGAAGCATTGACATACTAGAGGTATGATTGACCACACCTTGTTCTTAAAAACTAATAGGGAAAATTTATTAATATTTTAGGTATACATTGATGACATCATATTTGGCTCAACAAACATCAATATGACTCAAGACATTGCCAAACTTGTCACGACCCGAACGGGGCCCTGGCCGTGACCAGCATCCTGAACCATAAAGTCCTGGAACACCCCTATCTGCCTTATAATCATGCTCATAATTCATGACAAAAGAAATGCGGACGATACAAAATATAACGGAAACATGGTCAAGAATCATATGAAAACAAAACTGGGGAATAGTGTCCCACAATCTAAATCAACATCTCTAAAACCGTCTGCGAAATCTCTACTACATGACTGAAACAATGTCTATCTGAAAACTGAGACAAGGCCCACAACAGACCCAAAACTAATAAATGATAAATGAAATAGCAGACATCAGGCCTTCCAAAATATAGAAGGATCACCACTTGATTTTGCGATCTGTTGGAAGAAATTTACTGGTTATCTAGACCCCTAGACGGTGCCTCAAAACATGGGAGGGAAGGGGGTCAATACAAAAGTAATGGTACGCAGAGAAATCAAAATAGAATTATAATATTTTTACACAATATAGGTGAGATCCATTATAAAGCAGTTTCATATCAAATCATTTGAAATGACATGGGCATAATGTAATTTTTTTTAATAACAATGAATTGCAGATGAGCTAGGTGGAATACCCTACATTATTTAAACCAACTATCAAACCCCGATTGCCACCGAGATTAGAGTATACGTGAGGGGAAGAAACACAAAATCACACAACATGGTGTTTCAACCCCATGGTAGTGCCCAAGATCACTTAGCCCGGGCTCTTACCTATTATCCCAATTTAGGAATGAAGTAAAGTCAAGTACTCAAGATCACTTAGCCTGGTACCAAATTCCCGTGTCGACAAACATATTTTCCAGCAGTGAGCCCTTACACTAAAACGCCTTCTTCGGGCTCCCACCTATCTCATGTAAAATCAATGCATTCAAATTTCATCTGATTTAATCAGATATCATATCTGTAGGGTATCGTCTCACCCGACTTGCAAGCCATCTATATCACATTATTCTTCTCACTCAACCATTGTATTCAACATGTTTCAACAAAATAGCCCTCTCATTTTCAAGTCAAAATCATATCAATTCTCAAAATATTCCATGTCATGCTTTTCAATATGTTTTCAAACAATTTACATCAAATGCACATTCAAAATAAAATCACATAAAGGGAGGGAGTTCATATAATTCATGCTCTCAAAATTTCAACTTTTCGAAACACACGCATATACATATATAATATGGTAAATCATTCGAAAGTAGGCCTGAAGACAAGATTCAATATTATAGAAACGTTCAAAACATAATTATATTCGTAGTTTCAAAACCCAAATTTGTAAAACAAGAATTTAAAGACCCATGAGATTTTTAGATAACCCCACGTACCTCTATATGCGAATATGATAGGTGTTTCTTGATGCTTATGTTCTAGGGATTCTAAATATGCAATTAGTTTCTAAAACCCATGGATGAATCTTGAGTTGCTTGTGATTTTATTTTGCACCCCTAGAGAGATTTCTTGAACAATTTTGATGAATGAAGGTTTATTTTGTGGTCTTTGGGAACTGAATTTCGTGTTTAGGGCTAAGCAAGGGTAAAAAGGACAAGTTTGCCCCAAAAATAGAGTGTTTAAGTCATCAAAAACCTTTACATAGGCGCTACCTATGATATCGCCTTTGTTTACATAGGCGCCACCTATGCTATCGCCTATGTTTACATAGGCACCACCTACCACTTTGAAAGGCCATAACTTCTTGCTCGGGTGTCGGATTTTAGTAAAATTGGTATCATTGGAAAGCTAACTCGAAGATCTATCATTTGAAACGTAGTAGGCTCTCTAATTCGACATATACAGAGATTTATGGTCGATGGAAGATGACATAAATTACAACGTCCACTAAAACTTAATTGATCAAAATAGTTTCAACTCGTCCTTGAGTTGAAGGACCTCTATGGTCTAAATTTAAGCTTCAATGGATTCACATAGTACGGAAATAATTAAAATGCATATTGGCATAGGATTATTGCTTTGGGATTATCAACGCATCGAAATCATGGTTTTTCTAACTCTTTGAAATGCGGGGTGTTACATTATCTCCCCCTTGGGATCATTCATTCCCGAATAATGTTTAGGAATATATTGAAGCTTAGAGGTATGGAATAACATGGACATGATTTGTTTCTCTAAGAAAGAATGCACTGATCTAAAACATAACTATAACACTGGAACTACTATTGTTCTAAATTCTTATACCAGACGTGCATATATGATGCATGGAATACACGACTGAAGCAATTCATAAGATGAATTCTCTTAATGAGCATGCATATCTGATGCATTGATCTGTGACTGAGTTGTTCTCATAAACGCAGAACTAAATAACTGATAAGCTGAACTTTTTCTATTGAGCATGCATTTCTAATGCACGCATATCTAACTGGACTAACGTATGAATGTATGACTGATTACGCAATGATAACTGGTGCGAGGCTTGTAATAAGAATCTATTCATGCAACAGAATAAGGTATCTCCCCCTTGGGATCCTATGTCCCTCTATTAATGCTCAATTCACTAGATATTCGAGGAACTGAGGCGATGCATAGGGCACCTATGAATTGAATCATAACTGAACCTCTGGAATTTGAATCTAATGGATGACGCATGAACTGAGCTATATTCGCAATTGCTAGTATACTCTATCTTGGAGTAGTATCATGTCTGAGATTTTAGGTAGCATGAATAAATGAAAAGAAGAAAAAACTACTCATTCGAATCTAACTGCTAAATTGACTTACTGGCTATACAGACTGAATTATGCTGGACCCTCATACTAAACTAGAGTATCTCTTCAACGCTCTCTCTAAAGAAGTTCTAATAGTAATAGGGAGCAAAAAATCTTGGGTATAGATTACACAAGACATCCCACTGAGGAAATCAAAACATTGACACTACTCTGCACTCTGGAATATGGACATATAACTCCTAAATTAGGATAGAATTACCAGACCTTTGGCAATACAACTTCTTACTTTCAAGATTAGTACACTTGTCGAATATCCCTTAACTGTACTATTCCCCATAAATATCATATTCATTCAGTTCAACTTAAAATTTTCAGATGACCATTGAAAAATTTTTCTACTAATGTCTAAAATAGCATAATCCTTACACCGCGATAAAGCCTAACTCTAAGTGACAAAAATACAACATGCTACACCACGCTATTATTCTAAACCATATGACCCCACCTTTTATACCTCTTTTAAAGATCACATTGTAAGCATAACATGACTTACCACTTCAATGACTACTCTAAACTCTTAATATGAAGTCGCTAATCCATATTGCGACCTCCCACTACAATCCCAGAATGTCATTCAAGCCTATTTTATAACCACATGTTTACTTCAAGGCAACCACCCATAAATACATATTTCACATAGTTTCTAAACTATGTCAATATAACTCCCATGCACTACCCTAAAACATACACACAAAGTTTTCCACTAACCATCACATGTATCAAAGATTGGCCCCAAATCTTACTTCATACTTATGGCCTTATCTAAAAAAACGTACTATGATCTTCCATCAACAAGAACATTTACTTCATCACCACTATCATTTCATAGGGAGGGTCACTAAAAGGTTAAAACATAAGACCGTGAAGCATGAGAAGATTTCTATACGGGACTGAGCACACTATAAAGAGTGAGTACATGCGTCATGAGTTGCATGACCTCAACTAGAGTTCATAACATAAGAAAGGTGATTCCGACTACTTGAATGAACGAGAACTCATTATCTTGGAACTAGAAGAGTACGTGACTCTTTAATATATACAGGAATCATGAACTACAATCACGAAACTAGATCGTAATGTATGAATAAACATCCGAATAACAAAAAAAAATACTGAGGTAGGAACAGGTTGAGATTCATCATCACTTTCTAATGTTCTAAATCATACTGTATCACTACTAGAATTTGAGAGCCTTACTTGGTCATTTGTTCTATCATCTCCCCCTTAGCTTCAAGTCATCATCTATAGTTTGGGAGATCCTTACTAGATTCTAACTGAATTACACTTACTGCACTCTAGGGTCTAAAAGGAAAAAAATGACAATACATACATATCGTAGACTTAACCCGAATGACTACCTTCTGGGATACACGATATCTTTCCATAGCCACCAATAGTCATAGTATAATGCTTGCACACATATATCTATAGGTTCAACCTTCAAAACTCAAACTTAGATTCTAACACTTAACATGGCTATCTAGATCACCATATACCATCTAACTAGTCTTTCTCTACTTAACAATTCAATGGCACCACTAGCCACACAAATCATGTAATAGTCTTAGAAAAATATGTCGCAGCCTCACATCACATTGGCATACTTCAACACCATACCTACAACATTATACTTCCTTACGAATCAATTTAAACTTAAGCCATTTCATACACCGTTCAAGCCTATTAGATCACTTTCATATAACTAACATCATTGATCAAGAAATCATCACATCCACCTTTATGAACTTCAACTGTTCAAACTTAATGTCTAGTGCCAAACATGATTTCCTACCCAACCTTACACAAAATTTTCACTAGGAAACTATAAATAACCCTCATGAAACACGAGTGCACTAGAACTTCATAACCACAATAATAGATCATGACCTAATGGTTTTCCTTATCATAATCTGTTAGCATGTACTATTTCAGCACCTAAAGCCACTAATTTAATCCTACAAAACATGTATCATCAAACTTTTGTCACTATTTACCACCACACTATTTAAATTCAAGCCTATAGTTTAGTATCAATCATCTACCACCAATGAAGAATGCAACATAATATAAATATACTAATCCATCAAAGTGGGACATTCTACCCAAATACCATAAAAATCTACTACATACCTTCTCGCAAGTAACACTAGTTTACAACTATTAATGAAAAGAGGGTTAAGGGGGTTAAAGCCTCATAATAGACATGGTCAACCTTATCCTTATATTATGACCTTGTACAATTTTTTCTACTTATATGGATTTCTCACCTCGTACTTACTAACTCAATCATTCATTTAGACTGCCTTCAAATTCCTCAAACAACCATGTATCTATAATCATAACTTACACGCTAATATAGCTATTTTCACATTAAAGCAACCAACAAATCACCCTAACTTATAACTCCTTCTCTACCTTATACTAAACTAACTCATAATGAAAAATTATTTCTTTACCGGCTCAATCTCATACAAACTGATTCAGTTATACATACATTAAACCTTCAAAAGAACAACAAGTTAGATAACAAGTTGTTAGTGAATCGAAATAGGCCATACACTACTTCACTAGACTTTGATTTTGTATTTTGAATAAGAAAATGGGATGAATGATAGGTCAACTATGCTAGTGGATCGAAAGAGCCCCAAACGACTTCACTAGACTTTATGTTTCACCACTACTTTGATTACAATAGTTCATGAGATAGATATTTAATACACAATATTCAATGAACTAATAATACACATCTTACTCTGTAGAAATAAAATTAAAGTCAAGCATTTCCTCTATGGACTACCATATAGTTCACACATACTGCTAGCTACCAAATTAGTTTATCACTATAAATGGGTAAATTATCCTCACTCCTAAGCACTAACGAACACTTCTAAAGTCCTTGCAAAAATCTTATATGATTCGATCAAAACGAACCATACCATTTAGACTCTAAACTTTTGCACTTGAATCACCCCAGAAATGTGATGGGTCTGAAAACATCCGAGTAAGGAAAGAATTTGGGATGATTTTACTTTTCTATGAACGTTGTCATAGCACGAATTAGAGTATGGAGGAGGAATATTCTGACTCTATTGCCCGAACTAGAACATGAAGAAACAGAGACATTCCTAAATGCCTTATAGCCTCCTACTTATAAGTGTGGCGGGCTACACATCCATAAATAAGACTCTATCCAACACAATTTTGCAGACACCCTGGGACCATGAATCATTCTTTGATATCAATTTTGTCACAACCCGAACTTGGGACCTGGCTATGACGAGCATTACAAACTATAAAGGCCCGGAACACCTTTATTTGTATAATAAACATGCACATAATTCATGAAAAAAGATATGCAGAAGATACACAATATAATGGAAATATAGTCAAGAATCATATGAAAATGAAAATGGGGAATAGTGTCCCACAATCTAAATTAACATCTCTAAAATCATCTACAGAATCTCTACTACATGACTGAAACTATGTCTATCTAAAAACTGGGACAAGGCCCCCAGTAGACCCAAAACTAATAAATGATAAATGAAATAGCAGACGCCAGGCCTTCAGAAATATAAAAGGCTCACCACTTGATTCTGCGCTCTGGAGAAAGAAATTTACTGGTTATCTGGGCACCTAGACTATGCCTCTATTCCTGGGGGGAAAGGGGGTAAATACGAAAGTACTGGTATACAAAGGAGTCAAAACAGAAGTATAATATTTTTACACAATATATGTGAGAGCCATTATACAGCAGTTTCATATCAAATCATTTGAAAACACATGGGTATAATGTAATTGTTTTCAATAACAATGAAATGCAGCTGATCTAAGTGGAGTACCCTACATAATTTGCACCAACTGTCAAACCCCGGTTGCTGCTGAGATTAGAGTATACATACGGGGAAGACACAGAAGATCACACAACATGGTGTCTCGACCAAATGATAGTGCCCAAGATCACTTAGCCCAGGCTTCTACCTATAATCCCAATTTGGGAATGAAATAAATTCAAGTACTCAAGATCACATAGCCTGGTACCAAATTCTTGTGTTAGCAAACACGTTTTCCAGCGATGAGCCCTTACACTCAAATGCCTTCTTAAGGCATCCACCCATCTCATATAAATTAATGCATTCAAATTTTATATTATTCAATCATATATCATATTTTGTAGGGTATCGTCATACCCGACTTGCAAGCCATCAATATCAATTATTCTTCTCCTTCAACCATTGTATACAGCATGTTTCAACACAAATAACCCTTTCATTTTTGAGTCAAAATCATATCAATTCTCAAAATATTTCATGTCATATTTTTCAAGATGTTTTCAAACTATTTACATCATATGCACATTCAACACAAATTAACATCAAGCGAGGGATTTTATATAATTCATGCTCTCAAAATATTACCTTTTCGAAACACACGCATATACATATATAATATGTCAAATCGTTCAGAAGAAGGCCTAAAGACCATATTCAATATTATAGAAATGTTCAAAACATAATTATATTCATAGTTTCAAAACCCCCATTTGTAAAACTTAAATTTAAAGACTCATGAGATATTTGGGTAACCCTACGTACCTCTATATACGAATATGATAGGTGTTTCTTGATGCCTACGTTCTGGGGATTCCTAATATACAATTAGTTTTTAAAATCCACGGTTGAATCTTGAGTTGCTTTAGTTTTATTTTGAAACCCTAGATAGAGTTCTTGAACAATTTTGATGAATAAAGGCGTATTTTGGGGTCTTTTGAAATTGAATTTCGTGTTTAGGGCTAAGTAAGGGTGGAAAAGGACCATTTTCCACAAAAATAGAGTGTTTAAGTCACCTAAAACCTTTACATAGGCGCTGTCTATGCTATCACCTATGTTTACATAGGCGCCGCCTACTACTTTAAAGGCTATAACTTCTTGCTTGACTGCCCAATTTTAGGAAAATTAGTATCGTTGGAAGGCTAACTCGAAGACCTATCATTTGACACATAGTAAGCTCTCTAATTCAATAGATACAGAGAGTTATCGTTCATAGAAGCTGACACAAATTACAACATCCACTAAAACTTAATCAATCGAAATAGTTTCAACTCATCCTTGAGTTGAAGGGCCTCTATGGTTTAAATTAAAGCTTGAATGGATTCACATACTACGAATAACATGCCATATTAGCATAGGATTTATGGCTTCGATATTATCAACACATCGAAATCATGGTTTTTATAATGCCCCGAAATGCGGGATGTTACAAAAACTCATGAGTTGTGAATATGAGTTGAGCATGATGGGAGAACTAATATTCTACTTAAGACGGAAAATACAACAATCATTTTATGGAACCCTGATCCATCAAATAAAAGTATGTGAAAGAACTTCTCAAAACGTTCTTCTTGGTGGAAGCTAAGGAAATCAACATTCCAATTGCCACTGCCACTAAACTGGACATGGATGAAATAGGACCATCTATGGATCAAAAGCTATTTAGAGAGATGATTGGGTCAATTCTAAATCTCACAACAAGCAGACCTGATATTCTGTTCAGTGTTGGTTTATGTGCAACATTTCAAGCAAATCATAAGGATTCTCATTGGAAAGCTATGAAAAGAATCTTTAGCTATCTCATAGGAACTATTGATCTTGGACTTTGGTACCATAAAAAAATAATTTTAAGTTGTTAGGTTACTCTAATGCTGATTATGTAGGGTATCTAGTGGACAAAAAAAATACTATTGGTATGGCACACTTCCTTGGATCATGTCTAATCAGCTGTTCTACTAAGAAACAAAATACAGTAGCCTTCTCCACAATTAATGCTAAATATGTTTTTTACTCATTCTTATTGGGCCCAATTATTGTTGATCATGGAAAAACTCATGGATTTTGGTATGGATGTATGTTGTGTTCCTATTTTTTGTTATAATACAAGGTCTATCAATATTCCAAAACTTCCTGTGCAACATATAGATACCAGACACCATTTTCTTATAGATAACATTGAAAAAGGTCTTATAACATTTATGTTTTTTTCAAAGAAGATCAAATAACTGATATTTTTATTGAGGCATTGAATATATAGCACTTTGAAAACAACAAATTAGAGTTAGCGATTATTAAGATTGCATAAACTCCCCTCAACGATTGACTATAATTTATAGTTTTTGTTTATGTCCTGCCTAAAATGTTGAATAATTCAGTCTTGCACATTAAGTAATGTGTCCTAATTCTTGAATTTTGAATAAACAGACAAAATGGTACAATTGTGCAGAAATATTAATTCATTTAAGTAATAGTGACTGTATTTTGATATTCCCCAAGAATGATCTTCATTAATCCTTTTTAGATTCTGCTTAATGAAATAATGAGTTTAATTTATTCCCACACTAGTTGTGTCTATACAGTCTATCTTTACCCAGACTTGAGAAAAGTTATCCTATCTTGACATCTACTTCTCTTGAAATTCATTCTCTATCATACCCTATATATCCTCCATTCCTTCACTCATCACTTACCTCTAACCCCAATCTCTTTTCCATCTTGAATGTTTATTTTCTTTTTAATATCTTTCTCTTTATCACCTTCTAATGAATTGCCTTCAAATCCATCTCCTAATCTCTCATAAAATAGCATGAATATAAAATCTATCTCATAAACCATTCAGTCATAATTTGTTCTTCCTGTTAAGAAATAAGTTATAAAACTCATTCCTTATGATCCCTTTGATTTTAAACAAGATCATGATTCCTTGGGAAAGCAAGATACAAATCTAAAAAATAAGAAAGTCACTGGGGGTCCTGCAGATCCTATAGAATTGTTGACAAATATGCTTGGTGAATTAGTTCGAGAAAAGAAATTAAAACGTGAAAAAGAAAAAAATGGATTAGACAATTTAATGGGAAGTTTCTAAAATTGAAATCCTCATCGCTCGAACTGTTCATAATAGTGAAAAAAGAGCTTCATGCTAAGATTAATGCACTTCAAAGTTTTCTGCCAAGAAATATGATGAATTGGCTACTTATAAGGCATAAAAAATACTGCCTTTGTCTAAAATCAAGTCCCTTCATGCTGATCTTGCTCATGAACACAATGGCAAAGCCCACCAGACCACTTAGGTTTTTTCTCTTTAAGACCTAGGATTGTTTGTTTCATTTGATTATTTGTAGAGTGATTAGTTATTATCATATGTTGGTAATCATAATAAAATTATTTCCTTTACTCGTTAAAGTTATTCCTCTTGCAGTATTATGCCTTAACTATCTATTCTTTCTAGTTTTGGTTATTTTTGTGATAGCCCTAGTGGCCATGAATTCTTAAATGTTTAATTTTTGTCCGGGCATATCTTTAACCAACTTTTTGATGATGTCAAAATGGGGGATGATTGAGTTATGACATGTTTATAACCTAAGGACTAATATTTCTTTTATGTGTCTTTTCTTGACTAAGTGTTTTAGGAAATACCATGTTTTCATCATAAAAAATGGTGAATTTGTTAGACCAATGAAGTTTTGACAAATATAAAAGAAGCATATAGAAGAAACATGTTACTCAAGCTGGTCCAATTACATGGATACAGTCACTAGGGAAGCGGACAGAAATAAATAAACTTACCTCTCCAGAGAATGGATAAAGCTTACTTGATTTCTTGGTGAATAACGTGTGATAAAAAGTGGTTATGATTAAATATAACACTTGTTGATAAACTGAAGAGAAAATGTTTCCCTCAACTAGTATATTTACTTGTAATAGAAGTTTGATAACTACAACATTTTCACTAAAAGAGGGGTTCCAACTGAATAGAGAAGTCTAATAAAGTTGATATAACGCCCCAAAATCTAGTTCCTGGAATGCCACATGGTGCTCTGAACTACAAGTAGTCCTGAGCTAACCCTGGCTACTTTCTACTAAGTCTAGATCTCAACATTGGGAAAATATAAATATGAAATCATAATAATGCAAAAAATCTTATCTGAAACATGCTACAAGTCTCGGTAAAACTATACTGAAGAACCAAAATTCTGAATCAAATGTCTAAATTTGAATCTAGTAGTTCGACAAGCCTCTACTATGTGAATCTAGAGAGCCACTAGGAAAGGCTTCCAATTGACTCTAACTTACTTAAATGAGTAAATGGACATCTACTAATAAACAAAAATAATGAATAACTAAGTCCCCAAACTATAAGGACTCATCAACTGCAGCGATGTACATGAGATGCTTGGGAATCACTCACGCTGCAAAGACTGAGAACCTGAACCGATATTATGAGACAATGTAGCACATAGACATATATGTGGATTAGTACTTTGAGGATGTCCTGAGTATATGGGGGTGCATTCAATAAGTAAGTAATATCATCACATTTTATAAAATAATGCATGCTAAATGTAACTGACTAACACAGGCTTGAGTAATCCGAAATCTTAAGAACATAAATCAGAAATGATAAAACATATAACATAAATTTGGTGATCCATTACATTTAGTTCTAAGATCTATAAAATACTTTATCTTAAAGCTTAAGAATTTAAAATCATAACTGCTAAAACATATGCTTTAACCTAAAATCTTTAAATCAATATACTGTTGAAGAGTAGGGGACATCTTTTGGGAGGTTCTTCTAACTGACATACTCCAAGTGAGTATCCATGGAGTCCCACATCTGGTACCCATTAGGTAGGGCGATTCTACCCTTTCCATCGGAATAGAACGTTTATCTTAGTGATCGCAATCTGAGTCATCCACGTAGAAGTGGGAATAAATCTGAATCGTAAGTTAGCATATTGTTTTGGGTCTGAAAATGTAGTAAGCTACCCATCTAGATGCTAAATAATACCCCCATTATTATTCTCTAAATAATAAGAAATCCACTTCAAAAATATAACAAGGGTTTATAAGGAAACCAAATATGCTTTTCTTTCTTTAAATCTTAAGTTATCTGAACAATGTGGATTCTTATCTTAGCTTAGAACCAAAAGGTCAAATCTTTGTCAAAATCTACAAGTAATCATATCTGAGGGTGCTCCTAGATAAATAATCTTGAAATAACAATCTTAAATTGTGTCTTAATGACCAATCCATCACTCTCACATTAAATTATCTAAAAAAAATCATGCTTGATTATGTAAACACTCATAATTCATCATAAAATCTTGAAATTACTGCACAATGCATAAAAATATGAATAAGTAATGTAATTCAACTTCCAAATCATGGAAAAACTCATAATCTTGCAAATAATGATAATGAGTATAAACCCTAACTTATGTTTCATGGGAAATCACATAAATTGCAGTAAATTTGTAATTAAAATAATGTTTTGGGCACAAAGACGAAAGGATTGTCTTTGTTCAAACCCCACATACCTTAATTTGATGATCTCGATTCTAGAACTTGAATTTTTATTTTTATTGATGTTTTGGAGATGACTTCTTAGAGTTCTTGAATTGTGAATTCTCAATCTTGAAGAGTCTTTAAGAATTAATAGAGAAATTTTGGATTACTTAGGGAGGAAGTTTGAGCTTGAGGGTTTTGTTTAAGAGAGAATGATGAATAAAGTATAAAGTGATCTCTAATATGATTAATCTTTTGTGTTTGGATGGATTGGGGGTGGGAGATTTACAAAAATACCCCCTTTAAAATTTTATAAGAAACTAGAAAGCGTATATTTTCCTGATCTAGGTGGCCACTGGAATGCGCCACTATCACTGTGGCTCCCTGGAAATCGATGAATGGAAACTGGGAAGACTCCACAACAAGGAGACGTCGTGGTACCCATTTGGAATGCCTTTCTGGAATATGGCGTGATGCACTATTAATGCCCTGGACCTCTGAAAATTTACAAATAGGAAATTAACCGTCTTCGTGATGCGCCAATATTTCAGGGGGCACTAGAATGGTACAATTGGAAAATTACACCAATCCACGATGTGCTAAGGGTCCAAATAATGATGTTTTATGACAGGAACTTAAAATAAGCATAACTTCTCACCTGATTATTGGATTTAGGAAAATCCTATATCGCTGGAAAGCTAATTAAATTTCCTACATAATGGTAAGTTCAAATATATAGAATTCTAAACCAAATAAATAGTATTTGTTTTTGAATCTATCCCTTAACACTCTACAGACAAATTTAAGCTAGGAAAATTGTGGGGTATTACAATATCTCCCCCTTGGAAACATTCGTCCTTAAATGTGGCTAGTTAAGGTTAAATTTATGAGGAATTTAAGAATATAAGATAGAATGCACAACAAAAATCAACTGCGAGCCTAAATCAAAATTATTCTGAGCTACTGAGTAATCTGTGAGTGCATGAACTTACATAAGGACAACTATATAGCTGAATATATGGTTAGAAAATAATCAAATTAAGGAAGAGTATTACCATCGGCTATATCTGAGTTTGTGGAAAATAGGTCAAGGTACTTGGCTAGTATATCTGCTTCTGCTTCCCAAGTGGCGCCCTCAACCGATTGATTCTGTAAAAGAACTTTAACCAAGGGAACTTGTTTGTTCATTAGTCTACGGATCTGAGGATCTAAAATCAAAACTGCAATCTCTTTGTATGAAAGGCTATTCTAAAAGTCTGAGATTTTTGAGGGTACTATAAAAGTAAAGTCACCGATACTATTCTAAAGCATAGAGACATGGAATACAGGACAAACAGTTGATAAGTCGGCGCGTAAATCAAGCTCATAACCTACTTTCCCAAGATGACTCATAATTCTATAGGGGTCAACATACCAGGGGCTAAGCTTTCCCTTCTTTCCAAATCTCTTAACCCCTTTCATGGGTGAAATCGTTAGATACACTAAATCACTAACCTCAAACTCGAGGTCCCTTTTTCTCATATCTGCATAGGATTTTTGATGACTCTGGGCAATTTTCAATCATTCACTAATCAAATTAACATTCTCCATAGATTCAAACATTATGCCTAGCCCAAGCAAAATGGCCTCACCCACTTCAAACCAACCTATGGGTGATCTATATCTCCTCCCATAAAGAGCCTTACACTGGGCCATCTGAATGCTAGCATAGTAAATTTTATTATAAGCAAACTTAATCAATAGAAAATGATCATCTCTACTACCCTTGAAATCAAGAGCGTATTCCCTCAATATATCCTCTAAAGTTTTGGTGGTCCTCTTTGCTAAACCATCTATTTAAGGATGGAAAGTTAATGTAAGATGGACATGGGTGCCAAGACCTTTCTGAAAAGCTCTTCAAAACTGGTAAGTAAATTGAGTACCCCTATCTGAGATGATAGACAAAGGAACCCCATGTAATCTAACTAACTCTAGAATATACAACTTAGCATAATCCTCAGTTGTATTGGATGTATGAACTTGCAGGAAATGAGCTGAATTAGTCTATCTATCTATAATAACCCAAAAAGAATCATGATGATGTCGTAATTGGGGTAAACCTGATACAAAATCAATGTTCACCTCTTCTTACTTGTAAGTGGGGATACTAAACGCTTGTAATGTACCACTATGTCTTTGGTGTTCCACCTTAACCTGTTGATAAGTTACACAATTTGCTATAACTTTTGCTACATATTTCTTCATTCCACTCCACCAATAGATTTGCCGCAAGTCGCATTATATCTAAGTAGCGCTGGATGGATAGAATAATGCACGCCATGCATTTAAGCCATAATTCTCTGTCTCTACTCATCAACACAAGGCACATACAATCTATTTTGGTATCTTACCACACCATCTTCCTATTGGGAGAAAACCTTTACTTTTTTGTCTTTAATTGACTCCTTCAGTTTGAACAAACTAGAATCTTTATCTTTCTTCTCTTTAACTTCCGAAACTAGAGAAGATTCAGAACTTCTATAAACATAAATATTCCCTTCAGCTGAATAAAAACCCTAACACCCAATCTAGCCAAACCATGAAATTCTCGAGCTAACTCTTTCTTATCATTATCCACATGAGAAACACTGCCCATAGACTACAGTGGCCTTGCCAGGATGATATAAGACACTCATGTCATAATCCTTCAACAACTCCAACCACTTTGTCTGACGGAGATTCAACTCCCTCTCAGTAAACACATATTGCAAACTTTTATGGTTCATGAACACATCAACATGCACACTATAAAATAATGTCTCCAGATATTTAAAGCGAATACCATAACGGCTAATTCAAGATCATGGGTTGGGTAATTCATTTCTTGAGGCTTCAACTATATATAGTGATAGGCTATGACCTTACCTCTCTTTATTAAAACACAATAC
>JAPEIP010000013.1:62899610-62923182 GCA_026120095.1 Capsicum chinense | reverse complement strand
CCGATTGATTCTGTAAAAGAACTTTAACCAAGGGAACTTGTTTGTTCATTAGTCTACGGATCTGAGGATCTAAAATCAAAACTGCAATCTCTTTGTATGAAAGGCTATTCTAAAAGTCTGAGATTTTTGAGGGTACTATAAAAGTAAAGTCACCGATACTATTCTAAAGCATAGAGACATGGAATACAGGACAAACAGTTGATAAGTCGGCGCGTAAATCAAGCTCATAACCTACTTTCCCAAGATGACTCATAATTCTATAGGGGTCAACATACCAGGGGCTAAGCTTTCCCTTCTTTCCAAATCTCTTAACCCCTTTCATGGGTGAAATCGTTAGATACACTAAATCACTAACCTCAAACTCGAGGTCCCTTTTTCTCATATCTGCATAGGATTTTTGATGACTCTGGGCAATTTTCAATCATTCACTAATCAAATTAACATTCTCCATAGATTCAAACATTATGCCTAGCCCAAGCAAAATGGCCTCACCCACTTCAAACCAACCTATGGGTGATCTATATCTCCTCCCATAAAGAGCCTTACACTGGGCCATCTGAATGCTAGCATAGTAAATTTTATTATAAGCAAACTTAATCAATAGAAAATGATCATCTCTACTACCCTTGAAATCAAGAGCGTATTCCCTCAATATATCCTCTAAAGTTTTGGTGGTCCTCTTTGCTAAACCATCTATTTAAGGATGGAAAGTTAATGTAAGATGGACATGGGTGCCAAGACCTTTCTGAAAAGCTCTTCAAAACTGGTAAGTAAATTGAGTACCCCTATCTGAGATGATAGACAAAGGAACCCCATGTAATCTAACTAACTCTAGAATATACAACTTAGCATAATCCTCAGTTGTATTGGATGTATGAACTTGCAGGAAATGAGCTGAATTAGTCTATCTATCTATAATAACCCAAAAAGAATCATGATGATGTCGTAATTGGGGTAAACCTGATACAAAATCAATGTTCACCTCTTCTTACTTGTAAGTGGGGATACTAAACGCTTGTAATGTACCACTATGTCTTTGGTGTTCCACCTTAACCTGTTGATAAGTTACACAATTTGCTATAACTTTTGCTACATATTTCTTCATTCCACTCCACCAATAGATTTGCCGCAAGTCGCATTATATCTAAGTAGCGCTGGATGGATAGAATAATGCACGCCATGCATTTAAGCCATAATTCTCTGTCTCTACTCATCAACACAAGGCACATACAATCTATTTTGGTATCTTACCACACCATCTTCCTATTGGGAGAAAACCTTTACTTTTTTGTCTTTAATTGACTCCTTCAGTTTGAACAAACTAGAATCTTTATCTTTCTTCTCTTTAACTTCCGAAACTAGAGAAGATTCAGAACTTCTATAAACATAAATATTCCCTTCAGCTGAATAAAAACCCTAACACCCAATCTAGCCAAACCATGAAATTCTCGAGCTAACTCTTTCTTATCATTATCCACATGAGAAACACTGCCCATAGACTACAGTGGCCTTGCCAGGATGATATAAGACACTCATGTCATAATCCTTCAACAACTCCAACCACTTTGTCTGACGGAGATTCAACTCCCTCTCAGTAAACACATATTGCAAACTTTTATGGTTCATGAACACATCAACATGCACACTATAAAATAATGTCTCCAGATATTTAAAGCGAATACCATAACGGCTAATTCAAGATCATGGGTTGGGTAATTCATTTCTTGAGGCTTCAACTATATATAGTGATAGGCTATGACCTTACCTCTCTTTATTAAAACACAATACAAACAAACTCTAGAGACATAACAATAAATAATAAAGCTATTTGTACTATCAAGTAATGCTAGAATTGGGGTTGTAGTGAGTCGAGTTTCTTATGGGTCAATCTAGACATAGGAGACGTGATAGAAGAGAAACCTTTAAGAAAACGATGGTAATAACTAGCTAAACCCAAGATACTCTTAATGTCAAATGGAGAGATAGGACTTGGTCAATTCGCTATGATGTCTCTCTTTTGGGGATCAACTCTAATGCCATCGGTGGAGACAATATGATTGAGAAAGGATACTAATCTCAGCCAAAATTTATACTTGCTGAATTTGAAGAACAATTGATGGTCTTTAAGAGTTTGCAAGACAACTTTAAGATGATCTACATGGTCATCATCACTACGGGAGTACATAAGGATGTCATCTATGAATACTATGAGAAAAATATCTAGATACTATTTGAACACTCAATTTATTAGGTCTATGAAAGCTACTGGGGCATTGGTTAGCCTGAAAGACATAACTAGAAACTCAAAATTAGTATAAGGAGTTCTAAAGGTTGTCTTTGGAATATCACATTCGCTTACTTTAAGCTGATGATAGCTGGGTCTAAGGTCTATCCTTGAGAAATAGATTGCACGTTGGAGTTGATCAAACAAGTCATCAATTCTAGAAAGGGGATACTTTTTCTTAATTGTGACTTTATTTAACTGATGATAGTCAATTCACATTTGAAAAGAGCAATCCCTCTTTCACAGGAATAGGATGGGAGTGCCTCATGGGGAAATACTAGGCCTTATGAAACCTTTATCTAAAAGATCGTTGAGTTTTTCCTTTAACTCCCTAAGCTTGTCAGGAGCTATATGATAAGGACATATAAAAATAGGCTGAGTATCTGGAAGAAGGTCAATGATAAATTTTATCTCTCTATCATGGGTACCCCTAGGAAATCTTCTAAAAAAACATCAGGAAACTCTTTAACCAATTAGACCAACTAAAGTGTTGGAGTCTAAAGCTTTATGTGTTTGACTCAAATTAGATAATAAATGCAAGCTTTGGATATCAACTTTCTAGCCTTAAGGTAAGATATGAAATGACTCTTGGGAGACACTGAATTAACTGACCACTCAAAGATTGGCTCATCTGGAAACTAAAATTTCACAATGCAGGTGTAATAATCTATAGAACAGGAATGGGGCCAATCCTTACTAAGAATAAGATCAAAATCAACCATGTCTAACTCTTTCATGCCTGCTAGCCTGACTTTATAAAGGATGTTGATAGGGCACTTTTTATTGATTTGCTTAGCGACAAATGACTCTCCTACTGGTGAAGAAGCCAAGAAAGGCTTAGGGATTTTTTCAGAATTTACCTCAAAATTTACTGCAACTATTGGGGTCATAAAATAAAAACTCAACCCAGGGTCAAATAACACATAAACATCAAAATGAAAGACATAAATCATAGCAGTAACAACATCGGGTGAATCCTCCTGCTATTGACGGGATAGAAAGACATAAAACTGATTATAGCACTAACCGCCACTGGTACTATATGATCCACTCCGAGGAGGAGCTGGGAAACCTAGAGGAACTTGTGCACAATTAGCCAGAGTGTGAGGAAGAACATCTCTATTAACCCAACTAGCATATGGGCACTCTTTGATTCTGTGACCCTGCTGGCCAAAACCATAACAACCCTTTTGGCCCTACACATATTCACCTCTGTGATTCTTACCACACTTAGAACATGGGGCATGAATAGGATTCCTACTCCCACTATTTAATGTTCTAGACATAGAAGACTTACCTCACTACTATTTCCTATTTCAAGGTGTAGGACCACTGGATGAAGAAGCTCCAGGTATTGATGAATGATTCTGAAACTGCAAATGACATTCTCCTCCAGACTTTTTCTAACCATAATCAAATTTCCCTATTCTAGCCCTCTTATTTGCTCATTCTCTCTTCTTTCCCTTTTCTGCCTTAATATACTGAGCGTGTATCATCAATCTAGGAAAATTCACATCTCCAATGAGCATAGCAGTTTGACACTCCTTAACTACCAACTCGGATACACCGGTCATAAACTTACTCATGCTTGAAATTGGGTCAGCCATTTGTTCAGTGGCATACTTAGACAACTAGTTAAACTTGAGGCAATACTCCTTAACAGTCATTGAGCCTTGCATCAGGTTCATGAACTCTTCTATCTTATCTTTCCTTATCTCACGTGGGAAAAACTTGTCTAAGAATACATCCTGAAAAATCTGCCAAGTCATGAGATTTACATTCTCTCCTGTACTTTTCATCCACATCACCACCAAATCATAAGAAACATCCTTTAGCCTATAGGATGCCAATTCTACACTCTCATCTTTAGAAACATACATAATTTAGGTGATCTTTTTCACCTCATCTAGATAAAGTTATGGGTCTTCATCTGCTTTTGACCCAAAAAATTTTGGCAGGTTCTTTTTCATAAAATCTCGAATCCTTGCCATGGCTAATTCCCCATCTTAATGAGGTGTGAGTGCATCCTAATAATTGCCCTAAACATTAGCTGTCACATCTTGAGGTAGCCCCTGAAAGGCTGCCCGAAACTCTTCTTATGACACATTTTTATTCAAAAGACCCGTGGGCTAAGGTGGCTGGTTATCATTTATGAGGGCATTAGCTCGACGAGGAAGAAATTTTAATCATTAGAATGCACGAGTTAAAAGTAGATAGCGAAATTGAATGCATGATAGATCATAAAAGAAGAGCTGATATCCTAAATTACTCCATAGCCTCTTGCTTATAGATATGGCACGCTTCTTACTAATGATCAAGACTCAATGTAACAAGGCTTATATGACTCCATAGTACTCTATAAACTTTAGACTTTGAAACATTGTTTGTAACGCTCTAAAATCTAGTTCCGAGGATGCCGCACAGTGCTCCGAACAGCAAGTAGTCTAAGATATCCCTGGTTGCTTTCTACTAAGTCTTGATCTCAACAAAGGGAAAATATGAATATGAAATCAAATTAATACAGAAAATCTTATCTCAAATATGCTAGAAGTCTTGGTAAAATAGTACTGAAAAATCTAAATTCTAAATTAAATGTCTAAAACTAAATCTTATAGTTCGACTAGCCTCTATTATCTAAATCAGGAGAGTCACTAGAATAGGCCCCCAGTTGACTCAAACTGCCTAAAATTTAAAAATTAACATTTAATAATAAACTAAAAGTATGAATAAATAAGTCCCCAAACTATGAGAACTCACCAATTATAGGGATGTAGATGAGTTGCTCGGGAATCACTCACGCTGTTGAGGATTAGCTCAAGAATCTATATTATGAGAAAATGTAGCACATAGACATATATGTGGATCTGTACTTTGAGGATGTACTGAGTATATGGGGGTATATGTAATAAAAAAGCAATATCATCACAATTTATAAAATCCTGCATACTAAATGTAAATGACTAACACAAGCTTGAGTAATCCGAAATCTAAAGATCATAAATCATAAATGAGAAAAAATATATCATAAATATCGTGAGCCATTACACTTAGTTCTGAGATTAGTAAAATAAATTATCTTAAAGTTTAAGAATATTAAAAGCATAACTTCTAAAACATATGCTTTTATCTTAAATAATTAAATCAATACATTGTTGAAGAGTATGGGACATTATTTAGGAGGTTCTTCTAACTGACATACACCATATGAGCATTAATAGAGTACAATATCTGGCCCCCGTTAGGTAGGGATGTTCTACCTTTGCCATCGTAATAGAACTTTTATCTTAGTGATCACAATTAAGTCATCCATATAGAAGTCAGAATAAATTTGAATCCTAAATTGGCACGTAGTTCTGCGGTCTAAAAACGTAGTGACCTACCTATCTCGGTGCTAAATACTACTCCTATTCTTATCCTCAAAATCTTAAGAAATTCATTTCAAAAATAGCACAAGGGTTTACAAGAAAACCAATTAAGTTTTTCTCTATTTAAATCTCATGTTATCTGAACAAAGTGGATTCTTATCTTAGCTTAGGACCAAAAGGTCAATTTTTTGTCAAAATTTGTTAGTAATCTTATCTGAGGGTGCTCATAGCACAAATAATATTGAAATAAAAATCTTAAATTAGTGCTTAACAACCCATGCATCAATCTCACATTAAAACATCTAAAAATTCATGCTTGATAATGTAAACACTTATAATTCATTATAAAATTTGGAAATTATTGTACAATGCATAGAATTATGAATAAAGTCATGTAATTCAACTTCTAAATAATGGAAAAACTCATAATAAAGAAACTAATGATAATGGGGATAAACCCTAACTTAAATTTCATGGGAAATCTCATAAATTGCAGTAAATTTGTAATTAAAATAATATTTGAGGCAGAAGGATGAAAGAATTATCCTTGTTTAAATACCTTAATGTGATGATCTTGATGCGAAAACTTAAATCTTGGATCTTTATTGATGTTTTGGAGATTACTTCTTAGAGTTCTGGAATTGGGAATTTTCAATCTTGAAGAGTCTTGGAGAATTAAAGGAGAAATTTTGGATTTTTTCGAGAGTAAGTATGAGGCTTAGGGTTTTGTTTAAGACAGAATGACGAATAAAGTATAAAGTGCTCTCAAATATGATTAATCTTTTTTTTGGATGGATTTGGGGTTGGAAATTTACCAAAATACCCCCTATAAACTTTTATACGAAATTAGAAAACGTACCTTTTCCCGATCAGAGTGGCTACCACGATGCGCCACTATCAAGGTGGCTCACTTGAAATTGACGAATAGAAATTGGGTAGACTCTGTGATGCAGAGAGGTCACGGTACCCATTTGGAATGCCATTATGGCACATGGTGCGATGTTCCATTATCTCGCTAGACCTCTAAAAATGGACAAACAGGAAATTGACCCTTTCTGTAATACGCGAATATCACGGAGGGCCACTAGAATGGGACAATTTTAAATTTACACTGATCCGCGCGGTGCTAAGGGTCCAAACAATGGTGTTTTGCAACAGGAACTTAAAATAATCATAACTTCTTACTCGATTATCGAATTTAGGGGAATCTTATATAACTGGAAAGCTAATTCACTTTCCTATGCAATGGAAAGTCCAAATCTAAGGAATTACATACCAAAATAATAGTATTTATTTTGGAAGCTATCCCTTAACACTATATGGATGAATTTAATCTAGGAAATATTGTGGGGTATTACAGTTGAAGAGTCCAAGGGGTGGCAAAAATAAACATACAGTGAAGGACTCTTTGAAAAGTCATTATATATTAAGGGAGTAACTATCTTTATTACTTATGAACTCAAAAAGATAGAAACGCATAAATGAATTATCAAACTGTTGCTAAGCTTGAAGTATCGAAGAAGAACCTTTTCTTTGTTATAAGAGTTAAGAAGTCTTAGACTTTTCATGTTGGGCCGGTTCTTGAGTTGTAATATTGTGTAGTCTCAATGATGTATAAATTGAGTTTGGAGCTTTTTCTTCAAGTTTGGGAACTCGAATACTTGGGAACACTTACCTTGGGAAGATTTGTGATTTTGTAGAAATAGGAAATAATTATAATTCATTCATTACAAGAATTTTGTAATTCGTTGATATGTTGAAGCTCAAATTATTTTACTGAAGTTGGTGTTAAATCATGTAGTGGTATAGGTCATAGTTTACTACACCTCTTTCAGTCGGCTGTTTTCCATGTAAACATCACCGTGAAATTACTTATAGTTTTAGCTACTTAGGAGCATATTTGTTACCCTGTTCCATCGATAGCCAATAGTTAGGCATACAACAGGAATGCAGCAGGGCTCGTACTTTAACACTTTACATGATTCATTATCTTTTTTCTTTATGTTATGTCATCTAATTTGGTACTTTTAAAACATAACACCATTATTTAAGTTCTCAGTCAACCAATATTACACTTTCAACCAATTTCTTTTGGTGCCCTTTTCAGTTCATAAGGTTTGATTCTAATTTTTGAAGATTCTTTGAACTAAAAATTATTCAGTTAAAACTGACATGTACAAAAAATTGCCTACATGTACAGTAGCATGTCTCTAACATTTGAACTGAAATTATTTTATTAAAACTTATTTATTTGTCTGTTTAGGAGTCTATTAGTAAATAGTTTTTGTGTTTATTTTTTTCCTAACGTTTCTAAAATATGTAAAAAGAATGTATAACTATTATTTATTTATTTTATTTTTTAATAAATATACATTGTAAAAGTTATTTCACATATATAATGAAATTGTTTGTACGTTGATATTGACTGTACTCATGATATTTTTATTCAATATTTTAAATACGTAGCATAGGGTATTTAATAGATGTTGGAGATAAAAGTTGGATGTATATTCCAATATTTACCCATCAATTCAAAAATAGAGTCCAGGATTTTCTCAATAAGGCATTTGAATGAGCTTCTCAAGGAAATAGAATGTTATGTCCTTGTAGATTGTGCTATAATCATTATTGGCATTATTTAGATATGGTGGAGGATCGGTAGTATGGTCATGTATTTTATCCTAATTACACTCGATGGGTTTTCCATAGAGCAAGAAAGTTGACAAGAGGTTTGGCTCTTAAAATGAAAAATCAATGCCTGCCCTAATTATTATAGGTTGTTCTTGAATGACAATGCAAAGATTGATAATTGTGTTTTATATGGGTCTTCTATATGAAAGAATGGTCGTGATGAGTTGACTAATAAGTCCACTAAAGTTCCCATGAAGTATTAAGGTACTTTTTTTTAAAGCCTAGGCTTCAGCAGATATTCATGTGTTCTAAAACATATGTAGCTATGAGATGGAGTTCTACTGAATGACCCAAATATGGAAATTTAAGACATCCTATTGATGGGGAAGATTGGAAACATTTTGATAATATGCACCCTAACTTCTGAAAAGATATTCATACAGTTAGACTAGGTCATTAAAAGAATGGTTTGAATCTATTCAGAGCAATTAGCAATTCTCATAGTACATAGTCGATTCTGTTAATGAACTACAACTTATCACTGTAGATATGCATGAAGCCGAAATATATGGTGATATCAATGATTATTCTAGGTCCCTCATCTCCTATAAATGATATTGATGTATACTTGCAGCCGCTAATTGTAGAGTTGTATAAACTGTGGAAGATGCGAGTGGAAATATTTGATGCTTAAACTAACCAGGCATTTAATATGCTTGCATCTTTATTGTGGATAGTTAGTGATTTTCTAGCACCAGCAATGCATTATGGGTGTAGCGCCAAGGAAAGATGGGCATATAGCACTTGTAATTAAATACTTTCTCCCAATATCACATACATAGTCGTAAGATGTGTTACTTGGTTCATCAAAAAATTTCCCCATTATCATCCATATCGAAGAGAAAAAAATCATTTAATGGTAAAGAAGAGCATAAAGTTGCAACTACTCCCTTATCAGGTGAAAAAGTCCTTGAAGAGCTATGTGAACTCAATAATATTTTTGGAAAGATCCTAAAAAAGAAAAACAAAAGAGTGATGGTCTCTACACAATGATATTCAACCAACAAAAGATGATAATAGTGAAAAGGATCATCTAGCTATAGCTTCTTTCTCTACAAAATTGAGGAGGAAAGGTTTTTTAGTACTGTTTAAAAAGATGCTGAATATCCAAAAGGATGTGCCTCTAATTTATTAAGTCAAGTGCAAATAGATGAGATAATCATTTAATAATGCATCACTTGCTCCAGGTGCAGCCAGAAAAGTGTTACCCAAAAATGTTTCTTTGGCCTTGATTAGGTTGGAGAATTATTTTAGAGCCATATATAGTAAGGTTATAAGAAAAAATGATCTTGATAAAATTAAGGTTGAAATCATAGATATATAATATGATCTTGAAAATATTTTTCTTCCAACCTTTTCAGATATAATTACACATTATCCTATCCATTTAGTTGATGACATTAATCTCAGTGGCCCAACTCATTTCCATCATATTTATCCAATTGAAAGAAATTTGTGTAACTATGAGGAATTTTTTCGTAATTGAAATACCCCTGAAGCATCAATAGCAGAGGGATATTTGGTTGAAGAATGTTTGAACTTTAGTTCAACATACCTAGATTATGGGGTGAAGATAAAATTTGGTACACATCTAATAGAAGATGTTGAGGGCATTCAAATAGAGGGAGCTGATTTTTCACCAAAAATTTCTAAGACCATCCAATCAGAATTAAGAATAAAAGTAAAGGAAAGACTTTTGAATTGGATAATCATCAATGGTTTGAAGCACATCAATATTCTTTGTTCAACACCAGCGATGAACAAGTAGAGACATCTCTCAAGTAAGATAAAATAGTTCTTATTTGTATTTTAACTTTCTTTATATGATATCATAGTATGTTTATATTTCATTTATCGATATCATTATCAATTTAATTTAAATTACATGCTATTAGGGAACATAAGGGTTTCATTAATAATCATAATATAGGAAATGCATAGGTAAAAGAAAAGATACATAGTCGTGAATTTGGTGATTGGTTTAAGAAAAAAGCAAAAATTATTCAAGTGCCAAATCATTTAAAGTGTCTAGTATAGGGCCTAATTTTGTGGCTAAAACTTATATTGCATATTTCATTAATAAATTTTGATTTCATACAATGATACCGGATGTCACAACCAAGACTAAAAATAGTGGAGTGACAATGTCAGCAACAACAGATAGTTTTGCTAGTGCTAGAGATCTAAATCTTATCAATGGAATGGTTATTTATTTTGGTGTTCTTCACATATCACCAGCATAGATTACTAGGGTAGCTTTATTGTTGTAGTATTTAGATGTGATTAGTTTCATAATAAAGTTATGAATATGGGTTGATGCGTGTAAATTTCAATAGAAAATGCAACATAGATAACCATTTTGTAGTAGTATTAGAAGTGCATCAGGTGGTTTATGTAGATGATCTAATTTAGAAAAGGATATATTATGCAAGAAATACAGTCCATATTGATTTGTGCTTTTCGACAGAAGAAAGTTGTCCCAATATTGAAGAAACATTTTGGAGGAAGCCTAATGATGACATTTGTTAATCAGAAAGAGTACTAGATATTGATGTTATATGGTCGAGCAATGATCTCCCTGATGATATTATTGATGTTCATTCCCACGTACTATATTCAGAATATGTAATAGAAACATTGGAAGTGGAGGATGACATTGATGATATCAATTGGGATTGGATGAAAGCTAATGATTGAAAGAAAAGTTTATTTGTAATCATCAGAAGTGAATGTGATTGATGTACCTTCATGTGCTTTAATGTAATTTAATATATGTTCATTTGTTTCTTTATTGCTAAAATAGTATGGCAAGAAAATCAATCAATTGTATTGGAAATGAAAGGAGAATCACTATCCTAGAATCACGGCTGACTAGATCAATCTAGAAAAAAAGAAAAAGAAAAGAATTGAACAACTGTCATATGGACATCAATCTATATAAGACTAAAAGGAAAGATAGATCACAGACATATCATATATGAACGTGACTCAAAGCCACATATGGACATATCTTATATGGACTTATCAAATGGATAAATTCCTCAATCAAGGAATCAATTTAAATCCTTTAATGAGAAGGAATCTCTTGGGTTTCATTATAAAGAGCAACCTGTAAGAGATGAAGACTGAAGAAAGACACGGGTCACCCAACTTCAAGGACAAAATTTAAAGTGTCTAATTCATAGTCTAATAAGGCTTTGTAATTTTTAGTTTACAATTGTTCTATAAAGATTATGATCGAGTCAACTTTATAACATCAACTAATGTTGTGTCACAAGATCATAAGAGGAAAATAAGTCTTCAAAACTTGTTTCCTACTATTATACTCAAGCCAAAAATTTAATGATCTAAGGAAACTTTGAAACCCAATAGGACTAGAAGTAGGCACCACATTGGTGTTCCGAACCATGATAAATCTCTATGTTTTTACTTTATGTTCTGCTATTTACGTGCCTAACTGTTTTAAATCTAGTCTATTTATGATGTGAAATAATCTGCAGGTGAGTCGACTATGAGGTGTCAATTGTCGACTTACAAAAAAAAAATTAATTCACCCTCCTCTTGAATTTCAATAACAATTCCCACAAAGTAGGAACCACTGCAATAATTTTTGACAAAAACCGTCACTATAAGTTTGTGTATGGCGACGGTTTATGCAATTGTCGCTGTGAATTATCGCATTTGTACTACTGTGATGTGATCAATCATAGCGGGTGGTGTAACCATAGCAATAGACCTATATAGATGGTTGCAACAACAATGGAGATGATAATTGAACCATCACCATATACCTAATTTCCAATAGTGATATAGACTAAAGGAATTAAGTAAACTCATATTTGACCTGGAACTCAATTCTAAGAAGGGAATTAAACTTTAGGATTTTTATGTGTTTGGGATTCAATGGGTATTAGGGACACATTGGTGAAATTCCACATACATGAAGGTGGAAACTTTTGAGAAAACCTTGTAATTGAGCTTGTTCTTGGGGAACCCTAACTTTTCTTTGGAAATGAATAAATTACCCCTATTTATAGTTGAGTAATTTTTATTTTGTGAGGTGTTAGGAAAAATTTAACCCCAAACAACTATGTTAGAGTTCCCAAACTATGTGGGTTTGGTATAAAAATAATGGGACTTAACCAAAAAGCCCTTTTTAAGTTGTGAAAGAAATTACTAGTTCTATTCGTAAAGACTCAGGTTATGACATTTATGACTGTTCATGAGCCAGGGCCTGGAGTTGTGTCCTGGGGATGTAATCCTTGGGTCCTTACTGTCCTGACAACGACACACTCTTCACTATATATAATGTCTGATAACAGGTCATCATAAAGAGTCAAGGTGAAGCTATAAATCCATTTGTTTCTTTACTATTGTGACATTGACTCCACAAAGTAATTCATTATGTCTGGTAATGGGTCATTGCCTGAGTTATTGTCACTGGAAGTTTGATAGCTTCTTGGTCAGCTTGGCATCACTTTTCACGACGAAACCAGATTAAAGTGGACTAATGGAATTTTGAAGGAATTTAAAAGCCTATCTTTTTATAGGTCTAGAGCTTTAAAAGTTAGGGTATTACAATATCTTCCCCTTGGATTATTCATCCTCAGATAAAACTAAATAAGCTAAGAGGATATGGGAAAGCTAAAATTTTTCACTGAACACTTACGAGCTTTATCATGAACTGATATCTGAATTTTGTGACTGATGGTAAACTGAACTAAACTCATGAATAAATGCTATGACATGAAAATTGTTGGATAGCTAGGATAGAAATAAGAGAATTAGCTAATTAATTAATTAATTAAAACAAGCCACATCAAAGGGTACGACTCCTCCTTACCATTTGTATCTTAGGACAACAGTGGTACCCTATATCATACCCAAACCTTACCATGACCTTAACTACTAATTTTAATATGACTCAAACCCCGTAACTTTTACCTAAGGGTAAGATTGAACCCCCAATCATACCTACCCTTCGTATGTTTGATGGATTCTACAAGACAACTCAAACTTGTATTAGATAACTTTCCTTGCACCACTCGTATCGTCCTGTACAACTCTTACATAGTTCAGTTGTATCTTGTACAGTAGTTAAACCTCCAATACTGCCTAGGTTACGAGTGAAACCTCAAGATAGCTCCCCACTCGTATCCTATATGTACGAGTGGTACCCTTGATTCATAACAAGCCTAGTGAGTCTAAAACTTAGGAAATTTGGCAAGGGTCCAAGACTTGGGATGTTTCGATCTCCCCCACTAGGATCACTCATCGCTGAATGATGGTGTAACACCCCGATTTTCTGAACTAGAACGCTACACGGTGCTCATTACCCCGAGGGATGTCAAGCTAACCATTGACTGATATCTATACATGTACACTTCATAATATATGAATAAAAATATGGAAACATGAAATAAAAGGTTATAAGGTTCAATACTGAACATAATTTGAATAATAACAATGTCTGAATAAAGTTGTATCACAATTGATAATGCTCAAATTACAATCTTGAATGGGTGTAAGCTATTGTTGTCAATGTAAAACCCAACAAGGTTGGGGTTGAATCCCATAGGGAACAACATGAGTGGCGGTTAAACTAGTTTGAAACTAGAGCTCCAAGTTAAATTCAAATAGACGATATAAAAAGATAACATGGGGGTTTTAGAGATTAGTAAATAATTTTTGGTCACTTTAATTTCAGTGTTTGTCAATCAAGAGTTTATGAAATAACAAGATTTATGTTCACTAGGGCTTATGGTACATGACGGATGTAAAAGGTGACTCAAAATTCTCACAGTGGTTAGGATGACAAGCTATCTTTATCACTGATATGCTCGAATTTCTCTCGACCTATTCAAGAGTCTAATTTCCTAGTCCTCTCAGACGTAGCAAATCGCTACTCACTGTCCAGATTTTACCTCAGGTTAATCAACCTTGTTACAACGCTGATTATTAAATGAAGTCTTTCTGAGTCCCTGTTGATAATTCACTTCCTACTGTTTATGATTTCTTTGTCAAGCAAATGAGAGTAGGTACGCCTAATGTTTGCAACCAGCAGACTTTAATTATAATCTCAGAATTACCAAGAAATCCTAACACCTCTTAAATCTTGAGCATTTAACACCTTATCATGACCTAACCCTAGATCTCATAATCTAGATTAAAGGTGTTTATCCACTCATGATTCAAGAAACAAGTATGGAAATATAATTCATAACTGAAAGGATTAACTTACAATGATGAAGAAAATCAAAAGTATACTTGGAAATGAATCACAAGACAAACTCCAAAATATTGGTTTTTGATAGAGAGAGAGATAAATATTGTATACTGTATCTTGTAGATTATGTCCAATCCTTAATGATTGAATAAAAATAAAAAAAAAACTAAATCAAGGCTTTAAATAGTTAACCCTAAATAAGGAAATAAAATTAAAGTTTAGATTTTCTTCAGAATAGATGACGACACTTGTGATGGCCTATCAGTAGTTTGACAGCCTATTACAGACATCTTCTGCTTCTCTGTATGCTTAGCTTCTGCTTCCTAAGGTTGACAATGACAGTGCCACCTTATCATAATCTTGACGACATGTCATGAATATCGTCACAAAACACCTGTAACTTCCATCTTCTATTTAAGGTTGACAGCATCCTTGACAGCCTATCACTAGGCTGACGACTGTCATGGATGTCGTTAGGCACACTTTGTTCTTTATTTTCTTCCAATTTCATTCTTTTTTCTTCCTTTATTAGTGGTTCCCCTTCTTCTCTACTTATACCAAAAAATCAAAGTAAACTAATCAAAAACGACTAAAGTTGCTCAAGATTTTGAAATTATTTAGAGTTAAAAGTTGTAAATGTGTGGGCTCACACATGAACACCCTCAACTTAAACAATTGCTTGTCCTCAAGAAACTAGAACATAACCAAGAGTATACAAAGTACAAGTTGGTAGCTAACTACTCATATCAGTTTAGAGTGCATGCACCCTCTCCAAGATCAGTCAAATTAAGAGTAGCTGTGTCTATTATTGAAAATACCCATGAAACTCACGAGGAACAAGTTATGGCGAGAATTTTAGCAATAACAACCAAGCACAAACCCAAATCACACTATGTGAATAAGGCAATGATTAGCAACATACCTAGTGTGCCCTCATAATAAAGAAATCCCTTTTTCACTAATGTCAAAATTTACATACACAAACACAGGGATAAACACAAAACTCACTCTCTAAACGAAGTTCCAATATTGCACATCAAATACCATAGGATTGCCCATATAGTCAGTACCCAAGTCGTCAGACAGGTCAGTTTGGAACACTATAGGACTTTTCTTAAGCTTGTAACGTAGGCTAGGGGCTGGTATGATATTCATGGATATTTCAGAGTGACTATAACTCCTTGACCCAACACTAAACTCTTAGGGTTTCAACTCCCAACCTTCTTTCCTTCCTCTCTTTTTTTGATCAAACATGCTCAAGATGGATATGGTCTTTTTCAGTACCACATTATCTGTTTATCAGTTTTTACACAACTTTCTTATTTTTTGTTCCTTTTTCACCGCACCTAACTTTTTATTTTTATTTTTTATTCTTCCTCTATTCATACTCATTTTGTATCATGCATCCCTATGATAGCCACCCTCTACTTAGGCAGTTTGCCTAAGTCAAGGTGCATAATGTCCAAGGAGGACCAGGGCGAAAATAGGTTCATTGTGATGTAAATAGAAAGGTGAGAGGTTTCATACAATTAAATAGGTTAATTAGGGTCAAAACAGGGATGAAGAGATATTATGCACATAAGGAAGATCATTTTTGCTAAAATGGGCCAAAATAAAAAATAGCCTATGATCCTGTCTTAACCTCTATCCTATGACCATGGCAAGACTAAAAGGGCATGTTCTAGATTCAACACACAACGAGAACTGAGTAAGACCTTACATAAATAAGGCACACAAGTATCTTGCATATCACTACTTATCCAGTTCATGCACTTGTTTAACAAAGGTTATTCAGTTGCAAGACTAATGCCACAAATAGATACACCGTGGTCACAAATGGATGCAATTCACATAGTAATATATTAGACCAATGGAGAAGTGCTCAAAAATCAGAAAAATAAGTTAACTACCTTAGTTACTTGTATTTATCCTAGTCTACCACAACACATCACAAAACAAGTGCAATAAGAATAAACATGTCGGTTCTACTAAGAACTAGACTCCGGGGAAAAGAAGCACGACAACCAAAATCCCATGAGGACATCAACACCCACAAGTAGCCCCAACACCCTCTACTTAAAGTCATGCAATATCTCCAATGCATTAGACAAAAACAAGTGTTAGAAACATGCTTGTTGGACCATGGGTAAGACGATCTGATGTCAATCACATAATACGAATACAAACAACAAAATACCTTGGGTTTCCTTCCAAAAAGAACTTAATTTAGTGTCGTGGCACGACAATATCCAGTCATCCTTAATCCCTACACTTTGATGATTTAAATTGTCGGCCCATCTTTTAATATTTACATCTTTTAGGTTCACTGGGCAAGTGTGAGGGCATAATAAGGAATGTTCTATCACACCACTTTGAAGACCTGAATCACTTGCCTAATTTGCATCAAATTTTCATGTCGCCTCCTTGGGCAACGATGAGAATCTTAAAAAGCCATTAAATGGATATCGATCTTTAAGCTTCTTGGCCTTCAAGACTAGGGTTGTAGTATACCCTTTTTGAAAGATAAACTCCTAAATGTAAGAATTGTCCTCCTCATTTTTAAAATTTATCATTTGATTCAGTGGTTCGACCTTCATCACATCCACCAAGCATAATGTTGAAAAGCAGTTCAAATGAGGACTGACTCTCAATTCTAGAGTAACATCTCTATATGTATCTTTACCCTAAAATGGACTAGAGTCTTCATAAAGATTGTTCTTGATTTCTTCTTTCAAGTATAGTACCATTTCCTCATCTTTGGCATCTTCAGTCATAAATGGTTTGGTTGGTTAGGAAATCTTAAATGGAAGATCATCATACAAGCTCATCATCAGTATAGGATTCCTGCTCCTCATCTTTACATTCTTCATTATGTTAAATGATTCCATAGACAAGACATCATCTAAATATAATATAGAAGATTACTTTGAATAATTGACCTTTATATCGATCTCCACATGAATGATTGGCTTTATGTCTTCACGCATATCACATAAAATATCATATGATTCTTTATGGAGATCTAACTTTCACTTCAATATAGCTTCAATGCCACTCTTACCGGTGCTTTGTTATTTCTTTTCTTGACCATAAGACCTATTAAACTCATAAGAAAAACTAGAATTTGGGTAGCATAATATGGAGAGGGGGCATTTGGGCAATCACTCCAATGTCCATCTCGTCTACCACATACAGAAAAATCATACTCCTCGTAAAATAGAGATTGTGCAAATATCTCTCTCCATAGGGAATATCTACAACATTACCAAAAGTGAGGTCCATCATAATATGGACATGGATCATCAAGATAAGATTTCCAACCACCAAGCTCATGTTCATTCCACGATGCCATAAATATAAGTAAACTAAAATAAAAATCAACTTAACACAAGAAATAAAAGAAAATTAAAAACAAATATTTACAAGTTTGAATTCAAGCTAGTAGGATAAAATTCCAAACTAACTCAATACGCTAAATTGTTCTCTGGAAACGATGCCATTTTTTATAACGCTCAAATTACACTCTTGAATAGGTGTAAGCAATTGTTGTCAATATAAAACCCAACTAGGTTGGGGTTGAATCCTTCAGGGAACAGTGTGAGTGGTGATTAAACTAGTTTGAAACTAAAGCTACAAGTTAAACTTAAACAAATGATATGAAAAATAACATGGGAGTTTTGGAGATTAGCAAATAATTTTTTCTCACTTTAATTAGAGTGCTTGTCAAACAAGAGTTTATGAAATAAGTACTATTATATTAACTAGGGCTTACGGTACATGATAAATGCTAAAGATAACTCAAGATTCTCATGTTGGTTAGGATGAAAAGCTATCTTTATCGATGACATGCCCGAATGTCTCTAGACCTATTCAAGCATCTAATTTCCTAATCCTCTGGGACTTAGGGAATTGCTACTCACTGTCCAAATTTTACCTCAGGTTAATCATCCTTGTTACAGCGCTGATTATTAAATGAAACCTTTCCGAGTCCCTGTTGATAATTATTTTCCAATTGTTTATGATTTCTTTCTCAAGAAAATCGAAGTGGGTATGCCTACTATTTGCAACCGACAGGCTTTAATTATATTCTCAGAATTACCACAAAAGCCTAACATCTCTTAAATCTTGAGCATTTAACACCTTATCATGACCTAATCCTAGATCTCATAATCCAGATTAAAGGTGTTTAGCCACTCATGATGCAAGAAAAAAGTATGCAAATTGAATTAATAACTGAAAGGATTAACTTACAATGATGAAGAAAATCAAAAGTATACTTTGAATTGAATCATAAGACGAAACTCTAAAATATTGGTTTTTGAGAGAGAGAGAGAAATATCATATATTGTATCTTGTAGAATATGTCCAATCCTTAATAATCGAATAAAAACAAACCTAAAATAAGGATTTAAATAGTTAACCCTAAATAAGGAAGTAAAATTAAATTTCAAATTTTCTTTAGAATAGATGACCGTTTTTCTAATGGCCTGTCAGGAGTTTGAGGGCATATCTCGGATGTCGCCAACTTCTCTGCAAGATTAGCTTCTACTTCCTATGGTTGGTGATGACGATGAAGCCTTATTATCATCTTGATGGTGTGTCATGAATATTGTCACAAAACTTCCTACAACTTTCATCTTCCATTTAAGGTTGACAACATCCTTGACAGCCTATCACCAGAATGACGACGTGTCATGGATATCGTCAACCATACATCGTTCCTTATTTTCTTTATATTTCAATCTTTTTGCTTCCTATATTTGTGGTTCCTCCTCTTCTCTACTTATACTGCAAAATCAAAGTAAACTAATAGAAAATGACTAAAGTTGCTCAAGACTTTGTGATTATTTAGAGTTAAAAGCTGTAAATGTGTTAGCATGGGCTAACACAGCAATAATACGAAAACAAAACCAAAATACTGAAGTTTGAATCTAGTCTATAATCTAGTTTGAAAGCCTCTACTGTCTAAATAACCTGAAAAAGAAGCTGATAGGACATGTACCCAACTAACTCAAACTAATGAACTAATCAATAAGAAGATAGAGAAATAATCATGTCCTTAAAGGATGAGGACTCACTTCTAACTCTTATTGCTGAAATCTACAATGCTACTGTAGCTTTGGTACTCGTTTCACTGAACCTATGGTATAAAATAAAACACTATAGTGCAAATGTATCAGTACGTCTGAATATACTGAGTATACGAGTGGGGTAGGCTAAATGCAAAGGGTTTATATGCACGAATAATGCAGACTGATATGAATGTGAGAATACATACATGCATAAAGAAATAATAAAAAAACTCGTGGTGATACTGACTACTGAGTTTGAATATTGACAACATGAGTTTACTTATACTGAGATACTAAACAGATGAATGACTATTTCTGACAGTTCAAATTATGATGAAATTGTTTGATTAACTGTGTCTAATAGTTTTGAATTTGAATACTGATAATGTAAGTTATGATGAATGATCTAACTGATAAAACTTTGATGATCGAACTAACCGATGTAACTGATACTGAGCGACTGTATCTGATAGTCTAAATCTTCAAATAATAATTAAGAGTGACTAAGGTTGAGATCAGGCATAACTAATAGGTGATCTCTGGAGCTGATATTCAGAATACTCAACTGAATCTTAGACTGAGATCAAGCCTATCTTATTGGTGACCTCTGTAATTATTATTATTGAATAACTTTATATTCAACCAAGCCAATCTAGCGGGTGGTCTACGAATCTGTGGAACTATCTGAGTTACTTACTAAGATTGATGATTGTATCTTACAGTCCTAATTTCTGAGTTCTACACTAAAGACTTATACTGAAACTGTAACTATGGGAGTTCTCTGTTAATCGACATGCCTCGAATCTAAACTAGTGGGGTCCATCCTATAACCCCTGTTACAAAAGTCTCAATACCGTGCCATGGATAAGGATCTCTCTGGTCAATCCTATCAATGGATGACCCTCATAGGAAGTCAACACTAAGGCAGTATAATAGTCAAGCCTCTCTGACGGGTGATAAGTCTTTTTTTGAAAGGTGACTCCTACATCCTGAGCTTGGCTATGCTGTTATGGAGTTCAGGGGTGGCTCATAATGACTCTGCCTCTCTGAGGGGGAGCTACAATCCCTGGAGTCACTTGTTGCTAGCTCCTACTCCTAACTGAAAGACTCTAAACTTGTTCTTAGAACTTGTACTTGAAGTGAACTGAAGCTATTACTGAGTTTCTTACTTGAATAAGCTGACTGAGTTCACTTGATTCCATTATCTAATAGAATACTACGGAATCGATTATTTGACTTAATGATACTAAGTTCTTAATTGATTTCTTAAATGCTACTGAGATCTAAGTTAAGTACTGAAGAAAAGCTGGAATGATAATGATACTCAGATTAATAAGATTTCTTAAGTTCTATAACTGTGTAAGAGTTTTGAATTCCGTAACTGACTGAGTTCTACTGATCATGGCACGACTAAGATTATCTTAAGACTGACTCGACTTTAGGCACACAGCTATATTTTTTAGGTTCAAGTACTCTCAGGACTCGATGGAAGGAAACTAACACACATGATACTTCTTGATCATATGAATAAAATCCACAATTCATAATACCATAAATAGAGGATTTCATACTTCACATGGTTCTCAACATCTTATACATGAAAGGGAATACATATAAATGGGTATACTTGCGAACTTCAATATAATGGTCATTCCATATCACAATAACAACTCATAACAACAACATATATCTATAACATGGAATTAATGTGGAAACAAAAGGAATAGAAATGGACTTATCATTTAAGCATTGTTAATTCATAAAATCATTGATTCTATTATTCTTAGAATTTTATCAAACACCTTACATGCACAACTTTGGGTATAGGTGTACTTATAAATTAGACAATCTTAATCTATCCAACATTCATGGGTTTCAACAATCCTACTCACATGCTTTATGAAAAACTCATAAAGTTACAACCTTTATTCAAAACAACAAGAATCAACATGAATATAGTCATAACATAACATAAAAATTATAATTTATAATTTAAAACATGATTCTGAGCTTCATGGATGAAAGGGATCCATGGATAAACACTACGCATACCTTAGAAAGAAAACTTTGATGAGTTGCTGAAGAGTTCTTTGTTTGGGAAACTTAATTCTTGATTATCTTAGAATAAGGGCATGAATCATTCTTTTGGGAGATGATTTTAATAAAAACCCTAATCTTGTGGTTGAAAGTGTAAGAGAGATTTTCTGAGATGTTTAACTAAAGAAAAATAAGAAAAAGTTATTTCCCTTGAGGTTTATAAGTCGTGGGAGGTGAAGAAAAAGACCAAAATACCCTTACAAAAGCACTTTCCAATTGCTGAAAATCTTAGCTGACTATCAAGGATGAAATGTCATAAGATTTATGATAAGTTATCTCAAATGTCATCACTTGGGAGCTAGTTTATGCCTAAGGCTGACAATATTAGTGATAAGTTGTCACACTTGAGATAACTTATCAGAAATGTTATCACTGGTGGCTGGATTCTGCCTAAGGCTGACGACATTTAAGATAAGTCATCACACTTATGAAAAGTTATCACGAATGTCGTCACTCAGTTTTCCAAGCTGACATGCTGGAGTAAAATGGGTATAACTTTTTTCTCTGGCATCGAAGAGTTGAAACTAATGCATGATGCATGAACTGAGTTATAATCGCAACTACTAAGGTACTCTATCTTGGAATAGTTACCTTACTGAGATTTCTGATAGTATGACTAAATGGAAAGAAGTGAAAACAAACTATACAAATTAGATTGTCTGACTGCTAAACTGAACAGCTGGATTTACTGATTAACTCATGCTAAAAACTTAAGCTTAAATGAAGCTCTACTTCTGCATTCTTTCAACTAAACCTTTCACCTTAGACTCCAGTCATCATCATAAGTCTGGGAACACTTCACTAAACTCTGAGCTGAACTACAATCAATCTACTTTAGGGTCTGCGTTACAATAATGTACCTAAATGATAATTCATCTTTAAAGACTGCACTTGAAAGTATAAATCTCACTGCTAATACTATCCCAAAACTATCTATGGGGACTTCCTGAGAAAGCTCTATCTCTAGGACATTGGGCTTCACTACTTTACAACCTTAACAGTAAGGTAAAGCTAACATGAATGGAACAAAATGAGAATCCACATAAGTTTCTTAGAGAACCTTTTTATAGCACGATCTGAGACATGAAAGAAGGGAAACTGTTCCTAAAACATCTTATAGCCTCCTGCACACAAATGTAGCATGAAACACACCATGTACAAGACTCTACTAGATTCGGCTTTCAGACTTCCTAGGATACTATTGAACCTTAGGCTCTGATACTAATTTTTTAATGCATCAATTTTCTGAACCAAAATGCAACACGATGTTCTGTACACAGCATAATATATGAATATAAATGCAAATACATGAACAGAAAGTCCATAAGGTTCAATACTGAACATAATCTAAATAATAATAATGTCTGAATAAAGTGGTATCATAATACTAAAAAAAAACTAAAATACTGAAGTATGAATCTAGTTTGTAATCTAGTCTGCAATATAGTCTGAAAGCCTCTACTGTCTGAATAACTAGAATAAGGAGATATTGGGACATGTCCCTAACTAACTCCAATTAATAAACTAATCAATAAGAATATACAGAAATAATCATGTCCTTGAAGGATGAGGACTCACTTCTAACTCTGATTACTGAAATCTGCAATGCTACTGCTGCTCTAGAACTTGTTCCTGTAAACCTATGGTGTAAAATAAACACCATAGCATGAATACTCAGTACGTCAAAATATACTGATTATATGAGTGAGGTAGGATAAATGCAAAGGGCTTATATGCATGAAAAATGCCCACTGATATGAATGTGAGAATACATACATGCATAAGTAACTATAACTAAACTCGTGGTGATACTGGCTACTGAGTTTGAATGCTGACA
>JAPEIP010000013.1:62880541-62899510 GCA_026120095.1 Capsicum chinense | reverse complement strand
GAAAAATGCCCACTGATATGAATGTGAGAATACATACATGCATAAGTAACTATAACTAAACTCGTGGTGATACTGGCTACTGAGTTTGAATGCTGACAACATGAGTTTGCTGATACTGAGATATTGAATAGATGAATGACTATTTATAATAGTTAGAATTATGAAGAACTGGTTTGATTGACTGTGTCAAATAGTCCTAAAACTGAATACTGATAACATAAGCTATGACTAATAATCTAACTGATATAACTGTGTTGATCAGCATAACTGATGTAACTGCTACTGAGCGACTGTATCTGGCAGTCTATATCTTCTAATAATGATTAAGAGTGACTAAGCTTGAGATTAGGCCTAACTAACTGGTCATCTATAGAACTGATATTGAGAATACTTAACTGAATTTGAGACTAAGATCAAATCTATCTGATGGGTGACCTCTGTAAGTACTGTTACTAAATAACTTTGTGTTCGACCAAGCCTATCTAGTGGGTTTTATATGAATATGTGGAACTATTTTAGTTACTTACTAAGATTAATGACTGTATCTGACAGTTCTGATTTTTGATTTCAACTCTGAACACTTATACTAAAACTATAACTGTGGGAGTTCTCCTTAACAGACAGGCCCCGAATCTAAACTGGTGGGGTCCAACCTCTAACCGTAGGTGGAAGGGTGTCAATACCATTCCATGGGTAAAGACGTCCCTGGTCAAGCTTATCTGACGGGTGACCCTCGTAGGATGTCCAGCCTAAGGCAGTATAATAGTCAACCAATCAAACGGGTGACAAGATTTTTCTGATGGGTGACTCTTACATCCTGCTTTGGCTACGCAGTTTTGGAGATCAGGGATTGCTCCTAATGACTTTGCCTCTCCAATGGGGAGCTTCCATCTTTAAACTCGCTCGGTGCTAGCTCCTACTCTGAACTAAAAGACTATGAGCAGATTCTCAGAACTTTTACTTGAACTGAACTGATGTTGTACTGAGTTTCTTACTTGACTAAGCTGATTGAGTTCACTTGGTTCCGTTCTCCGATGGAATACTACTGAATCTATTATTTGACTAAATGATACTAATTTCTGAAATACTTTCTTGAATGCTACTGAGATCTAAGCTAAGTATGGAACTAAACCTGGAATGATAGCAATACTTAGATTTCTTAAGTTCTATAACTCTATGAGAGTTTAGAATTCTTTAACTCGCCGTGTTCTACTAATCATAGCTTGACTTAGATTATCTTGAGACTGACTCAGCTTTAGGCACACAGCTATATTTTTCTAGAACAAGTACCCCCAAGACTCGATGGAAGGAAACTGACACACATGATACTTCTTGTTCATATGAATAGAATCCACAATTCATAATACCATAAATAGAGAATTTCACACTACACATGGTTCTCAACATCTTATACATGAAAGGGAATACATATAACATGGGTATACTTGCATACTTCATTATCATGGACATTGCATATCACAACAACAACTCATAACAACAACACATATCAATAACATGGAATTCAAATGGAAACATAAGTAATAGAACATGGTCTTGTCATTCAGGCACTGTTAAGTCATAAAAACATGGATTCTATAATTCTTGGCATTTTTTCAAACACCTTACATGCACAACTTTGGGCATAGGTGTACTTATCAATTTGACAATCTTAATCTATCGAAAATTCAAAGGTTTCAACTAACCTACACACATGCTTCATGAAAAACACATCAACATAAAACCTTGAATCCAAACAACAATCATCAACATGAATATACTCATAACACGATAAGAAAATCACAGTTTATAATTTAAAACATGACTCTTGAGCTCCATGGATGAAACAGATCCATCGATGAACGCCACGCATACCTTATAAAGGAAACTTTGATGAGTTTCTTGAAAGTTCTTGGATTGGGATACTTAATTCTTTATTATCTCGAAAAAAGGGCTTGAATCTTGCTTTTGGTAGATAATTTTAATAAAAACCCTAATCTTGTGTAAGAGAGGCTTTTTGAGATGTTTAACTAAAGAAAAATAATAGAAAGTTACGTCCCTAAAGGTTTATAAGCCATGGGAAGTGAAGGTAAAGACCAAAATACCCTTATGAAACCACTTCCCAATTGTTGCAAATCTTAGCTGACGACCAAGTCTGAAATGTCGTCAGATTTGTGATAAGTCATCTTAAATATCATTACTTGGGAGCTTGTTTGTGCCTAAGACTGACATCATTCATAATAAGTCATCACACTTGTGATAACTTATCAGAAATGTCATCACTGGGGGCTGGATTATGCCTACGTCTGACAACATTTGTGATATGTCGTCTCACTTGTAATGAGTTATCAGGAATGTCATCACTTATTTTTCAAGGCTGACATGCTGGAGTAAAATGGGTATAACTTTTTGCTCCTCTATCGGAGTTTGAAAAAATTGGTATCATTGGAAAGATAATTCAAATAGCTTTTATTTGACATATAGTAGCTCCTCTAATTCAATTTATACAAGGACTTATGGTCGATTGAAGTTGACCTATGTTTTGACGCTCACTAAAACTTGAAAGATAGGAAAGCTTTCAACTTGTCCTTGAGTTAGGGGACCTCTATGATATAAATTTATGCTCAAATAGATTTCCACTCCACATAATTTACTAACACGATAAATTTGATGGGACTCGAGGCTTTTGGAACATCTACGCATATGAATGACAGATTTTCATTCTAGTGCAAAATGTGGGGCATTACTGATGGGTAATGGTAAGAACAGGCACGAGGTAACACAATAACACACATCAATCTTTCCCCCAACAAAAGTAGAGAACAAGAACACAAACTAAGATGAGAAGATCCTCACACAAAGTAGAGAACAAGAACACAAACCAAGATGAGAAGATCCTCACACATCCCAAGTATGATATACACCCCAGCACTTTTATTCCAACCTCTAACTAAGTTAGAAAACAAGGATTAAAGAGGAACCATTCCTTACCTTTAAAAAAGTTAAAAAACCAAAAATGTGTTGAAGAACACATACCCTACGCATGAATTTTTTGAACAAAGAACAAATACGGATCCCTGGACTAAATGCTCTCTTCTGCATCCAAAATGGCTTTCTTGAACTTTTGGTTATACCGTGGAAAATCTGATGAAGTCACACCTGTCATTCACAACTGGTGAACTTACTAATCCAATATTTCACATAAGGAACAAGAAATTCATGATATACCACCCAAAGGAACCAACCAACCAAGGAGCATCTACATCTTAAATCCCCACAACACATAGATTACTAGGTGAATTGATTCATACAAGAGTTGAAATCCAATAAAACATAGAATTTGTTGAGAAACATCACTATGAGAGCTTGAGTCTAACCCTACACTACCACTTCCATGTTCAAGCCTATCCAATGACAAAAAGAGTTAACTTAGGCCACTAGGCTCTACTCCTTACATCTATCCCAACAAACTACTCTACCATTATCACCTTTATAATATAGAACCCATGATTAAAAGACATTGACAAAGCATCCCTAACGGTTATAATTGAAAACAAAACTAATAAAACTACTAATCCATGAAGACCATTAACAAAAACCATGCCTTACAAAACCTCTCAAGTACCCAACACATATGGGTTTATCTAGCAATCACAACTTTCAAGACTACTGCTTACATACCCACGGTATGATCTATCAATAAAAATATTTAACACCATTTAATATTTCTCAACAAATGACCACCTACTCGTTTCCTAACAATTTATCCTGACAATAATCTCACCTCACTTCAAACCTCTAGTAGCCACTTTAGACTCTCCCCCACTTTAAGACTCCTACATTTTTCTTTACAAAATATCACCATTCTCTCCAAGCCACTACTATCCTAACATTAGGAGAGTCATTAAGGAACCAAAGTACAATAATTAACCATGCTTCCCAAGGTAAAAGCTTGAAACAAGAAAAGGCATGAAGTACTTCATAACAACCACCTAAACCATAATGAATAATCATCTTGACAAAACCATAACATAAAAAAAGTCCTTTGAAATGGACACCAAAAGTAACACAACAACCTATACTATAAATAATACATTGTAGTGTCAAGACTGATATCACGGGAACAAGAAATATGCAAGATGTTCCAACAACACTAGTAGAGTACTTCTTTTAACCGATAGAAGAGAATCACCAAAATATGCAATCCAACTTTCCCTTGAAGTCCATCAAAAGAAATGTTTCTGATTAACTACCAACTTTCATCCCATTTTACCTTAAAGAATAACACTACTCTCTAATAGGTATCACCAATGATATACTCAAGGGACGCTTGGTTCTCCCATACCTAAAATGTTATTCAACAAAGAGATACCAAGAGCCCAACATAGATGCGTGAAAACCATTAGACCAAATTGACTCCAAGGGTTCCAATTTAACCAAAAATATTTCAGAATCAAACCATGGCCACCAAGGCCTTTTCCAAATCTTTTGAATCTAACCAAAACAAATTCATGTTCATTTAACCATTTATTCAAGGAAAAGATTAAAGGATAGTCAAACTATATGACAAAATTATATTCAATAGCAATTTGCACAAATAATTTGAAGACATCCAAATTTAAAGACCAAAACTAAGTAATTGGGGGATCCATAGAACAACAAAATTTACTTACCATTCCAATGCATCCCACAATGTTCATAAACATTAGTAAAACATTAACAATGGATCATAATCCATGGAAAATCAATTGAATGAGTGATTTGTCGAAATCCTCAATTATCCTAAAATCCATTTACAAAACCATGAATTTAGAAATGAATTTCATGCCCACACCAAAGTACAAGTATAGGTACAAAGACATGGGCTAGCTCCATGATGTAACCTATGAAATAACTAGATCTCTAGTCCATTCGTTCAATCTGAATTTCGGACCTATAAGTCTCAACTTCCCCACTATTGTAATCCCCAAGTCATTAACATCATCAAACTTGCCAATTTACCTCTGCAATTTCTGTATTGCTATCCCGAGCTACTATATCCCCTCTATCATAATCAAACATCAAAGATTCGCACTTACTATATATCAACCACCATGTAATACTAACAAAGTACCCCGTATAAAATCTAATGTATATATAAGGTCCTTCCCTACTAGAAGGAAACCCTAAAATCCTTAGTCGCCCTTCAACAACCTACCCATTCCTAAAGAAAACCATCTCCCTTATGCAAGAGTGAAAAAACATCATAGAGAAATATCAAGACTGATGAAATCTTCACCTAACAGATCCCTTAATTGCTACTTAGGCTCCACTAACCTAACCAAAACTATTCTATAAAAAAATAGAAATTTGGACAATTGTCCCAAACAACACCACTCCGAAATTAACCTCCCCATTAGAAAGACACCACAAGGGTCATTAGAAGGACCCCAAGAAATTCAGGCACAACCAAAGCCAAAGGCAATGATAGACCTTCAAAGTTAGAATCTTTAACCCGGACCAACCGATAATAGAGACACCCCTTTGGAGACCAATCTTGGAGTTCTAAGATAAAACATAACCTTTTCCTTATTAGTTAGGATACGAAATGAAACTATTATCCTATTCCATATACGAATCACCATGGAGCCTAACAAGACCAACAATCTAATAGTGAAAAGCACGACTGCAACAAAATCCATACCTCGAATGACATCGGAATCCACCATATTCGAGTCAAAAATTCCACCAAGAACTCTTGTTTACAAACAAATACCATACACCCCTATAAAATCTTTTCCCAATCGCAGAGTCACCTACCAGGGTAGAAATAAAAAAATAAGAGAGTTTGAAACAACCTTTAGGACCAAAACCTAGATACACAATAACATATTGGGTCACACAAGAGAAAGGACCCCAAACTAAACAAGCTAGACACCCTATAAAGAAAATAGTTTTTCAACATACCAGTTTCAGCATCATTAGATGCCTCAGACTCCCAAGGAATAGTAAAAGTATTTAGATAATCCCAACAAATACTAAAACTAAAAGTAGTACCCGATATTCTATTATCCCTAAGTGCCAACCCTTATGGGATACTCTCATTTATCTAGAAAATGGTGACTCCTTACCTGGTTTATTTCTAACCTCACCTTATTCTACTCCAAACAAATAGGACCAAAATAACGTGATAGTGTTGTCAATATTTGGGCCCATAGATTAATAGAATGACAAAACTTGGAATTGGTAACCTCCTCTTAAGGTATTTGAGATTGAATGACACTACCCAAGATAGGGTTATAGCAGATCGGTGGAACTCCACAGAGAAAACCAGAAGTTTTAAACCTTGACATGGTCTACACCCCATGCATTAGACTAGATCCATCCATGTTGTCCTCTAGTAGGAAATGTAGGTTTCTAAGAATCTTTAGATCATTAAGGAGTTATGATCCGAAGTGTGAACTAAAGAATATTCAGAGAAGAGTTGAAGACCTTAGACTTTGTAGACCAAAAGTAGAATAACCAAGCAAGTGAAACATTACTAGATGCCTCGTAGCCTCTTGATTCTAAGTGTAGTGCACCACACACCCATAAGGCAAGACTCTACACGACACTACTTTGTGGACACCCCATGATACTGAAACCTAAAGCTCTAATACCAACATGACACAATCCAAACTAGGGCCTTGTTGTAATGGGAAATCTCAAGCCTAACTAGGATTTGGAACCACCCCTATTTCCTAAACCAAGCACCAAATGCTTACCTTGAGTCAACTGAAGTTTGAATATATAACAAGATATCTTATCCAGCCATGTGGTGACTCTGGGATAAGTCTATAATTAATACCAATTCAATTAAGTTCAACCACCTAATAGACAAGGAAACCAATATAAAGCCTTAAATCAATGCATTGATAGTAAGCCAATGTAAGTATACTTATGTGTAATATAAACAACCCATACCATATTGTAACACCTCAAAATCAAATCACAAGATGTCACAGGGTGCTCAAGGCTATGAATAGCCCAAAGCTAACCCTTTGAGACATCTACTAGGTCTTAACCTTACTTTAAGATAATTTAGTAAAGAAATAATGTTTTATTATAACAAAATTGATCTGAATAAACTATAGATACTGTCTGAATAATATATTAAAAGATTGTAATCAACTAGTAGTCCGACAAGCCTCTACTACTAAATAACTAGAGAGCCATTGGGATAGAACCTCAACTGAATCAAACTAAACTAAAAATGATATCTTAAATACTAAGAAAGCTAGAAATCTGAAGAAGTAGGCCCTCAAATCATAAGGACTCACCACTGTGAAAGAGTAGATAGAGATGCTCAAATTATTCACGCTGCTGATACTGAGCACTGCACCTACATTATAAGATAATGTAACACATAGACGTATATATGGTTCAGTACTTTGAGGATGTACTGTGTATATGGGGGTAAAATTCATAAGTAAGATATTATCATAATTAGAGAGTAAATGCATGATGAATGTATATGACTCATATAAGTTTAATTATCTAAAATACTAAAATATAAAATCATGTATAACAAATCATACTTGTAAATCTAGTATGTCATAACACTTAGTCTTATAAATACTTATCTATCATTATTTTTTTTGAAACATAGAAGCTTTGGGAGCTTTGGGAATCTTGGAACTTTGGGACTTAGGGATTTTTTTTATAACCGACACAAACCATGTGAGGTGACATGGAGTCCAATGTCTTTCCCATATTGAGGAAAGTTGTTCTAACCTTTCCATCGGAATAGAATATTTACTTAAGTGAGCACTATCTTAGACCACTATGGACAGATCATAAACCTTCGGTGGCATGTAGTTCTAGGGTATGAGACCTTGGAATCATACCCAACTCGGTGCTAAATACTACTCCCATACTTATTGCTCAGAACTTTTAGGAAATCTACCTTAAAATGGAACAAGGGTTAATAATGAAGAACAATTATACTTTTTTCTTTAAATCATAAGCTGTATGAATAATGTGCATTCCTATCTTAGCTTGGATCAAAAGATGAACTTTCTTTATTAAAATATAAAAATAGCTAATCACAGGATGCTTAAAACATAGTCATTTTTGAAATGTCAACATACACACTCGAGCTTAAGGACCCATGCTTCAATTTCATGTCAAACACCATAAGGTTCATGGTTAATAATGCAACTATTCATAATTCAACTTAAATTCCGGAACATATGATCATACACATTTATTTTTCAAAAGTATACATGTACTTCAATCTCCAAATCATTTAAAATCTCAAAATCATGCAATTAGCAACGTTGGGTATAAACCCTAACTTAAATGCCATGGGAACTCATACAAAATTCAAAAATTTGGAATTTAAAGTAAGTTTTTTGGCCGAAGGATGAATGATTTATCCTTGTTCAAAACCCCACATACCTTTGATGATGAACTAGTTGAACAAGCTCGCTTTTGAGATTCTATTCGTGTTCTTGAATGATGATTCTTTGACTTATGGAGTTGGGAACTTTTAATCTTGGGCTAATTTGAAAAAAGAATGAGGAATCTTCGGGATTCTTGAGGTTGATTGTTGAAATTTAGGGTCTTTTATTGGAGAAATTTTTGGAATATATAATAAGATGCTTGTAATAGACTTAAATTTTGTGGTTGGACGGTTTTAGGGGCTGGGAAAAATTTTGAAATACCTTTCTTAACTTATAAATAAAATTGGAAAATAAACTGGAGTCCTGATTTAATGGGCCACCGTGATGGCCCACTCTCACGGTTGCTCACTGTAATTTAATGGCTAGGAAATTGGTGGTCTCCACAACGAGGATCTATCGTATTGTACCACTAGATTTTAACAATTTAGACCTGGAAATTAAACGCGATGCTCCACCATGGTAGTGCCCTATAGAAATTTCATTTTGATCTTCGGCGCAGTGCGCCACTATAGCATTGGACTACTAGAATTCAACAATTACCGAAAATGGACCTCTTCGCGACGCGCCAATATCGCGAAGGTCCACTAAAAATTGACAAAAGGAAATTAGGACCTCGCCGCAATGCGCCAATATCATGGTGGTCCACTGGAAAGTGACATTGATGAAATTTTCCTTCACCGCAATGTGGTGACTGCCCAGTTGGTACACTATGAACTTAAAAATGCTCTAACTTCTTAACCAAGTGCTGGATTTGAGAGAATTTGGTATCGATGGAAATCTTATTCAATTTCTCACACAGTAAAAAGTCGAAATCTAGAGAATTCTATTTCAAATAAATATTAGTAATTTTTTAAGACATCCCTTAACATTCTAGGATCGAATTTTAGCTAGAAAAAGTTTGGGGTATTACACATACCCAAGTCCACAATTATCCACATAAAGCCTCTAGACCAACCAATGAGTACCTAGTTAGGACATGCCCCCGAAAATATACAAAACCAAAGTCTATGAAAGATAAGATATGTAAAGTAAACTGTGACATTAAATAGATGCCTTTTGAACTATGGAAGCTCATCACTTCAACAAAACATAAAATATACCTAAATACGATCACTAAATAAGAGAAGTAGAATGGTCGGTTCCTGCATAGCACAGGTATACAGCTGCTAGTACATGAGTTAGTCGGTAAGCGCTGGCATGCACTCAGGATAAGGATAAAATAATTCAATTTTCAAAGCCAAGTGAAACCATCCATCATGCATACACCCTATATATATATAAAACCATGTGGGAAATGGGGACCGAGTTTTGTATGCTTTTCAAACCATTACCTGGGTTGTGTAGCTTAGCCGTCCTGAACTACCTATGGACTATATGTGTTTAGCTACCCCGACTGAAAGGGCACCAGTGCATGTAGCTGCACGACTAAGGAAGTATACCATAGAATGACTAGTGCATCCCTGGTTGAGTGACATCATGCACACGGTCTACTAAGACCAATCCTCATATTGGAAAATATGAGGTTCCAGTTTTTATCCCCAATGTTGCACATCAAACAATGGCACTTAACCTTCATCTATACCATTATCATTTTCAGAAGTTGCTTCATTGGAATTGGATATAGCATCATCTTCGGCATCAGAATTTAGGGGTATTTTAGGTGCAGAGATAGTTGGGTTCTCTCTCCTTGGATCAAGTGGAGGTGTTTTCTCTAAAGTTGCTACTTTTTCCCCTTTGTAGACTTTTATGACTAAGGGGTCAACCTTTTTCTTCTAGGGGTATTTTTATAGTTACCTCTACTAGTGGTTGACTTAGTAGCATCAAAACTTAAAGACTGGGCATTATTGTTTCCCTTTTTCGGCACCTATATTGAGGAAAATGTATTTTTCAAAGGCATCGTACCTTAAATTACACATTCATTAGTAAGTAATAAATAAAATAAAGAAAAAATAAGAAAATAAAATTTGGTATGCAAGCTCTATCAAGGATAGAAGGTGGGGGTACTGGTCGTATTGGTTGGGTACGACTTGCATGACCTAGTCATAGCTAAACATTGCATATACAATTGTCCACTAGTCTGCTTACGTGTCCTCCTAACAAGTTGTACCAAAAAGGCATGACTCTTACCAACAGTCGTAGGCTAATCAGAAACAACTTATAATATATTACCTTTGCCTAGGTCCTTACAACTGCTGTGTATGAGTCGTACGGTATGGATATGACTCTTTTAAGCAAGTCGTACATGTATTAGAACCTATAGTTAGTTAAATTTCTAGGTTCTTAGTTGGTATGATTCGCATTACGACCACGTTACCTATGGGTACGATTCGTAAGGAATCTTGTGTCCACTGCAACATCAAAGTTCAACCTTAAAGTTGACTTAAATTCAAATTTCCCAAACCACCCTAACTTTATGTAGAAATATTGCACACTTCCATTCCAAACTTGATAATAAAATCAATAGCTAAAATCAATTTTAACCATATGTTCCATTGCTAACTAATAACACATGAACTAGGGTAGCAAAATTCAACCCATACGTAATATAACTTAAAGAAAGTTGAAGATAACTCATGTTTTAAGTTTTAACTTCAAAGGTAAGGAGTTTAAATTTTAAAGCTTACTTATTATGTTGAGTTGTTAACATTGCCCGATTTAAACTTGTCTTCTCCAAATTTGTGCCTAATTTTTGCAATATGAAAGAATTCGAGCCAGGTAGTATGTATTTCAATGTTAAATAGTGTTTTGGAAGCTTGAAATTTAACAAGAAAGAGAAGTAGGTGTGAGTTTTATATATTGCGTATCCGATGAATACTCTTTTTTGTCATTTTAATTCAAGTACTCGATCGGGTTAACCCACGACCCCTAACCTGGTAATCTTGGGTACGAGTCATGTGTATCACTCGTACCCATCCTTATGGGGTTTTTATTCAACTAATATAAACCTATAACGTTACCTACCATCTAGAGTGGATACGACTCAATGTGACAACTCGTAACTTAACTGTATGACTCATTCCGAGAATCATATCCATTACAGATCCTTTTACCTGATTTTATATTTTATCCCAGATCCTTATCATTCCTAGTCATGAGTTTAACCATATAGATACGACTTATAAATAGTTCGTATGACATATTTACTTGAACTTTTCTAGATCTTTTACGCAATCTTGAGTCCTGTACACTGAAAAAAACATATTACCCTATAAATAAATAAGTATAAAACAATGGTTGCCTCCCACACAATACTTGATTTAACATAGCAGAAGGACATAGCTAAGTTGGATGATTGAATTCCACCATCTAGTATCTTGGGTTGCCTCCTATGCAGTGCTTGATTTAACGTCACGACACAACACGATTACCTTTGTTACTTAGGCTTTACCAAGGTCCATCTCAAAAATCACATTAATTTCCTTAGTGTTACCCATATAATGCTTGAAACTTTGCCCATTCACCTTGAATGAGGATTCACCATCCCGCATCAATTCCAAAGCACCATATGTAAAGACTTTTACCATAGTAAAGGGACCATACCATCTAGACTTAAACTTACCTAGAAACAAGGGAAGCCCTAAATTGTAGAGCAATACCTAGTCATTTTTTTTAAGATTATTTTCTTAATTTTTCCATCATGATGCATCTTAATGTTTTCCTTCTAAAGTACAGAACTGTCATTCATCTAGAGTCAGAATTCATTCAAATTATTTATACTATTCATCCTTGCCATGGTTGTATCTTGCCACTAAAAATTCAGTTTCTTCAAATCCCCTTGTGCTTTATGCTCAAGTTCAATAGACAAATGACAAGCCTTTCCATATGCTAGCTGATAATTTGAAGAGCTAATTGGGGTGTTGAAAGCTATTCGATATGCCCATAATGCCTCATCTAACTTTCGTGACCAATTACTCCTATTGGCATTCATTGTCTTTACCAAGATGGACTTAATTTCTCTATTAGACACCTCAACTTGCCCACTAGTCTGGGGATGATAAGGTGTTTCTACTTTGTGTTTCTCTCCATAATTCTCAAGTAGGCATTTGAATAGATGATTACAGAAATACGACCCATCATAACTAATAATAGTATGTGGCATGCCAAATAGAGAAAAAATGTGTTTTTTGAAGAATGCAGTGATACTACGTGCTTCATTATTTTGAAGTGAAATTGATTCCACCCATTTTGAAACAATGTCCAAAGCTATATGAATATACTTCATGCCAAACGATATCACAAAAGTAACCATGAAGTGTATACCCCATACGTCAAATAATTCTAATTCTAAGATATGAGTCATAGGAAGTTCATGGTGTCTAGAGATGTTGCCTTTTCATTGACATTGATCATAAGCTAAAGCAAAATCATGTACAACTTTGTAGCATGTTTGCCAATAATACCAATATTGCAAGATTTTCTTGGTTTTCTAGGTTCCACCTTGACGATCTCCAACTGACGGAGAAGGACACGACTTAAGTATACTGACCATCTTCACCTCATGTATGCATCTATGAATTATCCCATTCAAATAAATTATTGAAAGGAAAGATCTTCTAGGATTAGATTACTTGCTAGATGATTTGCATAGTCCGCAAACCATGGATTAGATCTTGTGAAGTGGCTAATATCTGCTTATCTTTTGAATTGTCATCAATCTTAAGCCTATCTTTAAAATTCTAAATAGCTTTCTCCTCATGTTTTTAAAAAAGATATGTAACTTGATTTTTAGTGCCTTTTCTGTCCTTGACCTCGAAATCAATTCTTGCAGCAATAGCACCCATCTAATAAGCCTAGGATTTGTATCCATTTTTGTCCATTAAGTACTGCAATGCTACAGATCAGTTTGCATAATCACCTTTGTCCCAATAAAATAAGACCTAAACTTCGTAGAGGAAAAAACCACAGCCAAAAACTCATGTTTGGTCATGGTCTAGTTTTTCAGAGTATGATTTAGTTCTTTTCTAGCCTAATAGATGTGAAGAAGTATATTTTCTTCTCATTGAACCAGTATAACCCCTTAGGATAAACCACTTGCGTCACACATAATCTCAAATGGCATGGACCAGGCTTTAGAAATAATGATAGGTGCAGTCATTAGTTTCTTTTTTAGAGACAAAATCCTTTAAGCATGCTACAGTAAATTGAAATTTTAAATTTTTCTCAAGAAGCCGACAAAGAGGGTTTCCAATATTAGATATTTCCTTAATGTAATGCCTATAAAACCACACATAAACCAAAAATTCTAAAAACTTCCTTCACTAAAATTGTTGGAGGTAATTTCTCTATTACTTAAATCTTTACTTTATCTAGCTCAATACCACTTTTTGAGACTGTACGTCCAAGGACTATACCTTCTTTGAATATAATATGATACTTTTCCAAATTAAGTACTGACTTTCATTCTTTGCACCATCTATGAGCATTTGCCAAGTGAACTAAGCATCCATCAAAAGAATCACCAATGATTGAAAAATTAGCCATAAACAGATTGACGGTGTCTTCTACCATGTCAGAGAAGATTGGCATCATACATATCTAAAATGTGGCTGGAGCATTACATATCCTGAATATTATCTAGTTTAATTTAAAGGCCCCATAAGGACAAGTGAAGGATTTGTTCTCTTCGTCTACAGGTGCAATAGAAATTTGGTTGTAACCTAAATACCCATCAAGCAAAAAGTACCATAGCTTTCTTTTGAACACATTGGACCGAACTAACCCATTTTCTTTTAGCAATGGGATATACTAGACTAGTATCTAACCACTTGATTTTCTATTTTTCACCACCTCCTACATAAAAGGATTGAGTCGATGCTGGTTTTCAATACTTGGAATACACTCTGGTTTAAGTTAAATTTTATGAGTACAGACACTAGGTAAAATACCCACAATATCTAAAACAGACCATAACAGCCCTCTAGATTATTTGTAATACTGATAACAATGTTTCTACTTTTGAGTCTATCAAATCAGCTATAGTAATTACTAGAAAAGTGTTATTGGCCCCCAAAAATGCATAGCGCAAATGAGAAGGGACTGTCTTCAACTCTATAATCGGTGGCTCTATAATGGATAGGCTAGCAGTTGGAGTAGTTCTATTCTTCAAAACCAACTCAAGCTTCTTTAGTGCATTAGTATATGAACACTCTAATAATATGAACATACTATCTTATCAAACTTATTTATGTCATCACTATCAAAATCATGATCACGATTACATTGCTTCAACACCTAACCTCTCTTAAATAGGAACATCAGGATCAGAAACATCATCCAAAATAGTAACTAAATAGACATCATAAAATGAATCTGCTTCATCATCATTAACATAAATCATGGTTATCACTCTTAAGTCATCGGTGTGCTTCATTGATTTATGTAGATTGAGTACTACTTGTTCATTATTGAGTCTCAGCATCAAATGTCCTAGCTTAAAATTAATCAACGTCTTTCCTATAACCAAGAATGGTCCTCCAAAGCTAATTGGGACTTAAATGTCCACTTCGTAGTCCAATATCTTAAAAAAATTATAGGGATGATAAAAGAAGATACCTTTACCAATAAATCATATAGAATACCAACTGGTTTCATCACAGTCCTATTTATTATCACTAATCTCATTGTAGTTGGTTTAGGAGCTCTCAACACTAAATACTTAGACAATGCAAAGCCATTACATTGATAATAACACCCAAATAACGTAATGCACGAGGGATGTTAGAGGATCGAATGGTGCAAGGCATAGTGAAAGCTCCAAGATCCTCCTTCTTATCCACCAGTGATCTAGTAGCTATACTACTACTATAATGAATATGGTCGACTGGCTCATAACTGATTAGCCTCCTCTTGGTGATTAGACCATTCATGAATTTTTCATATCCTGGCATATCCTCTAATGCCTTTATAGGTGGGATGTTGACTGATTGGTCTTTTAGCATTGTTAAAAACTTTAGATATTTACCATTTCTTTTTTTTTAGCTTGGATAAAAAGGAGGACGAGGTCTCGAGATAGTCTTTAAAATAGGCCTCTCGACCTTATCTTCTCCTTTATTTGACTTACCACTACAGTTCATATCAATAGTATTATCATCGTTCTTGGGTTAATAGTGGATTTATCATTCCAAGTGATATGGCGTGGCAGTGACCATCATTTTTAGGATTAGCCATTGTATTACTTGCTAGAATGCGAGGTAGTCTTTGATTTATTTTTGATAATATCTTACAAAATTATTGCTCCAATAGCTTGATTGTTGTAGCATATGACTCAACTTTCTGGTTTTGCCCCGTAGGTCGGCTTTGACATCATTAAGGCAGCTCTCTTAACTTTCTTTCCCCTTGACTAATTTTGACAACAATGCCTCTATTCTAGATTCTAAATCATGAATACTTAGTGGAACATGCTTATCACTCTTCTCATTGTAGTCATTTTTCCACCGCCAATCACTATCTCTCTTTCTACTTTTGTGTTTGTATCTATCATTATAATAGTTTCGATATTGATTCACTTAACCTTGTGCTATAAAATTAACTAACTTATGACTAAGATACTTCATTTCCTTTTCAGATTTAATCTCAAAAGTTGTGGAAGTAGACCCTATGCCACAACTGCATTAAATTTCTCAACACTTATTATTGCAAATTTTTTTGTAACCAACCCAATACCAAGAATCTTCATTTAACTTTTTAAAGTTATAAATCTCATCTTTGAACTATACCATCCTTGAAGGAAGGAAAAATCAGATTAGAAATTTTTTACTCAACTCATTTAGGGTAGTGATTGACCTTTATGGACATTTCCCTAAACATAGTAATGCTTCACCCATCAATGAAAATAGGAACAACCTCAGTATTAAAGCTTCTTGATCCACCCCAATAATAGTATATGATGTTCAGATCCCAGCACAATTAGCAAGTTGCATATTCGAATCATTAGTAACTTCTAGTTTAACAATAGGATCATAACGCTTGTAGTACATAACTTCACATTAGATGGTAAAGTAGTAGGAATGATGGCTCTTGTATTAGTATGTTCAACATAACCCTTATCCTCTTTATCACATTATTGGTGTAACTATTGGTATGCAAGAATTAATGGAGCTCTTTCTCTCTAAACTTAGTCTCATTGCTAACCCAGCCTCTTCAGGTGCTTTTCTCTTTTCCTTAGCAGAAACTATTACTTTTTGTATCTATAAACCAGCAATATTGTATGGATAAATTGGTCCATGTGGGAGTCCCGTATTTGGATCAACAGGAAAAGAAGAAGGGTATTTAACCTAATCATGAACTTGTCGTAATATTCTTTTGGGGGTTTAAAGAATTGTCTCTAGCTCTAGATAAATTGGGTGTAAGGGTTTCCCACTTATCCTAGTAGTTGATATAAACCGGCATATGCATAGTTAAAAATAGACAATAAAACTCACGAACTTCACCAATTTAATCAAATACTCAAACCATATTCCACGGTAATGGTGAAATTATTTGATGTCGTACAAAACTAACCTCCTATTTATTTATGCTGTGGTTGATGCCAAATATAGTAATCTTAAAATTTTGCGTTGAACCCACAAAAAAGATGCTGAATAGTTACTTCAATTGATGTAATTCATGAGTAGTGTGGTAATGTAAATCGAAGGAATATGGAAATATCAGTAAATAATAACCAAATCTTGAATGCTTTTAAGTGGTAAACAATAGATGATAAACACCAGGCTTGCGCTCCCCTTAAATTCTCAAATCCAAAATTTTTTTTGTTCAATCCACCTGTTCTACTTCTCTACATATTAAGTCAATAAGATATGTATGATCAATTCTCTTGTAAATATGTTGATAAATCTCACCGTATACCTTGTGAGTCTAAAGGCATGACCTTATTTCCCCTTCTTTAGAAATTAAGTTCACTTTTATATTTTAAGCCTCAAGTGATTACATAAGATGAAGGAATGGTAAGATGGAAGTAAATCTCAAATTACTGTCTTAATCCTCTTATCCTAATCACACTCTCCTTTATGAGGACATTTCAAAATACAAGCTATCCCCAAGATTCTACAGTATCTCTAAGGTAAATTATTGTGAATATGATTAAGATAAGTACCTAAACACTAGTAATAGATAAATCTACCACTTCCTTTATGCAGCTAATCCGCTAGGGTTCCCAAAACCATAGTCAGTGTGATTAGCCTCTCATATATATGCAATAAACCATGATTATCTAGGAAAAATACAGTAAATTAATTGCATAGGAATAAGATAAATAAAATCTATGTCTGTAATTGAATTAAACCCAAAATCTCAAGAATAAAGAAAAAGTATGTAATATAGTGTATTGGAACGAAAAAAAATGTAAAAGAATGTAAACTAATTAAAGATAAATCCTATGGTATTTATATTATCCAAAAATACTCAAAAAATTGAATAAAAATAGGAAAGGTTAAGTTATGTCTGCACATGGTATGACTTCCTCATCGACTTATATGCTCATCATATTACTCATAATGTGCCTCTCATATCTATTCTAGTGTCTAATATCCCAAATCTTCAACTATCTGTTCTTGTTATGACTTTTTCTGAGGAGTCATACCTTGACCATATGACTCATGGACTTCACTCGTACCCACCTGGGATTTCTATCTTTCCAAGCTTTGAACACAGGCCTACTTATGCTTTCCCTATACGAGTTGTACTCAGACTTCAGAGTCTTGTCCTTTTAAGACTTCAGTCATGAAAGGTAGATTTAGATTTTTTAGTGCTTATTATTCCTTATCATGACCCATACCTTTATCATACGACTCAAATGCTCCAGTTGTATCTTCTCCATAGTTAGATTCTCAGTTCAGCTTTGGATTTTGTTATGCTCATATGTCCTCCTATAAGTCGTATGGATTTTTAACAACTCATGAGGTAACTAATATCTTGATTAGACATTGTATTTCTCGGTCATTTTCTTCCATTTTTCATTACAATTCTATTGTCGACTAATTTTACCAACAACAAAAATGAAAGTGCATTATATCTACTAAAACATATTAAGTTCACACATAAATTCAAGCTTTAGGCATTGAAAGTGTCGTATTTCCATGGCGCATTACCCGACAGTACATATCAAGGATATATATTATGGCCTAAATAGTACTCAATGAATGGACACTAGATAAATAAACACTCTGACCCCTCAGATTAGAGTATTCTCTAGTTGTGGCTGCTCAACTTCTCTACCATCCCATGGGGTAACCAAATATAGTATGGAGGTGTAAGATGCATAAAAATCCCAATCCAAAGCTATGATGTAAGAGCTTTGATGTTAGGTCATCTATTCGAAACTATATAGGTAAAATGAGGCTAGCAGGTCTGGTTCCCATATGTAATACCCCGAGAAATTTTACGTTGAAATTTTGTGTGTAAACGTGTTGGGTTCTATCTTCTAGAATGAATGATAAATTTTTCTTATGGAATGTCCTAGATTATGACCCACCATTGCATAGAGTATCGAATAAGATTTCCAACGATATGTGGATCATCTTAAACGGACACTCGAGCGATAAGTTATGAACAT
>JAPEIP010000013.1:62868871-62880441 GCA_026120095.1 Capsicum chinense | reverse complement strand
CATTGTATTACTTGCTAGAATGCGAGGTAGTCTTTGATTTATTTTTGATAATATCTTACAAAATTATTGCTCCAATAGCTTGATTGTTGTAGCATATGACTCAACTTTCTGGTTTTGCCCCGTAGGTCGGCTTTGACATCATTAAGGCAGCTCTCTTAACTTTCTTTCCCCTTGACTAATTTTGACAACAATGCCTCTATTCTAGATTCTAAATCATGAATACTTAGTGGAACATGCTTATCACTCTTCTCATTGTAGTCATTTTTCCACCGCCAATCACTATCTCTCTTTCTACTTTTGTGTTTGTATCTATCATTATAATAGTTTCGATATTGATTCACTTAACCTTGTGCTATAAAATTAACTAACTTATGACTAAGATACTTCATTTCCTTTTCAGATTTAATCTCAAAAGTTGTGGAAGTAGACCCTATGCCACAACTGCATTAAATTTCTCAACACTTATTATTGCAAATTTTTTTGTAACCAACCCAATACCAAGAATCTTCATTTAACTTTTTAAAGTTATAAATCTCATCTTTGAACTATACCATCCTTGAAGGAAGGAAAAATCAGATTAGAAATTTTTTACTCAACTCATTTAGGGTAGTGATTGACCTTTATGGACATTTCCCTAAACATAGTAATGCTTCACCCATCAATGAAAATAGGAACAACCTCAGTATTAAAGCTTCTTGATCCACCCCAATAATAGTATATGATGTTCAGATCCCAGCACAATTAGCAAGTTGCATATTCGAATCATTAGTAACTTCTAGTTTAACAATAGGATCATAACGCTTGTAGTACATAACTTCACATTAGATGGTAAAGTAGTAGGAATGATGGCTCTTGTATTAGTATGTTCAACATAACCCTTATCCTCTTTATCACATTATTGGTGTAACTATTGGTATGCAAGAATTAATGGAGCTCTTTCTCTCTAAACTTAGTCTCATTGCTAACCCAGCCTCTTCAGGTGCTTTTCTCTTTTCCTTAGCAGAAACTATTACTTTTTGTATCTATAAACCAGCAATATTGTATGGATAAATTGGTCCATGTGGGAGTCCCGTATTTGGATCAACAGGAAAAGAAGAAGGGTATTTAACCTAATCATGAACTTGTCGTAATATTCTTTTGGGGGTTTAAAGAATTGTCTCTAGCTCTAGATAAATTGGGTGTAAGGGTTTCCCACTTATCCTAGTAGTTGATATAAACCGGCATATGCATAGTTAAAAATAGACAATAAAACTCACGAACTTCACCAATTTAATCAAATACTCAAACCATATTCCACGGTAATGGTGAAATTATTTGATGTCGTACAAAACTAACCTCCTATTTATTTATGCTGTGGTTGATGCCAAATATAGTAATCTTAAAATTTTGCGTTGAACCCACAAAAAAGATGCTGAATAGTTACTTCAATTGATGTAATTCATGAGTAGTGTGGTAATGTAAATCGAAGGAATATGGAAATATCAGTAAATAATAACCAAATCTTGAATGCTTTTAAGTGGTAAACAATAGATGATAAACACCAGGCTTGCGCTCCCCTTAAATTCTCAAATCCAAAATTTTTTTTGTTCAATCCACCTGTTCTACTTCTCTACATATTAAGTCAATAAGATATGTATGATCAATTCTCTTGTAAATATGTTGATAAATCTCACCGTATACCTTGTGAGTCTAAAGGCATGACCTTATTTCCCCTTCTTTAGAAATTAAGTTCACTTTTATATTTTAAGCCTCAAGTGATTACATAAGATGAAGGAATGGTAAGATGGAAGTAAATCTCAAATTACTGTCTTAATCCTCTTATCCTAATCACACTCTCCTTTATGAGGACATTTCAAAATACAAGCTATCCCCAAGATTCTACAGTATCTCTAAGGTAAATTATTGTGAATATGATTAAGATAAGTACCTAAACACTAGTAATAGATAAATCTACCACTTCCTTTATGCAGCTAATCCGCTAGGGTTCCCAAAACCATAGTCAGTGTGATTAGCCTCTCATATATATGCAATAAACCATGATTATCTAGGAAAAATACAGTAAATTAATTGCATAGGAATAAGATAAATAAAATCTATGTCTGTAATTGAATTAAACCCAAAATCTCAAGAATAAAGAAAAAGTATGTAATATAGTGTATTGGAACGAAAAAAAATGTAAAAGAATGTAAACTAATTAAAGATAAATCCTATGGTATTTATATTATCCAAAAATACTCAAAAAATTGAATAAAAATAGGAAAGGTTAAGTTATGTCTGCACATGGTATGACTTCCTCATCGACTTATATGCTCATCATATTACTCATAATGTGCCTCTCATATCTATTCTAGTGTCTAATATCCCAAATCTTCAACTATCTGTTCTTGTTATGACTTTTTCTGAGGAGTCATACCTTGACCATATGACTCATGGACTTCACTCGTACCCACCTGGGATTTCTATCTTTCCAAGCTTTGAACACAGGCCTACTTATGCTTTCCCTATACGAGTTGTACTCAGACTTCAGAGTCTTGTCCTTTTAAGACTTCAGTCATGAAAGGTAGATTTAGATTTTTTAGTGCTTATTATTCCTTATCATGACCCATACCTTTATCATACGACTCAAATGCTCCAGTTGTATCTTCTCCATAGTTAGATTCTCAGTTCAGCTTTGGATTTTGTTATGCTCATATGTCCTCCTATAAGTCGTATGGATTTTTAACAACTCATGAGGTAACTAATATCTTGATTAGACATTGTATTTCTCGGTCATTTTCTTCCATTTTTCATTACAATTCTATTGTCGACTAATTTTACCAACAACAAAAATGAAAGTGCATTATATCTACTAAAACATATTAAGTTCACACATAAATTCAAGCTTTAGGCATTGAAAGTGTCGTATTTCCATGGCGCATTACCCGACAGTACATATCAAGGATATATATTATGGCCTAAATAGTACTCAATGAATGGACACTAGATAAATAAACACTCTGACCCCTCAGATTAGAGTATTCTCTAGTTGTGGCTGCTCAACTTCTCTACCATCCCATGGGGTAACCAAATATAGTATGGAGGTGTAAGATGCATAAAAATCCCAATCCAAAGCTATGATGTAAGAGCTTTGATGTTAGGTCATCTATTCGAAACTATATAGGTAAAATGAGGCTAGCAGGTCTGGTTCCCATATGTAATACCCCGAGAAATTTTACGTTGAAATTTTGTGTGTAAACGTGTTGGGTTCTATCTTCTAGAATGAATGATAAATTTTTCTTATGGAATGTCCTAGATTATGACCCACCATTGCATAGAGTATCGAATAAGATTTCCAACGATATGTGGATCATCTTAAACGGACACTCGAGCGATAAGTTATGAACATTCCGATTGAACCATGAATAGTAGTAAATAGTAAAACGTGTAGGAAAAAGTACTGAGGCCTGATGTATTTGTGATCCAAATTTAGATGATGATAACTCCTTGTACATAATAATCTGGGTAATCTACTATATATCAACGGAATGCTCTGCAAGACCTCTTTCCAATGAAATTAGTTTCATCTAATTTGTCAATCAGAGCAAGAAGTTATGATTGATCAACTACAGCATGACAAAAGCAAATTTTTGGGTGAACTTCAAACGATCATAACTCCTCATACACAATGATCTGGGTGAGATACTATATATCAATTGAAAGATATAAGAGTACTCTTTCTAATGAAATTGGTTTCATCTAATTAGGATATCAGAGTAAAACGTTATGGTTGATCTACTTCAAACTATCAAAACAGTCCACCAAGGACAGATTTGAGAATTATTTAATTTTTGGGGGCGTTTTTGTCATTCCCCCTCACCTAAAATCCATCCAAACCCTATATTAAATCCTATAATTCTGCAACTTCAAGAATTAATCTCAAGAACCTCCACAGTTCACCATTAATTCGGCAAATTTATTCAAGATTCCAAGTTCCTAATTCAAGAACTCCAAGAACCATCATTGAAAGGCATGATTGACATCTCAAAAATGAGTATCGATGTAAATTTCATCATTCAAGGTATGTGGGATTTTTCAACAAGAACTCTCTTTCGTTCTTGTGCCCAAAAGAAATTTTCTTTACAAATGCATGATTTTTATGAATTTGAAACATGAACCTATATCTTATGATGATTATTATGAAATCTTAGTGTTTATGATTTGGAAAGATGAATTTACATATATGGAGATATAAAGCATGAATCTTGAACGATATTTATTAGGATTTTAATATTTGGGTCATGAATACCCATTGGAAATTGTGTTTTTTTAGAAGGTGTGTGTTATAAGCACGTTTATGTTGAATATTTGAGATATTTTAAGTTATTTGACCTTTTGGTCTTAATGGAGTTGTTTTGAACTTGAGTGTGAAAGAAACCCACAACGTCGTTGAATTTGATAGATGGAAAGCATGATGGCTCCCGATATACATTTATATATTACTAAAATTTTTTTGTTGTGGATTGTCTTTTAAATGATCAGAGCTAAGTCCAGAAGAAATATTTAGCACCGAGTGGGTGGTATAAAGCGACCTTACTTCCCTAGAACTATGTGTCACCTAGGGGTGAGCCTAAAGCTGATTTATATAGTGATCACTAGTTTGTGTGGATTTGATATCGATAGTACTACTACGATGGAAAGGATAGGACGGCTCTCCCCAACGTGGATAGTATGTTGGACTCCATGTAGCTTACATAGTTTATGTCAGGTATAGGATATCCCAGTGTGTGTGTGTTTTCTAGTGTCTATGGTGAATGGTGAAGTGATTTGAAAGTGGAATTGTGAAAGTTATTCTTTTCAAAAATTTAAATGATATTTACATTATTATTATTGATATTCTCGAGGAACTGAAACTGATTAAAAAACTATATGATGACTCACATGTGTTATTGTACATATTTCATCCTCTCATGATTATGATGATTTACTTCGGGCTATGTGATTCTTTCATACATCCTTCATATTTCTTATAAATATTTATGATGATGATGTATATACAACTGCATATACCCCCATATACTTGGTTTCTTTGCATGTTACTGACCCACATCTTCGGATGTGGGCTGTATTTTCTCGAAATATAGATTCATGTGCTCTGTTCTGGTTCAACAGTGATTCTTCAAGCACGTTGTTCTACATCCTATGTTGTGGTAAATCCTCATATTCCGAGGATGTGATGTCTGATGTTGGTTTCACAAAATCATTTACATTTGATAACTAAGTATGAGTCAGTTGAGTCAAGTCTCAATGGCTTGCTGGTTTTATTGATTTTCTTAGAGGCTTGTCAGGCTAGTATAGATGTTGGGAGTTGCCTAATAAGTCATATTTTGTTATCTTTCTGAAATTATTTTATTCTTTGATGATGATTACTCTGTTGATTTGTGTTGAACTGAATGAAAATAGCTCAAAGGGTTAGCTTGGGGCTACTCATAGCCTCAATCATTGTGTGATGCTCTGGGATCCATTTTATGGGGCATTACAAACTTGGTATAAGAGCCTAAGGTTTTAAGGTATCCTAGGGAGTCTGACAAGCCGCGTTAAGTAGAGTGTTGATCATCGGTTTGTAGCGCACCATATCTATGAGCAAGAGGCTACAAGACATTTTATGAAAAAATGTGATTCTTTCTTTCAAAATTTTACTGTGCTTAAAGTGTCTCTCTGTACTATTAATTCGTGCTCTCCTCTTTCAGAAATATGCCTCCACGATGAGCAAGAAGAAATAATGATGGTCAACAACCTCAACCCGCTAACCCATTGAATAAAAATGTATCTCATGCTAAATTTCGAGAAGCCTTTTAGGCACTGGCCCAAGATGTTACTGTAAATGTTCAGGACAATCCGGCCCCGACTCCACAGTAGCAAGGAGGTGATTCAGCTACTTCCAGGTTCTATTACTTTATGCGGATAAATCTGCCAGAATTCTATGGGTCCAAGTTTGATGCAGATCCATGGTTATTTTTAAAGGAGGTGCGAAAGATTACTCAGGTGATGCATGTATCTGAGGAAAATAGTGTGGATTTTACTATGTATAGGTTAAAAGAAATTGCTTATGACTGGGTTATTGCATGGAGAAAAGGTAGAGGTGAGGGAGCTATTCATACAATTTGGCACAAGTTCTAGGATGCATTCCTGGATATGATTTTCCCTCTGTAGATGAGGGAGGCAAAGGAGAAAGAGTTTATGAACCTATGATAGAGCTCTATGACTGTTAGGGAGTACTGTCTAAAGTTCAATCAGTTCGCCAAGTATGCTCCTGACTTAGTGGCAGATAATTGGGCTAGTATGTGTAAGTTTGTGACTGGAGTGTCTAATTATGTGGTTAAGGAGTGTAGGTCTGCTATGCTAAATAGTGAGATAAATCTTTCTAGGCTGATGACTCATGCCCAATAGATTGAGGCAGACAAGATTAAGGAGAGAGATAGAATGAGAGGGAATAAGAGAGCTAGGTCCAAGCAGCACAGACAGGGTTAGACTAGATCGCAGGAAGGGAGTCCCCCTCTGTATCAAGATCGTTCATCTATGCCAGCACCATCATCTGTTAGTGCTCCCATGCGTAAAGGTAGGCCAGAGCAAGGTACCAGGTTATATGTCTCCAGGTCCCAGTATAGTGCTGGCAGTAAGGCAAATCATCCCATATGTCCTAAGTATGGAAGGGCTCATTCGGGTAAGTGTTGGGGTGAGAAAAGGGGTTGTTTTCGGTGTGGTAATATGCATCATAGAGTTAGAGATTGTCCACAGGATGGACAAGGGCATCATGACTATCACCCTCAGACCCAAACTCAGACTGTTAGTGCTCTAGTCTCTCTTCTAGCAATATTGGCGGGCAGTGCCAGAATAGATTCTATGCTTTACTATCCCGCCAGAAATAGGAGGACTCTCCCGATATTGTTACTGGTATGATTCATATATTTCAGTTTGATATGTATGCTTTGTTGGATCCTGGATCCAGTTTCTCATATGTTACACCTTTGATTGCTATGAATTTTTAAATGAGTCCTAACGTTATTCCTAAGCCTATCCTAGTTTCTACCCTAGTGGGTGATTCGATTATTGCCCAGAAAGTGTATAAAAAGTATCCTATTACCATTTTTATAGAGTCTTGTTGACTGATCTGATTAAGTTACACATGGTAGATTTTGATGTGATTCTGGATATGGACTGGCTGTACTCTTCTTATGCTTCTTTTGATTGTCGAAGCCGAGTGGTAAAGTTTTAGTTTTCGGGTGAATTTGTATTTGAGTAGTCTGGGAATACTATGTCACCCAAGAATCATTTTATCTCTTACCTCAAAGCTAGATAGCTTATTTCTTTAGGGTGTATTTACCATTCGGTTAGAGTCAAAGACTTTAAGTTTGAGATTCCAACTCTCCAGTCTGTTAACATCGTCAATAAGTTTTCTGATGTCATTCTGAATGATCTCCTAGGGATACCTCCTAATAGAGAGATAGAGTTCGATATTGATCTTTTTCCTGATACTCAGCCCATTTTTATTCCTTCTTACCCTATGGCCCCTACAGAACTTAAGGAGTTGAAAGAGCAACTCAAAGATCTACTAGATTAGGGTTTCATAAGGCCTGGTGTTTCTCTTTGGGGTGCTCTTGTGTTGTTTGTGAGAAAGAAAAATGGCTCTTTGCGTATGTGCATTGACTACCGCCAACTGAATAAAGTCACCGTAAAAAATAAATACCCCCTTCTAAGAATAGATGATTTGTTTGACCAATTGCAAGGTGCAAGTTATTTCTCAAAGATAGACCTTCATTCCGGCTATCATCAACTCAAAATTAGGGAGTGTAACATCCCAAAAACTGCTTTCCAAACTCGTTATGGCCATTTTGAGTTTGTTGTTATGACTTTTAGGTTAACTAATGCCCCAGCAGCTTTCATGGACATCATAATCAAATGTTCAGACCATATCTGGATATGTTTGCCATAGAGTTCATCGATGATGTACTAGTTTACTCCCATAGTGAGGATGAATATTTTGATCATATTCGAACTGTCTTGAAAACCCTTAAAGATCACAAGTTATTTCCCCAGTTCAGTAATTGTGAGTTTTGGCTAAGGTCAGTTGCTTTTCTGGGTCATATCATTTCTTCCGAGGGTATTAGAGTTGATCCCCAAAAGATCAAAGTTGTTAGAAATTGGCCTAGACCTATTTCTCTGACTGATATCCGAAGTTTCTTGGGTTTAGATGGCTAGTACCGCCATTTTTTTGAGGGTTTCTCCTCTATAGCATCTCCTATAACTGGGTTGATCCAAAAGAAAGTGAAGTTCTTGTGGTCTGAATCTTTTGAGAAGAGTTTTTAGGAGTTGAAGACTCGACTCACTTCATCCCCTATTTTTAATTTGCCTGATGGTATTGATTGTTTTGTGGTGTACTGTGATACCTCGAGAGTTCAGTTGGGTTGCGTATTGATGTAGAAGGGTAAAGTGATAGCTTATGCTTCTAGACAGTTGAAACTGCTTGAGAAAAGTTACCCCACCCATAACCTTGAGTTGGCTGCTGTTGTATTTGCTTTGAAAATCTTGAGACACTATTTGTATGATGTCCATATTGATGTTTTCACTGATCATAAGAGTTTGCAGTATGTGTTTCCCTAGAGAGAATTGAACCTTAGGAAGAGATGATGGTTAGAATTGTTAAAGGACTATGATATAAGTGTGTTGTAACTATCTGGGCAAGGCCAATGTTGTGGCAGATGCCCTAAGTAGAGTGTCCATGGGTAGTGTTTTGCATGTAGTAGAAGGTAAGAAAGAGTTGGCTCGTGATGTACATCGTTTGGCTAGATTAGGGGTTAGGTTGTTTGACTCTGCTGAAGGTAGTATAGGGGTTTAGAGTAGTTTTGAATCCTCCTTGATTTTGGAAGTGAAGGAAAAGCAATACTTAGATACTAGTTTGGTCAGACTGAAGGAGTCAGTCAAGGAATAAAAAGTAGAGGTTTTCTCCCAAGAGGGAGATGGTGTGTTGAGATTTCTATTTAGATTGTGTGTCCCGAATGTGTATGATCTGAGATAGAAAATTATGGCTGAAGTGCATGGGGCACGATATTCTATTCATTCTGGTGAAACCAAGATGTACTGAGACTTGTGGGAAATCTATTGGGGGAGTGGTATGAAGAATGATATAGCAGCGTCTGTAGCTAAGTGTGCAACATGCCAATAGGTTAAGGTCGAACACCAAAGACCTGGTGGTATGATGCAAGAGTTTAGTAGTCCCACCTGTAAGTGGGAAGTGATAAATATGGAATTCGTGATTGATTTACTTCCTTCCCAACGCCATCATGATTCCATTTGGGTTATGGCTGATAGGTTGACTAAGTCTGCTCATTTCTTGCCTGTTCATACTTGATATACTGCTGAGAATTACGCTAGATTATATATTAGAGAGCTAGTTAGACTGCATGGAGTTCCCTTGTCTATTATTTCAAATAGGGGAACTCAGTACACTTCGCAATTTTGGAAAGCTTTTCAGAAGGGTCTTGGTACCCAAGTGCTTTTGAGTTCTGCCTTTCATTCGTAGACCGATGGTCAGGCTGAGCGGACCATCTAGACCTTAGAGGATATGTTGAGAGCTTGTTTACTTGACTTTAAGGGAAGTAGGGATGATCACTTACCATTGATAGAGTTTGCTTACAATAACAGTTTCCACTCTAGTGTTGGCATGGCTCCGTTTGAAGCCTTGTATGGGAGGAAGTGTAGATCACCCATATGTTGGTTCGAGGTGGGTGAAGTGGTTGGGAGTTGTCCTGATTTGGTATTTGAGGCTATGGAAAAAGTTAGTTGATTAGGAAAAGGTTGAAAACTGGGCAGAGTCGTCAGAAGTCATATGTGGATGTTAGAAGAAGAGACCTTCAGTTTGAAGTTGGTGACCTAGTGTATCTGAAAAATTTCCCCCATGATGGGGGTGAAGAGATTCAAAAAGAAGGGGAAGCTTATTCCCCGTTATGTTGGTCCATAAAAAATTCTTAGTTGTGTTGGTAAGGTAGCTTATGAGGTCGAGTTGCCTTCCGAGTTGTCCTTTGTTCATCCAATATTCCATGTCTCCATGCTAAGCATATTAGCGCTGCTGTGGTAGTGGATTCCTCTGTGAGTGCTGCCATTCAAGAAAATCTTTCTTTTGATGAGATTCCTGTTGAGATTCTTGGTTTCAGTATCTGAAGACTAAGGAATAAAGAAGTTCCCTTAGTCAAGTTGTTGTGGCGAAACTAATCTGTTGAGGGTGCAACTTGGGAAGCTGAGGCGGATATGTGATCCAAGTACCCGCACCTATTTTTTGCGAACTCCGATAAAGACGAAGGTACTATTCTTTCCTAAATCATGCACTTTTGATAAAAGTTGCAGCAGTTCAACTGTCATTTATTATGTGTTCAGCTGTAGTTTCTTGAATTTCTGCATTCTATGTTGCATTTGGAGTGAGAAACGATGTTGTTATGAGTCTAAGAAATGATTTCAGTTGTATGCTCTATTACCTATCTAACCTTGGCATGTCAAGCATCATTGTACGGTGAATGTTTCCAGGGGGGGGGGATGATGTAATACCCCAGAAAATTTTTTGTTGAAATTTTGTGCGTAAACGTGTTGGGTTCTATCTTCTAGAATTAATTATAAATTTTCTGTATGGAATGTCTTAGATTATGACCCACTATTCCGTAAAGTATCAAATAAGTTTTCCAATGATATGTGTATCATCCAAAACGGACTCCCAAGCGACGAGTTATGAACATTCCGATCGAACCGTGAATAGTAGTGAATAGTAAAATGTGCAGGAAAAAGTACTGAGGCCTGGCGTATTTTTGCTCCAACTTTAAATGATCATAACTCCTTGTACATATTGATCTGGTTAATCTACTATATATCAATGGAAAGGTCTACGAGTCTCATTCCAATGAAATTGGTTTCATCCAATTTTTCTATCGGAGTAAAAAGTTATGGTCGATCTACTTCAGCCTATCAAAAGCAAATTTTTGGGTCAACTTCAAACGATCATAACTCTTTGTACACAATGATCTGGGTGAGATACTATATATCAACGGAAATATATGAGAGTCCTCTTTCTAATGAAATTGGTTTCATCTGATTTGGATATTGGAGTCAAACGTTATGGTTGATCTACTTCAAACTATCAAAACAGTCTACCAACAGATAGATTCGAGAATTATTTGATGTTTAGGGGCGTTTTGGTCATTCCTCCTCACCCAAAATCCATCCAGACCCTATATTAAAGCCTATTAGAAGCATTATATATATATTGTATTTCATCAAATTCCCTCAAAAAGAAAACCATAAGCTCCTACATCCATCTTCAAGAACCTCCAAACTTCACCATTAATCTTGCAAATTTATTCAACATTCCAAGTTCCTAGTTGAAGATCTCCAACAACCATCATTCAAAGGCACGATTAACATTTCAAAAATGAGTATCGATCTAAAGTTCATCATTCAAGGTATGTGGGGTTTTTCAACAAGAACTCTCTTTCATTCTCGTGCCAAAAAGTAATTTTCTTTACAAAGGCATGATTTTTATTTGATTTTTA
>JAPEIP010000013.1:62838607-62868771 GCA_026120095.1 Capsicum chinense | reverse complement strand
ATTAACATTTCAAAAATGAGTATCGATCTAAAGTTCATCATTCAAGGTATGTGGGGTTTTTCAACAAGAACTCTCTTTCATTCTCGTGCCAAAAAGTAATTTTCTTTACAAAGGCATGATTTTTATTTGATTTTTATGAATTTGAAGCATGAACCCATATCTTATGATGATTATTATGAAATTTCGATGTTTATGATTTTGAAAGATGAATTTACATATGTGGAGATATAAACCATGAATCTTGAACGATATTTATCATGATTTTTATAATTGGGTCGTGAATCCTCATTAGAAATTATGTTTTTTTTAAGAAAGTGCTTGTTATAAGCATGTTCACATTGAATATTTGAGATATTTTGAATGATTTTACCTTTTGGTCTTAATGGAGTTGTTTTGAACTCGAGTGTGAAAGAAATCCACAACGTGGTTGATTTTGATAGATGGGAAGCATGATGGCTCCCAATATATATTTATATATTACTGAAATTATTTTGTTGTAGATTGTATTTGAAATGATCCGAGCTAAGTCTGGGAGAAATCTTTAGCACTGAGTGGAAGGTATAAAGCAACCTTACCTTCCTTGAACTACGTGCCCCCATAGGAGTGAGCCTAAAGTTGATTTATATAGTGATCACTAGTTTGTGCGGATTTGATATCGATATTCCTACTCTGATCGCAAGGATAGGATGGCTCTCCCCAATGTGGGTTATACGTTGGACTCCATGTAGCTCACATGGTTTATGTCGGGTATAGGATCTCCCAGTGTGTGTGTGTTTCCTTGTGTCTATGGTTAATGGTGAAGTGATTTGAAAGTGGAATTGTGAAAGTTATTATTTCAAAAGATTTAAATGATATTTATATTATGAGAACTGATTTTCTTGATGAACTGAAAGTGATTGACAAATTATATGATGACTTACATGTGTTATTGTACTTATTTCATCCTCTCATGATTTTGATGATTTTCTTCGGGCTATGTGAATCTTTTATATATCGTGCATATTTCTTATAAATATTTATGATGATGATATTTATACAACTGCATACACCCCAATATACTTAGTTCTTTTCCATGGTACTGACCCACATCTTCGGATGTGTGCTGCATTTTGTTGGAATGTAGGTTCAGGTGCTCAGTTCTAGGTTCGATAGTGATTCTTCGAGCATGCTGTTCTACATCCTTTTTTGTGGTGAGTCCTCATGTTCTGAGGATGTGATGTCTGATGTTGGTTTCATGGAATCGTTTACATTTGATAACTGAGTATAACTTAGTTGGGGTATGTCTCAATGGCTCGCTGGTTTTATTGATTTTCTTAGAGACTTGTCAGACTAGTATAGATGTTGGGAGCTGACTAATAAGTCGTCTTTTATTATATATCTGAAATTCTTTTATTCTTGAACGATGATTACTCTGTTGATATTTGAGGGTTATTTATGGAAACCCTTTTTATAGGTGTTGAAGTGAATAAAAATGGCTCAAAGGGTTTGCTTGGGGATACTCGTAGCCTCAAGCACCGTGTGAAGCTCTGGAACCTATTTTCCAGGGCGTTACACCATGCTAACCCAGTCATGTCAATCTGCCTCTCAGCTGCGAAGCCTCTCTTGGGATGACGATTCTCCATAATAAGCTTGTCTATCATATAAACTTATTGCATCTCCTCGAAACACCATCTAGGTTTTATCTCAACTATAGAATACACTATGATGTGTGTAGAGTCAGATACATAATTAGTTATTGGTGGGATAGGAGGTTGAGCATTCTATGTAGGTGCCTGTGTATCATGTGTTGAAGAAGATGAAATCTGACTGCCCGCTATGTTATACACTACTCACACTAGGGTGCAACTGATACTAACTCAGACTTTAAACTATAGTTATCCGTTATCCCATTCCCAATCTATGGTTGTATGTCTTCTTCTTCTCAACAAAGCCAATGGCTTATTCAGACCTAACTCATCTCTAGACCTTGGCTCGTCCTATTTTTAGGCATCATACTCTGAAGCACACTCTCTCTCTTTTTACTGGGGATAGTATGGTGGTGAAGTCTATTCTACCTTCATACTTGGCCTAGGAACTAGTCTAAGTGTGTTTACTTGGGCCTTAGCCTGTGTAGCTACAGGCTAAGTGCCTGGCTGAGTCTATACTAGGGCAGGCTAGGTGCCTATGATACCTAACATAGGTGCAACAACAACTGTTGAATCCTTGACCTATCTCTAAGAGTTGCCCCTAGTTCATGAGAGAGATGGTGTGTTTGGGGAAACTAGGTACTTCTCCACCTAGACACTATACTTATAGGACTCGTCTCAAAGCCTCAACTGTAGTCCTTTCTTCTGGGTTGCCTTAGGTGTCATGGTACCTGAAAAAGCTATTGTTGGTGCTTGAAATACAAGGTTGGAACAAAAAGTTTGAAAACAAGAAACAAGAAGATTAGGTTATAAACAACCCCTCCTACGACCATAGATGCCACTTAAAGGGATCGTAGGTTCCCATATAATTGTCAACAAAAGTACTAAAACTTTAGGGCTTTATGTCTGAAACCTGTGATATCACTTACAACCCATAAGTACTACTTAGGTGGCTTGTATGTACAGTGTTTTTCTATGAGCACTTAAAATTGTTTCAAAATTTTCATCCCAAATAGTGTGTTTTGCATATTTGAGTCCAAATTTTGACACAACAACATTGTTAATGTTCAAAATGAAAGGCATTTAACAAATAATTTGGGATTTACATCTACCTTTTAAACTTATACTTCTATTTAGGTCATACTCGCAAATTTTTCTATCAATAACAACGTAAGAATTATTTTTTTTTACCATTCAAGGCTTCTACTACAAAGATTAATGAATTTCCTTTGATTATTAAGAAGATTCTAAGAACCAACACAATTTATTAGTTGATAACATAATTTATGACCAGTAAGAGCCAAGAGTATTTACCTTAGTTATAAGAGATAGAACTACAAAGTTGATATTTACGAAAACCCAATCCTTTAGTTCTCTGTTAATGCAAATGGACTTCTGGTACCGATATTGTGAAAGATTTTTGCCTATTATGTAGTATATAGGGAGTTGGAGGGCTTGAACTTAAGGAGTTACAAATTTTGAGAATAGATTGAAGAAGAATTGGGTTTGGGGGTATTAAGAGGTATGGTTGGTTCTGATTAGGTCGGGTCACTCAGTTTCGAAACCAATTTTCAAAAATTATAATCCAACATTTTTTTCCATCTACGATAGACCATATATGGCCGTAAGTGCCTATGGCCCATAAGTGGTCTATTGTAACTTCTGCAAAAATTTGTTGCCCCTCTGAACATTGATTCTCATTTCAACAACACCACTTACGAGGTTGTAAGGGGTATTTATGATCCCCAAAATTGGGATTATAAGTAAGACTTCAGAGCCCCCAAAATTCAAAAATTTGCACTCTGACATCTACTACATCACTTACCCGACATAGGAGGGACTTATGGCCCCATAAGTGGTTCAATATGTCCCTTTACCCAAAATTTTCTTAATTTATTCCCTTTGAAACCATGTTCCAATTATTTCCTCATACTATATACCTACAAAAAAAGAAACCAATGTGGCCACTAGAATAGTTGGTTTCCTCCCACCCAGCACTTGATTTAATGTCACGGTACGACGTGGATATATTTTTTACTCATACTTCATCAACAAGCCCATGTTTTTCATCTAATAAAGTGCCTAATTTAATTATGTGACACAACGTGGATTCCTTGGCTGCTCAGACTTTTTTAAGGCTTATATCAACACACACTTTTACCTCATCAGTATTCACCATCTCATTGAAGCTCAATAACACTGTGTAAGGACACCCTAACAACAATAAATGATAAATACCACAAATATTTCAAATATTTAGGAAACAAGCGAAGTTTTGAATTATATAACAAGACCATATCACCGGGCTCAAGCACCTTTTTATCTATCTTCTTTCCATGATATAACTTTATCTTTTCTTAGTATAGATCTGAACTCTTATAAGTTTGGAGAAGGAATTCATCCAACTAATTTATCTTTCTAATAGTGAAATTGTCTACATGACACCACTGTAAATTGAGCTTTGTCAATACCTATAGTTCCTTCAGCTCAAGTTTGACCAGAAAGTGACATGTCTTGACGTACACAAGATGATACAGAGAGTCACAAATAGAGGTCTTAAATTCTATCCGGTTGGCCCACAAAGCATCATCTATCTTCCTTCACTAATTAGTCAAGTTGGCATTCACAGTATTTACTAATATAGACTTTATCTCCCAATTGGAGAGCTCAACATTCCCACCTTTTTGACGGATGGTAAGGTGTTGCCACCTTATGCTTCACACCATATTTTTCATGACTGGACTTAAACTGACAATTACAAAAGTGAGATCCACCATCAGTAATAATAGCACGTGTTGTACCAAATTATGAAAAGATCTTTTTCTTCAAAATATAGTGACACTTATCCCTTCATTGTTGGAAAGTGAAACTTCCTCCACCCATTTAGAAAGATATCCAAATACCACAAAATATACTTCATCCTTAGGAGCTCACAAATGTATCTTTGAAATTGACTCCCCACATATCAAACAACTCCAATTCAAAGTAGGAGTCATGGGGAATTCATGTTTTTTTTAGATATTACCTTGTCACTAACATTTATCACATGCTTGAGACAAATCATGAGTATTCTTATAGATAGTTGGCAAATAATATTCATACTGCAGAATTTATGGGATATGTGGGTACCACCATGATGACCGCCAAATGGTAATGAATATCAAACTTCAAGAATGCTTATTATCTACACCTTAGTAATATGTCTTTGAATAAATCCATCTGCCTAAATATGAAAGAGATAAGGTTTATTCAAGGAAAATTTGACATCTCATTCATGAACTACATATGTTCCTGGAATAATAAATCATCCTGTAATACACCGTATATTTCTAAGAAAGAAAATGAACCATTGTTCCTATGCATGAAACCACCTATCCTATGATACATATTTGAGGAAATAAATTAGGATGAGTATCCTAGTGATAATAGAGCTTATGATGTATTAAGCATGTTCATAAGAGTCACTTAGAGTAAGCCAAGCTAAGAACTTTTGAATTCACCAAATTATCATCTATAATTTCATATAGGTAATATTTGAATGAGAATAACATTGTTTATAAGAGGTATTTTGAAGATTTATACCCTTCAAATTGTACAAAATTGAATAAGATTTCTGTCGGTACAAAATTCTCTTAAAACGGACACCCAATGAAGAAATTATGGTGATTTAAAGTTTCAGCAGTGGTATTTCAGTCAGTCGTGCATCGCGCCCTAAGCAAAAATGGATATTGCCAATTTCCAGTTTCTCTCCGTGATTTCTGTGCATCGCAGTGATATTCCAGGTCATGAACAAGTGGCAACACGACGTCTCCGCATTGTGCCAACGGCTCAAATCAGAAAATTTTCTTAGAAATTATAAGATGCATCTAGAGGGTCATTTGGGTCATCTTCCCATCCCTATATAAATTCCAGAAACAAGTAATTCATCTGAATCCAACCATATTATTCTATCTTTTATCAAAATTCTCTAAAGAACCCCATAGGGTTTTCATAGGAGCTTCAAGATTCAAAGTATTTCACCATTAATTTTAATGGATCTTCTATCTATGGTATGCTTAGTGTTCATCCAAGAATTTGTTTCGTCCATGGAGTTTATGAATAAATTTTTAAATACTAAATCATGAATATTTTCTGGTGATACGTTTGTACTAATATTGGTGGTTGTGGTTATGCTATAGAGTAGTGATTTGATGAATTTTCATGAAGGTTTTGATCATGTAGTTACAACCCATGAATTTGGGTGGTTTTATGTGATTTTAATTTATAAACACAACTATGATTTAAGGAGTGCATGCAAGGTGTTTGATAAAATACTTAGAATTCTAGGAATTTCATGTTTACATGGTCCCATATTATCGACATGACAAGTCTATGCTAACTATACAATTCAATATGAGTTCCATGCCATTCTTTTGTTGCTATTGTTGTGGTATGAAGATTTTATGATAATTCAGTGATATAATATGTACATGATATATATATTTCATGAAATCCCTACTATGCACAAGATGTTTAAACCTACATGTGGTAAATTATCCCCTACTTATAATATTATGAATTATGGACTCCAATCCTGTTATTAAGTAATGCCATGCGTGTCAATTTTCTTTTATTGAGTACTAGAGGTATTCATACCTATAAAATATAGCTATGTTCCTAGAGCCATGTCATGTTGTCATGATAATCTCAGTCAAGCAATGATCTATAGAACTTAGTCAGTCATGTGACTCAGGTAACCTCAGAAATCTCATTCCATTAGTCAACGGAAGTCAGTTACTCAGTCCAAGGACAATCAGTAAATTCTGATCAATCTCTTTAGATGGTAGCAGGAGTTAACACCGAGTGAATCCAAGGATAGGAACTCACCTGTTATATAAGGGTGTGATTCTTAGCTGTCATCCTTGCATTCCTGAACTATGTAGCCAGCATAGGTTGAGACATCGTAGCCTTCTCTATGATTGTGGATGATGTGTCTTAACCTATTATATAAGGGTTCCCACCGTTCTTAGTAGAGTTACCTATTATATGAAGGTTTCTCATACGTTATCTTTACCATTGGTGTGGTATTGACACCCTTCTAGTCAGGGAAGAGATTGGACCACAGCTTAGCCATAATGGCACATATGGGGCATGTCGGTTAAACAACTACCTCTTGTAGTCTCAGTTTTAGTCTAAGTCTCAGTTTCATTAATAGAACTCAAATAGTTCTTTAGAATATCAGGACTGTCAGATACAGCCAACTCAGATACAATAGGAACTCAGCTAGTTCCACCACATTCATGACTATCAGATACGGTCACTTATGTTATCATTATTACAAGTTCTCTGAACTCATATTCCAAATATCCATCTTCATGACTGGAAGATATAGTCAATCAGATTAATACTTTATAATTTGACTGTCAGATACACTCGACCAGACCAGTCCTTCATAATCAGGACTATCATACACAGTTATTCATATATTAGTAGCATAGCAGTAGTCCCTCAGTATTTAGTAATACAGTGTCAGTTTCTCAATTATTAGGTATTTATATACCTAATATACAGTTTCAGGACTGTTAGACACAGCCAAATAGACCAGTTCTTCATAATTTGAACGATCAAAATAGTTATTCATCCATGGAGCACCTTAGTGTCAGTAATGTAATGATGTCAGCATTCAGAATGAGTAGTCAGTATCATCATAACTTCAGTTATAGTTTATCATGTATATATGTATTCTCACGATCATATCAGTCAACATTGTCCATGATTATAACCCTTTGCATTTAGCCTACCTCACTCATATACTCTGTACATTCAGCAGTACTAACGCATTTGTGCTATGGTGCTTTCTTTTATGTTACACCATAGGTTCAGGGGCATGAGCTCCAGATCAGCAGTAGATTCAAGTATCAGCAGTCAGAGTTAGAAGTAAGTCCTCATATTTTGAAAATATGGTAATTTCATTGTTATTTCAATTTTTGGTTTATTTCAGTAGTTGGAGTTAGTTGGGGACATGTCCCATCAACTCCTTATTCAAACATTTTAGAGGATTTCCAGACTATATCATGTCAAATAGTTATTTCAGATTTGTTTTTTTATTGTTCTACCATTTCCAGCTATTGTGTTATCAGACGTTTATTTAGATTTGAACCTTATGGCCATTCAGTACTTTTTTTTTCATTTTCATGTTAAGTTATGTAGTGTACAGCTGTAGATATCAGTCATGGATTATCTTGTGACCCTTTGGGGTCATCAGCACCGTGTAGCATTCTGGTTCAGAAAATTAGGGTGTTACAAACTTAGTATCGGAGCCTAAGGTTCAATAGAGCCCTAGGATGTTTGGAAGCCGCATGTAGTAGAATCTTGTACATGCGTGTGTTTGCACCACACTTATGTGCAGGAGGTTATGAGATGTTTTAGGAATAGTTTCCCTGCTTTAATGTATCAGATCGTGCTATAGCAAGGTTCTCTAAGGAACCCATGCAGATTTACATCATGCTCCCCTCATGTAAACTTTACCTTACTTCCAAGGTGATGAAAACAGTGAAGCTGAAGTCCTAAATATAGGTCTTTCTCAGATAGTATCCCTCAGTTCACTTATGTTCCAAAGTTGTACGGATCTTATTCATGATAATGAGAACTTGTTCTCGAACCCAAATTTAGATATACCAACTGATCCCTTCTCAAAATCCTATGATAGCATAGACATAGAATTTTTAACCATGAACACTGGAGTTAATAGTGGTAGAGTTGGGATAGTATCATCCAGTTTGATCAGATTAAGTATTCATGGGGATAGTTATGCTAGAATAAATCAGTACCCTTGAACTTTATGTGTTAGTAATTTAAGTTTATTGACTTGAAATTAAGCATGAAGGTGTGAATATGATATTAGTAGTATGTGTGAGAACAGAGGTAGATAATGGGCTTAGTAACGTAATCATGTGTTTGATAGATTATAAGTTTGTGATTAAGAGTACAGTTCAGTTCAGAAATTTAAGCTAAGGGCAAGATTATAGATTAGGTAACCTAGTCGGGCTCTCAGATTCTAGTAGTAGCATCAGTATGTATAGAAAAGTAGTTAGGAGTGATGATTCCTGATCCATCTTTATCTCAGCATAAAGATTCATACTTCAGTCAGCATAATTCCTATGCATGCGTCATGTCTCAGATTCTATGAATATAGCTTATGTTCACACGCCTTCCATAGAATCATATGTGCTTTCAGCTCCCAGCATAGGGAGTTCAGTTCCAGCTCACTCAGTATTGTAAATTATGTTCCACAAAATCAGAAATTGAAGACTCAGGTCATGCAGCTCATGACTCATGTACACTTATCATGCTGCCTAGTATACTCAGCTTCCATGACTCATGTTATGCCCCCACTGATCAGATAAATCCAAACTATGTTATATATATTCTCAGTCCAGACCTTTTTGGTAAATTTATGCCACAGACATTCCATTCCTCAAGTTTTAGTCATGTGTCAAATTCAGTCAGTATCTATTCATGCTTTAGGACCTCCTGATTTAAACCTTCAGTGAGCTCTCCTGGTAAAAATAGCGTAGCATAGCGATGAGTAGTTTCTTAGATAAGAGAGTGTACATTCAGAGCCTTGACTTATGTCAGCCTTCATTATGCAACTATCACAACTCAGTTTCCATCTCAGTTATAGTTCAGTACTCAGTACTCAGTAATTAGTGTTTAGTCTCAGAATAAAGCAATTAAGTATTAGGCTAAACTTTACTTTTAGTATTCACTTATCAGGATGCAATATTTAGTTCCCTTATGGATCCCATTTATAGTCTTAACTTATAGGGTCAGCTTTAGATCAGTGTTCAGCTCAAAAATTCAATTCAGTTTTAGACTTGCTTGACAATATCATACAGTTATCAATTGCTTGGTAATAAATATTTCAATAACTTAGTAGATGGAGTGTTTCCAAATTATGTAATATGCTTGGTCCTTCATTTTCAAACAATATAGCTTCCATGAAATCCAAGATCAGTTACCTCATGTTACCTAGTCAGTCACTTCTTATATGCATAATACTTTACCACCTTAGACCAACTATTCAGATTAAGTACAATTCAGTCTTCCATACCTAATATTAGGTTACCAGTTATTCAGTTAATCAGATAAGATAGTATGTCTATCCATTCATGCATCACGCTTCATTTTCAAATCTTAGATAATCAGTCACGATTTCGTTCCTAGGTGCCTTCAGCATTGCCATAACTTCCTCAACATCTTAGCAAGGTCATACCAACATCCTTCAAGGGACATAGTGTCCCAAGGGGGTGATACACTACAGCTCCCAAAGTTTTATGATATAAGGATGCCATTTTCTAGGATGAATCTATGTTAGAGGAAGTTTACTTACGAGACGACCCTCTAACTTCAAAACTTAGTAGTAACCCATGTACTCAATGTCTCAGTTTAGTTCATGTTTCAAGTTCAAGACCCATTATGCCCTTATTTTCCCGCTCATGAATATTGAGTAATTAAACTCAGACTCATCAGTATTTTTGGTTCAAGGTAACTATCTTATTTGAGCGTACTCATTCTCATGATCAAATTTTAGTGCCAAACTTCGTATCCTATTCTATGCTCATTTTTCAGTTCAAACTTGGTACCTTTAATATTGCATATTCAGTTACATGTTCATGAGTCAGTTCCGTCATGTATTCACGCATCAGATGTGCATGATCAGCTTATCAGTACTTCCAGATATGTATTTATGTATCATGTCAGTCATATAATCATGCATCAGATATGCATGGATTCAGCTTATAAATTTTTGCATCACATATGCGTTCTCATTCTGAGAAACTTAGTTCATCAAAACACTCAGTCCTTTATTCATGAATTAGTTCCCCATGCATCAGATATGCATATTCAGTACGATATGCTCAGTTTTCAGTCATGTAAGTTATGAACCCATGTTTCAGTAGTGTATGTATTGTACGTACTCCAGTTTATCTTTTCTCCCCTCTCAGTCAGTATCATTCAAGGATGAATATTCCTAAGGGGGAGATATTATAATACCCAATATTTTTTTAAGTAAGAAAATGAACCATTGTTTCTATGCATGAAAACTCGTATCCTGTGATTCATATTTGAGTACATGAATTACGATGAGTATCCTAGTGATAATCGAGCTTATGATATTTTATTCATGTTCATAAGAGTCTTAGAGTAACCCTGCTAAGAACTTTTGAATCCACCAAATTTTCGTGTGTAATTTCATATAGGTCATCTTTGAACGAGAATAATTTGGTTTTTAGGTTGTATTTTATAAGATTAATATCCTCTACATTCTATATAATTGAATTAGATTTTCATTGATACAAATTCACCTAAAACGGACACCTGGTGAAGAAATTATGGCAATTTAAACTTTCAGCAATGTCATTTCATTCAGTGGAGCGTCGCACCATAAGCCAAAATGACGATTGTAAATTTCCAGTGTCTCTCAATGATTCCAGTGCATCGCAGTGATTTTATAGATCATAAAAAGTGGCAAAGCGATGTCTCTGCGTCGCGCCGGGGGCTCAAATCGGGAAATTTTCACAGAAATTATAAGACGCATCTAGAGGGGCATTTAGGTCATCTTACCACCCCTATATATATTCCATAAACATGGAATTTAGCCCAATCCAACCAGATTATACTCTCTTTTCTCAAGAACCCCATAGGGTTTTCATAGGAGCTTCAAGATTCAAAGGATTTCACCGTTAATTTTAATAGACCTTCTCTCTAAGGTAATATAATGTAAATTTATTAACACACCTATGATTTAAAGAGTGAATCCAAGGTTTTTGATAAAATACTTAGAATTCTAGGAATTTCATGTTTTCATGGTCCCATATTATCTACATGACAAGTCCATGTTAACTATACAATTCAATATGAGTTCCATGCCATTATTTTGTTGCTATTGTTGTGGTATGAAGCATTTATGATAATAGAATGATATAATATGTACATGATATGTATATTGCATGCACTCCATACTATGCACAAGATGTTGAAAACTATATGTGGCATATTTTCCCCTACTTATGATATTATGAATTGTGGACTCCAATCTTGTGATCAAGTTATGTCAAGAGTGTCAGTTTTCTTCTATCGAGACCTGGAGGTATTCATACAAGAAAAATATAGATGTGTGCCAAGAGATATTTCCTGTTGTCATGATAATATCAGTTAAGCCAAGATCTATAGAACTCAGTCAGTCATATGACTCAGGAAACCTCAAAAATCTCATGAACTTAGTAAATTCTCAGTTAGTAGTACTATTCCATTAGTCAATGGAAGTTAGTTACTCAGTCCATGCACAGTCAGTAAATTATGATCAGTCTCTTTTGATGGGAGTAGGATTTAGCACCGTGTGAGCCCAAGGATGGAAACTCACCCGTTATATGAGGGTGTAATTCTTAGCAGTCATCTTTGCGTCCCTGAACTATGTAGATAGCATAGGTTAAGACATCGTAGACTGCTATATGAGGGTGGATGAGGTGGCTTAACCTGTTATATGATGGTTCCCACCGTTCTCACTAGAGTTACCTGCTATACGAGGGCTACTAAAACATTGTCCTTACTAGTGGTGTTGTATTGACAGCTTTTCGGTCAGGGAAAAGATTGTACCCTATCTTAGCAATAATTGCACATATGTGGCATCTTGGTTAAAAAACTACCTCCCACAGTATCAGTTTCAGTAATAGAATTTAGGTAGTTCTTCAGAATATCAGGACTGTTAGATACAGCCAACTCAAATACATTACGGAACACAGCTAGTTCCACCACATTCATGACTGTCAAATGCGGTCACTCATCTTATCATTATTAATAGTTCTCTAAACTCATATTACCATTATCCAATCTTCTTGACTGCTAGCTACAATCAATTAGATTACTACTTTATAATTAGATTGTTAGATACAATCGACCCAACCAGTACTTTATAATCAGTACAATCATACACAGTTATTCATGTATCAGTAACATAGCAATAGTCCATCAGTATTTAGTAATACAGTGTCAGTTCCTTAATTATTAGTGATTCATATACTTAGTATTCAATTTTAGGACTGTTAGACACAGTCTAATAGAGCACTTCTTCATAATTCGAACTGTAAAAATAGTCATTCATCCATGCACCACCTTAGTGTCAGTAAAGTCATAATGTCAGTATTCAGACTCAGTAGTCAGTATCATCACGAATTCAATTATAGTTTCTCATTTATATATGTATTCTCATTTTCATATCAGTCAGCATTGTCCATGTATATAACCCTTTGCATTTAGCCTACCTCACTCGTATACTCTGTACATTCAGTCCTACTGATGCATTTGCGCTATGGTGTTTTCTGTTATGTTATACCACAGGTTCATAGGCGCGATCTCTAGATCAGCAGTAGATTCAAGTATTAGTAGTCATAGTTAGAAGTAAGTCTTTTTATTTTGAGGACATGATGATTTCATTGCTATTTTAGTTTTCATTTTATTTCAGTTGTTGAAGTTAGTTGGGGACATGTCCCATAAACTCCTTATTCAGATAGTTTAGAGGCTATCCATACTATACCAAGTCAGAAAGTTATTCAGATTTGTTTTGGTATTGTTATACGTTTCCAGCTATTGTCTTATCAGACGTTTATTCAAAATTGAACCTTTTGTCCATTCTATACATGTTTTCATATTTTCATGTTATATTATGCAGTGTACAGGTACAAATATTAGTCATGGGTTAGCTTGTGGCCCTTTAGGGTCATGAACACCGTGTAGCATTTCGGTTTAGAAAATTGAGGTGTTACACTTCCAAAACAAGATGTCTTGCAAGAAAGTTGGCAAAATCAGTGAACAAGTGCATTAAGTATTAAGATGCCTCCAAGACCTGCTCATCTAGAAAAGTATCATCTATATCACGATCATCCCCTAACTTCTGCATGGTGTCCTCCTACAAGCGAGATGTGTGATCTGCAACTAGATTCCTAGTGCCTTTTTGATTTTTAGGTCAAAGTAAATTTCCTGCAACAAGAGGACCTAATGTATCAACCATTGTTTCCTATCTTTCTCTGATATAAGATACCTTAGTACTGGAAGATCAATATGAACGATGACTTTGGTCCCTAATAAAAAGGACCTAAATTTTGCAAAAGAAAAAACCATCATGAGTAAATTTTGTTTAATGACTATATAATTTTTCTGTGTGTGTTTAGTACGTTGTTGGCATAGTAGATGGTGTGAAGGATCATATCACATCATAGGCCTTGAATACCTCCCAAGGCCACACCACTAGCATCATACATCACCTAAAAAATTGAGGACCAATTAGAAGACATATTAATAGGAGTCTAGATCAACCACTCCTTAAGGAACTCAAACACCTTGATACATGCATAATCAAACACAAACTTGACCTTCTTCTCTAAAAGTTTGCATAATGGATTAGCAATTTTAGAGAAGTCCTTGATAAATCACCAATAAAACCTAACATGACCCAAGAAACTTCAAATACCTTATATTGAAAAATGAGAATTAAATTTTTTCCATCACCTCTATCATTGCCCTATAAACCTCAATACCCCCTATTTTAAATCTTGTGTCCAATAACATTACCTTCCTTAACCATAAAGTGGAATATTTCCCAATTCAAAACCAAGTTACCCTCCTCACATCTCTTAACTGAATTAGACAAGTGAGCCAGATAATCATAAAAAAAGTCCCCAACAATTAAAAAGTCATCCATGAATACCTCTATAATGTTCCCCACTATTTTTGCTTTGCACAGTCAAAACAACATCCTCTTGAATTAAAAATTAACAAATAGGTAAGTAAAAGTAGTCTTCTCGTGGTCCTCGAATGCAATGGAGATTTTACTGTACCCCAAATAAACATCAAGAAAAAACTACCAACCCCTGCCTGCAAGTCAGTCTAGTTTTTGATCAATGAACGGCATGGGAAAATTGACTTTTTGAGTCCAAATGTTCAAATTTTTGTAGTCAATTCACACTCTCCAACTATTAACTTGTATCATGGGTAGTATGTCATTTTTTTTTTTGGGACCATAGTGATCCCACCCCTTTTAGGTAGACACTGAACTGGGCTAAGACACTTGCTATTCGCAATGGGGTAAACCCCAACTGTATTTAACTACTTTATGATCTGTTTCTTCACTACCTCTTGCATATATGGATTCAAATGATGCTAGTTCTTGATGCTAGGAAAACAATCTGATTCAGGCTAAATATCCACCCCATATTGTTTGTAATAGTCCATTCGATGGCCCTCTTAAATCCTTGAAAAACTAAAATCGATACCTCAACCTGTGAATCCAATAAATTAGTACAAATAATGATCGATATGGTATTGTCATAGCCAAAAGGGCATATCCTAAGTTAGATGGGAGGGGCTTTAATTCTAAGATCAGCGGCTCCTAAATAGATGGTCGCACTGGTGAAGTAGCCATATTCTTCTAGTTAAGATCCAACTTATTCAAATCATAAGAATAAGAACGTCTACCATACAATGCATCACCATTTCATCATAGGCATCAATACCATTACTGTCGAAGTTCATAATAATCATTGCTAGTGCCTCAATACCAAGCCTCTCATCAATAGGGACAGTCGACGTATCGTCACCAATGGTATCTATCATAGACACCACCTGTATATCCTTCGGCTACTGCATCAACTGACACACATTAAAAGTTATATATTCATGATTTATTCTGAAGCTACCCCATACGTAGCTAGGATAGACCTTTTTAATATAATAAGGAATTTGTAGTCAACCTCATAGTGAAGGATCACAAAATTAGTTCAAAATGTGAAGGACACCGGCTTTAAAAAAATATCACACAATAAACTAACCTGTTTTTTCACAGTACGATCGATCATTGATAGCCTCATAGATATCATTTTTTGTACCTCCAACCCCAACTAATTTTACACCACCAATGGCATTAGATTGATACTAGCTCCCAAATCACATAATGCTTGAGAAAAGGTGAAGGACCTAATAGTATATAGAATAGTAAAGGCTATGAGATCCTCTTTATTCTATACTAAAGATCAAGAAGAAATAACATTACAATGGTTGATAATATCAGTGAATACAAAAGTTACTATCCACTTCTTAATAACCAAATACACTATGTACATTGCGTAGCCTGGCATATGCTCCAATGCTTCCACAAGAGGAATATGAACACACAGTTCCTTCAATATTGTCATGAATTTATGATACTTTCCTTCATCTTTATTCTTCTTCAATATCTAAGGAAAAGGTAGGGGAGGTCGTGGAATGGTCTTTAATGCAGGCTCAACTTCCTTTCATTTTCCTTTATACTTTTCAACTACTCAATCAACTCCATTCGTTTTTATGATGTCTTACCACTAGTCGCCAACTTTTCAGGTTCTACTTCGAGTTCATCATCAATAAATGCAACACCATCCCAAGCTTCATAACTTATATGTATATGCGGATCACTAATTGTCACGGTCTAAAACTTAATGGCCATCGTGGCACTTGCCGTGGTGTACCTTAACAAGTAAGCATATCACCCAAACTAATACATAAAAGAGGAAAATGCAGAATAACCCCTAGATAAGGCTTCTAGAATGAATTTGAATCATATTGAAATAATAAATATAAAAAGAATATAATCGATAATGCAGTTATATGTACAAAAACCTAATGTCAATGGTATAAGAACATATCTAGTACAACTCGATTCCAAATAAAATACATAAGAGAAATCCAATAGATACAACTTTATCTATTAAAACTAGTAAACACATGTACTACTAAAGATAGGTTGTAGAACATATACGGATGCTTGAAAATCATCCACTACATTGATATCTTCAACAATCGCTCAAGTAAAACAATGTAGGGCACACCTGAACCTGATTATACATCATAAAGATATAGTAGGATTGAGTACTATCCACTTGTACTCAGTAGGTATCATAGGTCGACTAAGCAAAGTATAAATTAAGGCATTAAAGTAGACACTAAGGCTATGTCACCTGCCAAGATAAAATTTCCCACCATGGTAGCCCATATTTTTTGCACAAAAAGTTCTAATAAATATATCACATATGTTGCAACAATCACGAGAAAAGACCACAAATATATAAGATACCACATGCAAGTTGGACTAGGAAGGATAATATATATACATGACCATTGAGTACAAGTATTGAAAGATAGAAACATTAGATATGTAACAAGTCATAATTGAAATACAGTCATATTATAATCATAATGATATTAATACAATAATGATGATGATGATGATGCACGTGGTTGTTGCACAACCTTCGAGACCATCTCATAGCCTTCATATACACCTACGAAGATAAAGATTCATAATGTAGGACCTACAGAGGGTTCATCAACCCGTATACAATTCATATATCATATTTCCTCCCTGGCACATCTCTCGAGGAGGGTTTTAAATAGTGTTGTAAGTGTTGATCAGGTGTTTTCATGGTGGTATCAATGTTTTAATAATGAGTATTAAAAGTGATTGTAAGTCTAACTACCAAACAAAATGAATATTTCCTCAACCATCCACATCATGCATTTCTACACCCAACCATAGTGATATATATGTTAACAACCATGTGAACCAATATCCAAACAATATTTCCAGCCGTCCATGAATTTCCACATGTTTCATATGCCAATAAAGTATGAATACATCACAACACACAAATGGTACCATAACACGCTTTTTCATCACAAAGATACATTTAGTCACATGTGTATAAGGCTATTAACTTCACAAAACACCCCAGACGGTCACAAAAAATCAGTTAATGTCTGAAAACCAATAATTATACAAAATATAGGCCACCACACAGGCTCAATACACTGAGATATCGAAATCCATAATTAGTTCACATCCTTTTAACATGTATTTTGTATACAAATTAACTACCTAGCCAAGTCTAAAAGAGTTAATCCATAACCTACCTTGAATGCAAAATCTAGTCCACTACACTTCGATTATAAAGACCTACTCCTCATAAATGGAGGAAAAATCAACTAAAACATCAAAATATAGAATCCATGCATCCAAAGGAAACCAACGACACTCATATTGTCTATTGTTTGTTCGTAAAAAAATGGACTCTCGAAATGGGTTTTTGAAAAAAAAGAGTAAAATCATAACATTAGTTCAAAAACATGTTCCCAGAATTTATAAGAACCTACAACTGAAAACCCAAGTCAAATTAAGCTAAAAACAAGGTCCAAATAAAAGAACAACTATTTACAAACTTTACCGGGTAAAACCTTTAAAATATGTTTTAGAATAAAGATTTGAAGTCTTTTCTAGATGAAATAACTAGGAACCTTATAATTATAGAATTAAAAACATTATCCTAGTGAAAAGGGTATAAATAATGCTTTAATTCTAAGAAACACAAATTTGGGCCTTTAAAGCCAACACCCTTAATTTCAATTTTTAATTTCAAATTAGACGAAGGATTTAATGATATAGATTGAAGAAATTAATTGAAATAGGTGTATTGGAGATTACCTATTCTTAGAAGTGATGAAAATAACTCAAAACCATGAATCCCTAAGTTTCAATTCTCAAAAATTTTCCAAAAAGATGAGACATAGGCATTTATACCAGTACTCGGATTTGCAGCCCATGGGTCACGATCACAGTACCATAACGGCAGACTTATTGCGATTCTAACACCTCATTTGATGGACCCATCTTGATTGCGGCCTAAGGCTGGCCATCGTAGGTGTACCAAATATAAGGCACCAGCTGCTGATTTGGATTACATCTAAGTCCCCGAGGCCCCTCAAAATTCATCTTGAATCACGTTAATATAAACTAACTAAGCAACTCTATCTAATTTGACACTCCAAATTTAATAGCGATATCAGTTTTTTGAAAAGACATCATTTTCATAATGTTTATCGCCAAAATCCAAAATCACAATTTCAAAATCTAGGGTTGAAATTAGATTTAAATTCTGTAAAACAAGACCAAACATGTTACGATGCTAAAATCTATGTTCCTGATATGCTGGCGTAGTGTGCTCAGTAATCTATCACACAGATCAAAAGATAACAACAAAAGTGCATTCCTCCAAAAACCACAATATTGCACAAATGGCACAAAAATATATTGGGAACCATGCCAATCAACCCACACAACAAAAATATCACAATACAACTATGGGGAGGTGTAAAATATTCAAATCATAAAAAATACATATTTCACACATTTCATCAGAATTTTTAGGTCATTACGTGATCCACCAATAAAATCAAGTTCTTCCTCGAACTAAGGCAAAGAAATAACTTAATCAATTAAAAGTTAGTGATAAGAACTACGCATATAAGACTCGACCTCCAAAGGAGCATTTTCTACATGTCAATATTTCCACTGAACTTTAACAAGAGGGATAACTCCAAAGTGAAATGTCTAAAATACCTAGCAATAATGGAGACCGGCTCCTCAACAAAAGACAACCGCTCATCTAACTGAACCTACTCTGAACAAATGGTATGTGACTCATCCATAATATAATTGAGAAGCACAAAAACATTAAAAATAGTATGAACAACTGATAAAATAATGGCCAAAGTTAACTTAGAAGCCATATCATCAATAGTCTAAAGAATCTGAAATGGACAAATAAACATGGGGATAAGATTTCCCCTCCACCCAAATCTTGTCACACCATTCATCGTGAAAGCCGAAGAAAAACATTATCACCAACACAAAATGTCAAGCCAAGAATTTTATCTTTAGTATAGCACTTCTTCCTACTCATAGCCACTCAAAGTCTATCCTGAATGATATGAACACAATCTAAAGAATCAAGAAGCTAGTCCGTACCCCGATGCCTTACTATAAAAATATCAAACCAACCAACTGGAGAGCAATAACGCCAACTAAATAAGGCCTCAAGAGAGCTATATCGATTTTGAAATAATAGTTATTATTATATGAAAACTCTGCAAAAGCTAGATATTGATACCACCGGCTACCAAAATCCATCACACATGCGTGGAGTATATCCTCAAAAATGTTCATGGTCTTCTCTAAGTAACCATCAGTCTGGAGGTGAAATATTTTGGTAAGATCAACCCGAGGACCCAACACTCATCCTGAAAAATCCTCATAAATTAAGAATTAAACATAGAACCTCGATCTAAAATGATAGATGCTGACACCATGTAGTTGCCCAATCATAAGAATATAGATATGGGGTAGCCTCTCAGCACTAACGGAGACCTATATTAAAAGGAAATGAGCAGACTTGGTAATTCAATCTACGATAAATAAACACTATCAAATCCCTGGGATGTACGAGGAAACCCAGTCATAAAACCCATAGTGACCTATTCCCACTTCCACTCGATAATGGGTAACCATTGAAGCAATCCACTTGGCCTTAAATGCTAGTCTTCACTTGCTGCCAACAAAGGGAATGAGCTCTAAAATCCAATGTATCCTTCCTCATACCACCCCAATAATAATGTTGGTTAAAGTCATGATAAATCTTAGTCACTCTCGGATGGATGGTATACCTAAAACAATGGACCTCCTAAAAAATCAACCTAATTTAATCACCCAATCTTGACACACAAAGACAACCTCCCATCCTCAAAACTATATTGGAATCAATTGGGATTCCTTAACCTTACCACTCAACACCTAATCTTGATTCGATCTTAATCCTACATCATTAAACTTGTGATCTCAAATCTTCTCCGTCAAAGAAGACTTAGCCACCATAAATGCCAAAACACACTTAGTTGTAAAAATATCAACCCCAATCATCTAGTTAGCTAAGGATTAAACTTATAAGGCCAAAGGCGTCTCCGAGTGTAAAGATGTGCCAAGCTTCCCATGCTAGTCAACTCCTAGCTTAAGCCATCCACAATCATTTTAGCCTTGCTCGGATGATAGATAAGAGTTAAGTCATAATCCTAAAGTAACTCAAGACAACAATGTTCACTCATACTAACATCAAGTGGGGTGAAGAAATACTAAAGGCTACAATGATCTTATAAAATTTAGCAACGGACACCATACAAGTAGTGCCTCCACAACTTCAAAGCAAAAACAACCGCGCACAACACCAAATCACCGGTGAGGTAATTTCTCTCATAGGTCATTGATTAAAGAGAAGCATAGGCAATTACCTTACTATCTTGCAATAACAGAATACCTAACCCAACACCTAAAGAATCATAAAAGATAGTGAGACCCACTTCCTCCTTAGGTTAAGTCAAGATAGGAGCTGAAGTCAACAAATCCTTCATTTTTTAGAAGCTCTCCTCAGAAGCACCAAACAACTAAATAGATATTTTCTTTTGTGTTAAATTGGTCAATAAATATTTGATGGAGGAGAAACCATCAAAAAAATATCTATCATAACTTGCCAATCTGATAAAACTCTAAACCTCGATAGGAAAAATAGGTTTAGTACTATCATGAACATATGCAATCTTTTTTGGATCAACCATAATACCTTCCTTAATCACCAAGTGACCCAAGAATGAAACATACTCCAACTAAAACTCATAGTTGAAGAACTATGCATACAACCTCTTATTCTTTAATCTCTGAAGCATAATCCACACATAATCTTTATGCTCAACCTCACTCTTAGCATAAATCAAGACATCATCCTTTCATAAGTTAACAAAGAAGTTGATATACAGTCAAAATACTAGATTAATCCACTACATGAATATGGTAGGGGAATTGGTTAACATAAAGGACATAACCAAGAACTCATAATGACCATATTATGTCCAAAAAGTTATCTTGAAAATATCCAAAACTCTATTCCTCAACTGGTGATAACTAAATCTCAAATGAATTTTCAAAAACACCGCAACACCCAGAAGCTGATAAAATAAATCATCACTATAAGGAAGAGGATACTTATTCTTAACTATCACCTTATTCAATTATCGATAATCAATTGACATATGTATAAACTAATCCTTCATATTAACAAACAATGCAGACACAACCTAAGGCAATATACTAGGTTTGATAAATACCTTATCCAACCACCCCTGCAACTGATCCTTCAATTCCTTCAACTAATTGTATCTATCCTATAGGGAGGAATACAAAAGGGTTTGGTGCCCTGCTGAACATTAATTTCAAAATCAATATCATGATCCATAGATAAACCAAGCTAATCAATAGAGAACACATCCATACTCTCACAAATAACATGAGCAAATCCAGGAAAGTTAGTGAAACGACACTGGTATCATGAATAAGAAGAGAAAAGTAGGATAAAAATGCTCTCTCAATCAATCTACAAGCCTGAACATAAGATATAATCCTATTAGGACCTAAAGGTAGTGCACCCTTTTAAGATATCCATGGCACACCAAGCAAAGCTAAAGTCAATGTCTTGAGAATTATAACTTTCTCTAAACTAGTGGCATTTAAAATGGTTATGACCCCAACCTTGTACTATAAAATTAGTTTGTATTTTTCTGAAAGGTGGAAATTTAAATTAGGGGTAAAATAGAATCCCCTAATTGTTGGTTTAAACTGTATAGGATGAATCTCCCAATTTATATTAATAATGGTGTTTGCGGTATATATGGGAATCACCTAAGTGTTGGCTTAATGATATTTCTTGCAAGATTTAGTTCGTATGACGATACAACTTAATAATTCCTTAATGATTGACTCATGGAATTGGTGGTTTGGTTATGTGTTAAATGTTTTAATTGGGAAATATTAAGGGTTATGAGAGTTAGACATGAAGGTGTGAGTTCGAAGGGAAAATGCTGGAAACTTACGTTTGTTGAATTTAAGGTTGATCTTGATGAAATATGCTTGTAGGGTACAAGGGAATCCCCAAATACTATACATACATATATGTATCATAAAGGGAGATAGGTAAAGTAAATCTGTATCCATCTATGATATCTCTGATTCGTGCAGCTACACGCACTGAGATCTTTTCAGGTGATAACACTTGTCCCATGTAGCCGCATGAAATAAAAATACTATAAGGGTAGGGGATTTCTAAGTACCCTTCTCTCTCTATTATACATATGTACAGTGTACTTAGAGGATTCCCACGTACCTCATAGTATCATATATGGTTACTATGAACAACCCTCATGTCGCAAACATGAGATTACAGTGTCCATCTATTGAAGTCGTACCCTCATAGTTAGCTATCACATCCCGCCATTGTTGCACAATTAAAACCATTACAATCTAACCAAACAATTATTCCACTATTATTAACAAACGCTATAAGAAAAGGTATCGTCCTACAAACTATAGCTTGCAATCAGTGTCCTTATCGAACATTCTTATGTATTTAGATTTCCATGTACCCATAGATTACATTATCAAGTTAACTTTGGGGAATCCCATGTACCCCATAAATGTTCCATTATCAAGTTTGTTTGGGGGATTCCCTTGTACCCCACTAGGAAGTTTAATTAACCATGAACATGACCACCAAACCTTATCATTTTACCATTTAAACCATTCATACCATTTAGGGTTCCACTACCAAACCATATCATACATTAGTTTAGTTAAAATTCCAATTATAGTAAAAGCATTATCATAAGCATGTCGTCAAACATGTTAGAGCATAGTGTTTCCAAAACAAATTCCAATTACCAATTAACGATTATAATTCAACAAATTATCCAAACAACCATTAAATTATGTAAAAAAAATAATTAAAAAATGGGAAAACCATAACAAATCCCTTAACACCAAAACCCCAAAATATATTTTAAAACCCCAAAACCATAAAATATTTATTCCTTGAAAGCATTGTATAAAACATGCCATTTATTGGAACTAATAATGAGGGAGGAATACATGCCATAGATTATGAAGATGATGGAGAGAAATCCCCTATAAAATCCTTAAATTATTACTCCAGATGAAACCCTAGTCTTTCTTTACCTAAGAGCCTTAAAGAGAAATAGAAAGAGTTTCTAAGTTTTTTAAATTATAATAACATGGTAAATGATTGCCCAATAATGGTATAAGTCATGGGGCCTTAAGAGGTTAATTGGGAAAATATCTAATTTACCCCAAACGTAAACTGCTAAAATTTCCTGTCAGATGAAATGACTCACCCATACAAGCGTACCCTGCAATAGGAGTGGTACCCACTACTCATACCATAGGCCTCCCTCTTGAACCCAACACTGTCAAATATTCAACTTACACAAACCATTCAATCAGTACCCCAAAATTGTATCCCTAGCAAAATTTAATCAAAGAAAATTTGAAAACTATCTAGTATATGAGTCAACAGTACGACAGGTACGCTAACTTATGGCTCATGGTGAGCCACTAGTATTTAGATCCAAGTGAATTATTATGTTTTGGATTAAGTGAAGGAAAATCCCAAAACATATGACCCATCATAAAATGTATGACTCGTGCCCATTTTAGAAACCAATCCAACCACCAACCAACACTTGTTAGTACACAGCCAACCCATTCCAGTCATACCCCACCATAAGACTAGTACGCAAAAGTTGTATGTTGTCCAGAAACTAGAATTATAGAAAATTTTCAAAGGTTCCTAAACCCAGGGTGTTTTAATTTCCACCACTAGAATCATTCGTTGCTGAATGACGGACAAGGTAGGTCATACACAAGTAGAGTCATTTTTATTATCTAACATTAATCCAACATTTAACCAAGTTAGAAAACTAAGATGAGGATTTATTCTAACCTTTCACTAAGTTAGAAAAAAAAGATGTGATTAAGAAAACATACCTTACACACAACTATCTGTACCACAAAAAAATGCGGGTATTTGGACTAATGTCCGCTTCCAATTCCTATATAGCCTCTTGATCCATGATTTTGGAGAGTAAAACTACCTTATTGAACAAGGATATGGATATCTCCAGGTTGGTTTCATACATATAATAGGTTGAGAAAGAGAAGAAGAAGCAGATAGAAATAGGAAATATGCAAACAAAAGAAGTTTAGAATTTTTGAGTCCGGCGAAGGTCAATAACAGCGTGGTAGGGATGGTAGAAAGTGGCTGAAGATGAAGTGTTGCATTTTTGGGTCCTACTTGATAGCTAGTTCTCCCTACCTAAAGTTGTTTTATGACTGATGTTTTCTGGGTGGTGTTATTTCTAGAGAATAGGATGCCCAACCTCAGGATAGTGGGGCTGAATAAACTCTATCATATCATTTCTATAGATTTTATGGTCAATTACATTGGGTTATGTGTGATGAGAGAAGGGACAAGTTTTTCCACTATGGTCAACCAGGGAATATGCTTAGAAACTATCCCATTGGTATTGTTGTTTTTGGGGAAAATAAGGTTTTTGTTGCCTTTTCATCAGCTCCTGCAAAAAAGGGTGCACCATCTAGGTTTGGCACTGGTCAAAATTGACCTTATGCTCTCACTACCAATAAGGAGTCTGAGGCATTACCTGATGTTGTTACTAGTATGTAGAAACTGTTTTTCTGCGATATTTACTATATACTTGATCTAGGGTCCACTTTTTTTTATGTGATCCCGAGTGTGTTTGAGACCACTTTTCTATTTTTACCTCGTCTGTGACTATGGTTGCTAGTAGAGTTTATAGGGGTTGTGCGGTATCTATGGGTGGTCGGGAGACTTGGGTTGATACATTTGAATTAGACATGGATGATTTTGATGTCAAATATTGGTTTATTAGTTGCAGTCGTGCTATGCTTCTCTAGATTGTAGGACCATTAAGATCATTTTTAAATTCCCTAATGAGCTAATTATTATGAGGGAGGGATGTTCTCTAGTACCCATGGAAGTTTCATATCATATCTTATATCTGGCAGATTAATCTCCAAGTGGTGTTTTGATATTGGGTGTATTTATACGCCTAAGCACCATAGTTTATCCATATTTTAGCTTTGTTTAGAGAACAAAGTGCCTAGTTTATTGTGTTTTTACTCTATTTCTATGTAATTGAGCTAACCGATGTGATTAGCATGTTTCAGGTATTAATTATGTAGATGAAGACATTATGGGACAATAGGATACGGATGGCATTGACATAAGAGATAGTATCAACCTAGACCAAATGTGGCACCTAGAAACTACAATCTAGACCAAATATGATGCATGGGAACTTTCTCCTGGGTAAATTTGCCATTTATAATAAGTTGAGGACTTAGAAGGAAATTATTAGATAGAAGGTTATTCAAAGACTTGTTACAGAATTTTTATTGAGGATTCACATTCTATATTATTTTGAAAACAAGAGAAAGCGTCTTAGCATGAGGAGAGAGAGAGAGAAATATTTTTCTCTCTTATTTTTGCTATTCATCTTCTCCACCAAGATCGTTCTATGTTTTGGTATGATGAATATTTCTATTCTGATTTCCGTTTTATTCATGAGTAGCTAAGTTTATTCGTTAGGGTTATGGAAACCTTGTAGTATACTCTCTATTGCAAAGGGTTTTTGAATTTATGATGTGTTAATCAACATATATCATTACTCTCTTCATTATGATTGAATTCTCGTGATTAGCAAAACTATTTAGAAAAGCGAGTAGTGATAAGAAAATAGGGTTTCCAACCTCTATTTTACACGTTAATGCCTTAGCAGGATTAACTACTTGGAGAGTTCGTATGATTGGTTGTACACTTTGGATTCTAGAGAACTAAGGTGAATAAATCCTTGATGGTTGAGAAACACTTGGATTTAGAATTAGAATGCATCTCTCTATAAGTGCATGCATGTATAAATCCTTATTACTCATAGTTAATAGAGAAGTAAAAGCTACAAGGTGTATATAACCCTAACTTGTCATTCTCTGTGATCAAATATTAATACACATATTGCTTCATTGCTATATTGTAACTATTATTTCAAATTTAAACCAAGACCCCCCCATTCAGGAACCTCTGACCAATAGTGCAGTAACAAATACAATACTAAGTAACACAGTATTCACTGTGGGATTCCACACCCAACCTGGTTGGTTTTTATATTTGATAGAGACTGCTTACTCTCTCGTAAGAGAGGTATAATTTAGGCATATCAAATTTTGGCGTCGTTTCCAGGGAGTACGGTTGTCAACTAAGTTGTGCTTGTTAGTCGACCTTTTGGTCAAAAATTCCTAAAATTTTACTTTTTGTTTGTTGTTTTTGTTTTGATCAGGTTGAGTGTATTGCATGTCAAATACGCGAAGATCAGGCCACCCATAATTACCTATAAATGCTAAACCACATCTCATTGGCATAATAGATACACAATGAGACCCTGAAAGGATAGCTGTTCAATGGGAGCGGGATAGGTTAGCTGCATTGGCAGCTGCACAAGTAAATTAACAGAATGCTGATAACCCAAGTCGGGTACCAAATCTTGATAATGAGGAACTGGGTGATGATGAGTTATTAAATCGAAGGCCTGCAGATGATGTGGCTGCACCAGTGAACGGGAATGTCAACAGAGGTCATCAAGTTAGGATAAGACCTGACCGCCGAGTTGTGCAAGTTCTTTTAGATGATGATGATTATTAATTGGATGGGGCTAGTTCCACAGGGGCTACTATTCCTCCACCCTTGGCACCCAGACCCAAGTTCAGTATTACTAGTACTATGATCCAGCTACTACAACTCAAAGGATTATTTGGTGGACTTACAGGCGATGATCCGATTATGCATCTGATTAATTTAATCTCAACATGCAAATCATTTGACAATCCACTGGTTGGACAGAATGCAATTCGGCTCTATTTATTCTATTGTCTCTATTTGGAGAGGCAACTATATAGTAAAATGGGCTAACTCCCAACTCTATTACCAATTGGAGGCAACTGAAAGACACTTTCCTAGAAAGATTCTTTTCTCCGTCCAACAGAGCATAATTGAGAGATGAGATAAGCAATTTTGATAGTTTCTAACTAAAGCTCTCCACGAGACTTGGGAGTGGTTCAACAAGAAGCTGATGTGGTGCCTAAATCATCAGATGACCAATAACAACTTGATGGAGATATTTTATAGGGCTTTAAATTCGGTGACTAATTCATGGGTAGAATGCTACAGGTGGGTCATTCATGGACCTTACTTTTCTTGAGGCATCTGACATATTGGATCATAAGATAAAGAAGAGTAGATCTTGGCATACCAGGGATTCTAAGGTAACAAGCTCTACTATATCTATTAGCATGACAGCAGAGCAGAGGCAAAAGAAAGAGGAGCATGGCCAGGATATGGCTCACATGAAAACGCAGATGGACCTTCTCACCAAGCATTTATTATTAGGAAATATAGAGAAGGTTAAAGCTATAAAATCATAGGGAAGACCTGACTCAAATCCTGAGGAAGAAGCCAATTACTTGAACAACCAGATGGGTTTCAGAGGTGGTGGCTAAGGAAATAAAGGTTTGAACCATCAAGGAGATTGGAAGAATAAAAGTGACAGGAGTGGACTGTATGTACCTCCTGGAAGCCGTGATAATGCTACCACCAGTTCAGGTAAAATATCCATGGAGGACATGATGGAGAAACTATTAAAGGGACTTGAGGCGGCAAATTATGGGGTGACTACTATAACGAGTGACGTATCTTCCATAAGTCAACTCATAAATTTGCAATCAGTTGCTATTAAATAATTCGAGCAACAGATGAGCCAAATATCTGCAACGTTCAACCAAAGATAGAATGGGACTCTACCAAGTGAACAGTTCAAAATCCAAGGACTGATGGATCATGTATGGACATTACTACTAGGAGTGGTAAGATGTTATCTAGTCTAGGTTTGGGAGCTTTCTCTTATACTGATGAGGTTGATTGAAATAGATTAGGAGATATTTGATGAATCTCCAGTGGTGCCTGTGGAGTTTGAAGGTTTGAAAAAGAAGAGTGCAGAAGTTGAACAATCTCTTAAGCCAAAACATGTTAGTAATGTGGATCAAGGCAGAAAAAAGGAGGTAAAAGTTGCTCCAACTAATGTCCCAAGGACGCCACCCCTATTTCCATAACGATTAAAGAAGAAAGAAAATGATGGCAAGTTTAGCAAATTCATGGCTATGTTGAAGCAGTTGATAGTGAATATGCCCTTAGTTGAAGCACTGGAACAGATGCCTGGATATGCTAAGTTTATGAAAGACCTGTTGACAGAGAAAAGTATTGTGATCTATGAAATGGTAGACAATCTTCATCATCGTAGTTCTATTTCTATAAGATCTATTGTCCAGAAGAAAGCTGATCCGGGAGCATTTACTGCTCCATGTACGATTGGATTGCTAAAGTTTAAAAAGTTCCTTTGTGATCTTAGGGAAAGTATCGATCTTATGTCATTGACGGTTTTCAAGAAACAGGATTTGGGAGATCCTACGCCCACTAATATGTGACTTTTAATTGCGGATAGATAAATAAAAAGGCCGTTCGAGATTCTACATGATGTACTTGTAAAACTTGCTAATATTATATTTCCTGCTAATTTTGTAATTCTTGATTGCAAAGTGGAATTTAAAGTACCCATAATTTTGGGTAGGCCATTCTTAGCAACTGGGAGGGTGTTAGTTGATATAGAGCTGAATGAGCTAAAATTTATGCTCAATGAGAAAAAAGTTAGCTTTGAAGTATGTCGGTCTATGAAACAACAAAAGAAGACAAGTGTCTTCTCGATTGTTGATGTATTCTATGAAGATAAGCGAGATATACCAGTTAAGGATATGTCTTTTGTAGAGACCATAACAAGCAAGGATGTGAGTGACTTCAAAGTGGTTGGACAAGGAATAAATCATTTTCTTGATCCAACAAATGAGGTACAAATAGTATCATCGATGTATCTTGACGAAGTCTGAGTAGTCAAGATAATTGAGTCATGCCGCAACGTTAAATCAAGCGCTATATGAGAGGCAATGTATTATTTTATTTTCACTTTATCATGTTAAATAAAAATTGAAAAACAAAAGTCGAGCCACGACCAAAACTACGACACTTGGTGGGAGGAAACCCATCTTTCTAATCATTTTTGTTGATTTTGATTAAGTGTAGGTGCATGAAGTACTAAGGAGGAGATTAGTACCAATTTTAATTTAGATGTGAGCCATATCAATGGTGGTAAGTTTAGGAGTAATGGGAACATTACAGGTAAGTTGGATTGATCAAATGTGTAAGGATCAAGTATGATTCACATTAGAGTCGCACCTCGAATTATGGTAATTCAACCCAAAAAGTTTTGCGGTGTGACTTTATTTTGTGACTTTCAATAAGGTGTTTGGTGGTAGCGTATGGATCTGGCCGATAGGCCCAATCCTGAAGCCCACCACCGACCTCGATGGGGGTACAGGGCTAAAGCCCCCGTGGTATGGACCTTTTCGACCAAGAGTGCGCCACATTTCCAATTGCCTATGCTCACTGCCTCGCTTAGGCAATTGGTTAGGCGCCGTCTATGTCAACATATGTGATAGGTTAGGCGCCGCTTGTACCATTTTCATGCTCACTGCCTCACTTAGGCGATAAGTTAGGTGCCGCCTATGTCAACTTAGGCGATAGGTTAGTTGCCACCTATGTCAACATA